>OZ024884.1:32973547-33191047 GCA_964017185.1 Rugalucina vietnamica
TCGGACTTAGTTTTTTTGGGTTAAAATCAAAGTTTTTTCTATGTTGGAAAAAAATCGAACTTAGTTTTTCGAATAGTCAACCGACAACTAGTTGTCGGTTGACTATTCGGACTTAGTTTTTTTGGGTCAAAATCAAAGTTTTTTCTATGTTGGAAAAAATCGAACTTAGTTTTTCGAATAGTCAACCGACAACTAGTTGTCAGTTGACTATTCGGACTTAGTTTTTTTGGGTCAAAATCAAAGTTTTTTTCTATCTTGGAAAAAAATCGAACTTAGTTTTTCGAATAGTCAACCGACAACTAGTTGTCAGTTGACCATTCGGACTTAGTTTTTTTGGGTCAAAATCAAAGTTTTTTCTATGTTGGAAAAAAATCGAACTTAGTTTTTCGAATAGTCAACCGACAACTAGTTGTCAGTTGACTATTCGGACTTAGTTTTTTTGGGTTAAAATCAAAGTTTTTTCTATGTTGGAAAAAAATCGAACTTAGTTTTTCGAATAGTCAACCGACAACTAGTTGTCAGTTGACTATTCGGGCTTAGTTTTTTTGGGTCAAAATCAAAGTTTTTTCTATGTTGGAAAAAAATCGAACTTAGTTTTTCGAATAGTCAACCGACAACTAGTTGTCAGTTGACTATTCGGACTTAGTTTTTTTGGGTCAAAATCAAAGTTTTTTCTATGTTGGAAAAAAATCGAACTTAGTTTTTCGAATAGTCAACCGACAACTAGTTGTCAGTTGACTATTCGGACTTAGTTTTTTTGGGTCAAAATCAAAGTTTTTTCTTTGTTTGAAAAAAATCGAACTTAGTTTTTCGAATAGTCATCCGACAACTAGTTGTCAGTTGACTATTCGGACTTAGTTTTTTTGGGTCAAAATCAAAGTTTTTTCTATGTTGGAAAAAAATCGAACTTAGTTTTTCGAATAGTCAACCGACAACTTGTTGTCGGTTGACTATTCGGACTTATTTTTTTTGGGTCAAAATCAAAGTTTTTTCTATGTTGGAAAAAAATCGAACTTAGTTTTTCGAATAGTCAACCGACAACTAGTTGTCAGTTGACTATTCGGACTTAGTTTTTTTGGGTCAAAATCAAAGTTTTTTCTATGTTGGAAAAAAATCGAACTTAGTTTTTCGAATAGTCAACCGACAACTAGTTGTCAGTTGACTATTCGGACTTAGTTTTTTTGGGTCAAAATCAAAGTTTTTTTCTATGTTGGAAAAAAATCGAACTTAGTTTTTCGAATAGTCAACCGACAACTAGTTGTCAGTTGACTATTCGGACTTAGTTTTTTTGGGTCAAAATCAAAGTTTTTTCTATGTTGGAAAAAAATCGAACTTAGTTTTTCGAATAGTCAACCGACAACTAGTTGTCAGTTGACTATTCGGACTTAGTTTTTTTGGGTCAAAATCAAAGTTTTTTCTATGTTGGAAAAAAATCGAACTTAGTTTTTCGAATAGTCAACCGACAACTAGTTGTCAGTTGACTATTCGGACTTAGTTTTTTTGGGTCAAAATCAAAGTTTTTTCTATGTTGGAAAAAAATCGAACTTAGTTTTTCGAATAGTCAACCGACAACTAGTTGTCAGTTGACTATTCGGACTTAGTTTTTTTTGGGTCAAAATCAAAGTTTTTTCTATGTTGGAAAAAAATCGAACTTAGTTTTTCGATAAGTCAACCGACAACTAGTTTTGACATTCGAACTGGGACCGAATTTCGTATTTTGACATTCAAAATCCTATTTTGACATTCGAACTGGGACCGAATTTCGTATTTTGACATTCAAAATCCTATTTTGACATTCGAACTGAGACCGAATTTCGTATTTTGACATTCAAAATCCTATTTTGACATTCGAACTGGGACCGAATTTCTTATTTTGACATTCAAAATCCTATTTTGACATTCGAACTGGGACCGAATTTCGTATTTTGACATTCAAAATCCTATTTTGACATTCGAACTGGGATCGAATTTCGTATTTTGACATTCAAAATCCTATTTTGACATTCGAACTTGGACCGAATTTCGTATTTTGACATTCAAAATCCTATTTTGACATTCGAACTGGGACCGAATTTCGTATTTTGACATTCAAAATCCTATTTTGACATTCGAACTGGGACCGAATTTCGTATTTTGACATTCAAAATCCTATTTTGACATTCGAACTGGGACCGAATTTCGTATTTTGACATTCAAAATCCTATTTTGACATTAGAACTGGGACCGAATTTCGTATTTTGACATTCAAAATCCTATTTTGACATTCGAGCTGGGACCGAATTTCGTATTTTGACATTCAAAATCCTATTTTGACATTCGAACTGGGACCGAATTTCTTATTTTGACATTCAAAATCCTATTTTGACATTCGAGCTGGGACCGAATTTCGTATTTTGACATTCAAAATCCTATTTTGACATTCGAACTGGGGCCGAATTTCTTATTTTGACATTCAAAATCCTATTTTGACATTCGAACTGGGACCGAATTTCGTATTTTGACATTCAAAATCCTATTTTGACATTCGAACTGGGGCCGAATTTCTTATTTTGACATTCAAAATCCTATTTTGACATTCGAACTTGGACCGAATTTCTTATTTTGACATTCAAAATCCTATTTTGACATTCGAACTGGGACCGAATTTCTTATTTTGACATTCAAAATCCTATTTTGACATTCGAACTTGGACCGAATTTCTTATTTTGACATTCAAAATCCTATTTTGACATTTGAACTTGGACCGAATTTCTTATTTTGCCATTCAAAATCCTATTTTGACATTCGAACTGGGACCGAATTTTTTATTTTGACATTCAAAATCCTATTTTGACATTCGAACTTGGACAGAATTTCGTATTTTGACATTCAAAATCCTATTTTGACATTCGAACTGGGATCGAATTTCGTATTTTGACATTCAAAATCCTATTTTGACATTCGAACTGGGACCGAATTTCGTATTTTGACATTCAAAATCCTATTTTGACATTCGAACTGGGACCGAATTTCGTATTTTGACATTCAAAATCCTATTTTGACATTCGAACTGGGACCGAATTTCGTATTTTGACATTCAAAATCCTATTTTGACATTCGAACTGGGACCGAATTTCGTATTTTGACATTCAAAATCGTATTTTGACATTCGAACTGGGACCGAATTTCGTATTTTGACATTCAAAATCCTATTTTGACATTCGAACTTGGACCGAATTTCGTATTTTGACATTCAAAATCCTATTTTGACATTCGAACTGGGACCGAATTTCTTATTTTGACATTCAAAATCCTATTTTGACATTCGAACTGGGACCGAATTTCTTATTTTGACATTCAAAATCCTATTTTGACATTCGAACTGGGTCCGAATTTCTTATTTTGACATTCAAAATCCTATTTTGACATTCGAACTGGGACCGAATTTCGTATTTTGACATTCAAAATCCTATTTTGACATTCGAACTGGGACCGAATTTCGTATTTTGACTTTCAAAATCCTATTTTGACATTCGCACTTTTGACATTCAAAATCCTATTTTGACATTCGAACTGGGACCGAATTTCGTATTTTGACATTCAAAATCCTATTTTGACATTCGAACTGGGACCGAATTTCGTATTTTGACATTCAAAATCCTATTATGACATTCGATCTGGGACCGAATTTCGTATTTTGACATTCAAACGTCGTACGACTGTTTCAAGACAGTCGCGCACGCGACAGTCTTGCGAAACATTTTGGCAAAAAAAAATTGCATTAAATTTTTAAACATGTTCAAAACCTTCGCGACCTGTTCGCGACACTTGAAAATTCTCACGACACTCGTGCGACACTCGCACGATTGTCGTGCGAAAGTCCGATTAAATTCGCAAAACAGTCGAGGGACATTCGCATGCCAGCAGAATACTAGATTAAATTCGCATGCCAGTGAGATACTAGCTTAACTAGTCGAGAACTGGTCGCGAAAGTTTTAAACATGTTAAAAAATTTTATGCCAAAATATTTCGCAAGACTGTCGCGCGAGTGTCGCGAACCTGTCGCCGCAACATTTTGTCTCCAGTTCTCGCATTCCAGTGAGACAGGGGCGTATGTCACACTATTTCTTAAGAATAGTTTGGGTGAAATTCTGATATTTTTGTGGATATTTTTGTGGCATAGCTAAGATTTTGTGACGAATTTATGCAAGACAAGGGTACTTAAGGATATAATATGTTCATCCTTAAGTACCCTTATCTAACCCCATAGACGTTGAGGAGCCAATAGACCCTGGTGCACCATGCCGGGGATTTTTGAAGGGTATAATTTTCTGAAAGCCCATCCATTTTCCTTCAAAATGACACTTGTTAGCACTCTGACCGTTGGGGCGTTTGGACGTAGCGGCCTTTCGAATGTGTTACGTACGTGACATGTTGCCAATTTCATGAGAATCGCCATAAAATAAACATTTGATATATTTTTTATGAAGTTTTGTGTTAAAGCAAACACGAAAATTAGCAAATAGGAAAATTAGCAAATAGGAAAAATATGCTAAAACAGATGCTTTTCTATGAACATAATTGTACCACGTATGATAACGTATGTAACAAAATATGCAGTAGACGTTCCACATGAACAAACAGTACATCGAATGTCTAACGCAAATAAACAAACTGATTGTATGGAAATAATTTTGAATAAAGTCTGTTATCCATATTAGTTCACTCAAGAGTTTGTACTTTGTTTGCAGCTGCATGTCATATATTGAAACTTGTGTCGTCCCCACTTGCCAGTACACATATATTTTACGTGTAAAACTTAATCATACTTAGTCATTCTCAAAGGGACACTGGGAAATAGTACAATTCAGCGATACATTCTAGTTTAATACAATTGTCTAAATGGTAAACTTATCATAAACCAATGACATCTATTGATTGTTACCGAGTGGTTTGTCATTGGTAACGTAGATAACGGCAAGATACCGTAAGAACATTCTCAGCATACAGAGGGCTGAGGTGAAATAAGTTGTGAGGATTTGCTTTGAAATAATGAATTAAGTGTTTGCAAGTAAGTCTGCTGTCCAAATTATTTAACCAACAATGTTTGGACTTTGTTTGCAAATGTATCCCGTTGAGTGAAACTTGTATCGTTCTTGCTTGACTACATACATGTACATGTATTTGACATATACATATTTGAAAATACATAGTATACTTTCTTGAAGGGTCATTGGGGGAAAAACTCAATTCAAAGACGCATTTTCAGTTTAAATTCGCCATTGTTTTAATGGTTACAAGCCTAATACTAACACAGCGGCACCTTAATGCATGTGGCCTAGTGTCTTGTTATATGGTAACGTAGATAACGGTAAGTGCCGTAAAGTCATTTCCACTCATACAAAAAGGGCTGAGATTTCTAAACGCTTATGAATCTGAAAAATATAAAACACATCTTAGATTTCAGAATTTGGCTCTAAAATGGTTTCAGTGTTTTGGTCAACATTATATAATTCTAATCAGTCTTTCAATCAATCAATTAACTAGATATTACAAGAGAACAATCAATCTTCGTCATATTTGAACAAGCGAAATGTGAAGATGGATTGATTAATTTTAGCCATGATTATGTGACATAGCCTTACAGCTGATGTGTAACAAGGCACTATAGGGCTAAACTTGTTGAAGCTACATGAAAATGAGCCTTGCAGATATGTCTATTGACGTCAAGATTGGTGTCATCAAGGTTTTTGAGTGAGTGTGCTATAGTTAATTCGAAACTTCCTTAACCGTGAATTTTTTACAAGTATGGTCAAAAACAAAAACGGCAACAAAGGAAATATATTATATCAACTCCACCTAACATCAAGAAAGAATCACTTTAAAACAACTAGTAGCAAGCATCAATGGTGGTTATGGGACAGAAAACACTTAATAGCTGCCCTCTTTATCATGAAAATTTGTCATTTTGCGCATTTACTGTCTGCGATACCGCAAGCCACATGTATTTTAATTAGACGGATACAGTTCTGCAGTTTAAATGCATAAGGAAGAACCAGATCAGAACAGAACTCCGGTTTCCAATTAATGGGTGAAAGTACTATGGTTACTCTAGCGGTAACATCTTTGATCGTATCTCATTTGAACAACGGCATAAGCTGCCCTTGAGCGCCAAGATAAAACATGTTACACGTAAAACTGTGAATTTGTAAGTGTGGCCATTCTATAGCATCTTCACTATCTTGTTTAAACTTCTGTAAGAAGTAAATGTTCATATGTGATCATATGTAAGTAAGGGATGAAAATTCACATAACTGGCGTGTCTGGAAATATTGTTTAAATAGGCTGGGCTGGGGCCTGACCCTTCGTGTGTCTTTGCTCAGTCCACTGAGATTTATATGGCAGTTTTCTTTTGCTCCAAAGTTTCTTTGTTTGTTTGAATGGATGCTCGGCGTCCCAGTCAACAGCTATTGTCATGTCGGGACGTTGCCTCCATTTTATGGGACATACCCCAAATTAAGACGCCTTTCCTGGACAGGCTCAGACCTGAGCGGTTAACCAGTAATCAGATGGTCAGTCAGTCAGTAGTTTCAGTTATGTTACCTGTGATCCTAAAAAGGTACACGTAGGCAATGGTCAGGAAAAGGCGCTATCAGAAAGAAATTCACACTCCAAAAACCGAGGTGGGAAAAACTAAATTGACAATTAGGCACTTATACTTAGAAAGCATATACAGGCTGTATCTGTGGTGTAGTTTTAGTTTTATTGTGAAATAATAGATGCATTTTATGAGCAAATCCACATGAACACACAACTTTACATTGCTTCACAAACGTCCCAAAGTTGTATTTCTTTTGTGGTCCTACATGTATTTGTTTTAGGTTTTGGTGTCGATTTCTGAAGTCACACGGAAGTAGTTAAGTTCAGGTAGTTGTATGGCCACCTTTAGTGAAATAGCTGCTCACTCAGCTAATATAATGTTCTATAGAGCCTTCACTTTGTGGTCCATTTGATACGTATGATATATTATACCGATCGTAGTAGACTGACATCACAGCTTTACCATTAACATTATGAAGGAAGTGAATGTATTTGACCAATCGAAACAGGGGAGTCATTCAGTTTCATAACGGTTAATATGTGACGTGAGTCTACGATCATAATAGAACTATACAATAATGTGAATTCGCAAAATTGTATTTTAGCAGAATAGAACCGCAATGAATAAATGTTATTCCATTCCTGTTACTGATTAAATCCTTTTCAGACTTGATTATTATCAGGTGAGCGATTGTTGCCCTTTTGGCTCTCATTTCTTTCATTTTTAGAACATATATTCAGTAAATTTAATTTACTTATTGAAATATTTATGGGAGAAGAATGATAATCTGCTATAAATTATAAGTATTTGATTCTACAGATAAAATACAAAATTGTAACGTACGTTACCATGCCATTACGTAAAATATGTTACCGTTATCATGAAGCATGGTCTGTAGTTGATTTTTGTGTGTTTTTAATACCTTTTAGGACAGATATACAATAAATTTAATTTCCTAATTGAAATAACTGTGAGAGAAAAATGATAATCTGCAATTAATCATAAGTATATGATTTTATAGTGAAAATACAATATTGTTACATACGTTACCATGACATTACGTAAAATATGTTACCATTATCATGAAACATGGTCTGTAGTGCTTTTAATACCTATGGAAGTTTTATTTCGAAAACTTGGATGTTGTTCAGGAAAGGAAGTGTCTTTGTTCTGTTTCTGCTGGGACATGTTTATTAATGGGCATACTATTTAAATGGGGGTAGGGGAAGACAATCAGCATCTGTGGAGTGATGGAAGGTCACAGAGAGCTCTTCTATATGTCATTTTAAAGGGCAAGGACTGTAGATAACTATAATAGAAATTGTATTTTGGTATTTGGTCTAAGCTATTTTCTATAAGAAACGAAACAGGGTCGATATGCCAAATTACACGAGTTATTTACGTTACTTCTGTTGTACCAGTAGTCATGAAATCTAAATGTTATTGAATTTGGTCCTGTTAGGTTTGGTAACATCTCTGGTACATATTTAAATGCAAAGTTATTGTCAAATATTTGTTTTTTGTCATAAATCTTGGTGATCCCCTTAGCAGCTTGAATTTAAAAATCATACATCGGTAACGTACGTAACACGCTCTGGCACGATAAAGCCCCAGCAGTCAGAGTGCTAACAAGCGGCATTTAGTAGCTTCGGGTACTGGCTTTCAGAAAATATATGTCTACAAAAATCCCCGGCATGGTGCACCTCTGCCATATACCATGTGATAGCCTACCAGTCAAATTATTTTAGCTTAGCTCAAAAAGGTTTAAAAATTTCATCCGAAACTATCCGTAAGTGCTAGTGTTACCAAAACATTAGTGGGAAAACTGTTAGAGATTTTTTTACAGTAATTGCTTGTAATTGATAAATGCTATGAGTAGAGACTAGGTTATATTTGGCCTACGATTAGCTTGCGATGATCGTGCGATGTCATTTTTTGCATTTTCGTGCGGTCTCCACAGGGTGACCCTACGATGTTCCTACGATTCTACGGCTTCCTACGGCTTTCTACGATCTCCGTAGCCTCCAGTACGATTTTGTAGTAGTCTGCAATTTTATAATTTTTTAAAAAAATGTAAGACCGTAGCCCGTAGACACGTCGTAGGTAGTATCGTACGGGCGCCTTACGGAAACCATGCGGTGATCGAGCGGTCACCGCACGGTTTTTATGATAAGTTGGGGACTAAAATCGTAAGATAATTGTAGACCTTCAGGGTGATCGTGCGACATACGTACGGCTATATCGCAAGGTTATTACAATCGTACGGGTATCGTGCGGTCATCATATGGATAGATCACGAATATTTTGCGACAATGACAACCAGTCAAAATAAAACCGAATGGACAAGAATGAACCGAAACGATCAGTTTCATGACCTTACGTTTCGAACAAATTTCGACCAAAAATGACGTCGTTCACAGTGTCTTGCGTTCAGAAATATAAGTCGGCCCAGGGCGGTTTTTATCGATCATGTCCGATGGCCCGACGAGATTTGGCGAACATGATACCTTTCTTGGTGAAGCCAAATGGGACCCGTCAGCTCAGTACGGTAGACTGCCTAACAACCAGCTACATGCCACATCCCATGAAAATGCGCATGATTCTAAAATCTGAACCAAACAGCCGCTGAACATAATTATTCTCCACAGGGAGGATATTTGTTTCTTGTAAACCGAAGTCGCTGTAGCTTTTTTCCGAAAGTTGTGAATACTCATGCCCAGTGAGAGTACTCGTGCATGCAGCTATTTTCAATAGCTTATAAGCGAACCTACAACAGAATACGATAATAATTAAGTTTTTCTTTCGATGTTTAAAGAGAACACTTTCCCTATACTTAAACCGCTGTCACACTATCGCGTATCGACTCACGTATCTACGGCTTATCGAGATACGAAAGGTATGTCACGCGTACGTACATACGTGAGAATACGTAGCTCAAACTCCTCATACGCCGAGGTGCTACGTTTTCTTGTGTGCACTTAAAAATTCGTGGCACGTACGTGGCAGGTCGGATACGCCGTACATACGTCACACATACGTGGTACATAGAAAGCAACATGGCAGGTACGCCGTAGATACGTAGCTCATACTCCTCATACGCCACACGTACGTCGCGGTTAAGATGTCACGTAACCGTGACGTATGTACAGCGTACCTTTCGTATCTGCAACGTATGTGTGACGTATGTGTGGCGTATCATCGACTCTCTTTTTGTTTCTATCAGCGACGTACATGTGGCGTATCTCGCGTATCAATGGCGTATGTGCTACGTATGTGTTACGCACGTTTCGCTGCTGTGGAGTATGTGTGACGTATTGGGAACATTTTGTGGCTTTTTAAGAGAATCTTAATGCTTCTATATGCATGTTTTCGTTTTTCCGAAGCCATGGATCAGTTGTTTCTCACGGTTCTGAGTGCCATGCAGGGTTCTTTCAGGGCTATGCTTGGTGTAGCCTCTATCTTTGTTAATGTCCTCTTACGACCAGGATGGGGAACTAGGAGATACCCCCCTCCCCCACCACCACCACATTTGTTTTTTTTTTCCTTCGGTGTTGCTCTAGATTTCTCCGGTGGCATCTTCGACCCCTGATAATTGATAGCTATAATATGCGAACTGCATGAACAAAGTGAACACAATCGTTTGTTCTCATAGGTATTAAAAAGCAATTGGTGCAAAGCAGATACGCCGCAGATAAGAATGGAACGTAGTACATACGTCGTATATTCGTCACGCGTACACTTCATAAGCCATACATACGTCACACATACGTAGCACATACGCCTTGATACGCCGTACATACGAAAGTGAAATTCCATACGAGTTCAGATACGTCACGTATACGCCACGGGAACGTAGCAGGAACGTCACACATACGTGGTACATACGTCGCACGAGCAAAATACGGCTCAGACCTCGGCGTATTGACATTTTCATAGATACGCGAGCGATACGCCGCTGATACGTGAATGTGTGACAGAGCTATTACGTTTCCTGCCGATAGTGTCGGCAAACTGCTGCAGTTCTGAGTCTTTTCTATTGTTCGTTTGAAATATCACAGAAGTACGGCCTGTCTTCGAAGAACTGCACAATCCTGTTGCTCAGTGCGGTTTGCTTCCCCGTCATCTGTGTAATTCTGTGATGTTTCTTGTGTGAACCGCTTGCCCTAGCCATGATGCACTGTGAGGTTGTACACGTTTGGTAGTACACGAAAGACGGACGGACACCTAATATCGTACGACTATCGTAGGGAGATCGCAAGGGCTGAGTCAGAAATCGTAAGGACTCCTCACGGGCATCGCACCGGCTTCGTACGATTTCCACTTTAAGTGTGTTGAGACCCTACCATTTCCCTAAGATCTCCAAGAGGTTCTGACTCAAAACATCGAAGAAAGCCAGAACAAGAAATCGTACGGTGCCCATATGAATTGTAAACACCTACGTCGTAGCCCATGATCACCTTCGATGTTGAAAAAAAAACGTAGGGAAAATCGCAGACCGAAAAATCGTACAACGATCTGGGCAAATGTAACATACTATGGAACCCGTTGCGGCCTCCCTACGATAACTGTACGATTTTTGTCCACAAATTATCGTACAAAAATCGTGCGGTAACCGCTCGATCATCGCAGGGTCTCCGTATGGCGCCTGTATTATGCCCTACGACGTATCTACGGGCTACGGTCATACGATTTTAAAAATCTGTAATAGTGCAGACTATTACAAAATCGTAGAGGCTACGGAGTTCGTAGGAAGTCGTATAATCGTGGTGACAACGTAAGGTCACCCTACGGAGACTGCACGAAAATGCAAAAATTGGCATCGTACGATCATGGCAAGCTATACGATTTCCACTTAAGGTCTGCGGAGACCCTACGACTACCGTACGGCCTCCTTGCGTTTGTATCAGAACGTGTAGGGACTCCGTACGGACATCGCACGAGATCCGTACGATATCCACTTAAAATCTGCGGAGACCTACAGCAACCGTACGATGCGGCCTTGCGTTTTTGTATCAGAACGTCGACAAAAGGAAGATAAAGAAATCGTACGATGCCCGTATGAATTTTAAACACATACGTCGTAGCCCACGATCATCTACGATGTCTAAAAATCGTAGGGAAAATCGCAGACCGAAACATCGTACGATGATCGGGGCAAATGTAACCTAGGCTTAAAACATGATTCTTACGTTTGTTGCTGTTTGAGTTCTGGGTTTGTTTAAAGTTAAAAGTAAGCAATCAACAGGGACTGGTGCAACCAGTAGCAAAACACAACCATGAATACGTTGTGAGAAAGCAATAAGAATGCATTACGAAACCTCGACCATGCAATATTCAGCAATTTGAACTGCCGCGACAAATTGAAAATTTTCAGAGGAAAAAGTTTGATATTTTCCATATTTTTGCTCGAAACATGGATTTTGTGTTCACGTTACAACCATCTCGGCGAGGCATTGCTAACGAGTACCCACAAAATCTATGTTTTGGATCAAAACAATTGTATACCCCTTCAAACCCTAGCTTTGCTACAAACGTTTGGTTCAAGGGGGTATACATGTCACGGACATGCTATTCTGATGAAGCGATACGCCGGATAAGCATCTATTCCCTTAATGATGGTCACTGACATTAACTTAAAGGCCCGTTCAGACCACTTTGACGTATTAGCCAACGTATGAGCAGCGTATGAAAAAATATCCAGTACGCTGTTGTACGTTGTTATACGCTGTTCATTTTATGTTAAAAATCCGGAATAGGCTCTCTCTGAACTTATGCAAAGCGTATGCTTAGCGCAAACGTATGTCTAACGTATGAGTAGCTTATTCATAACGTATCCCTGGCGTACCATGACTTATAACAGCGTACGCCCAGCGTTAGCATAACGTTCGTGACTTATAAGGAGCGTATGTACAACGCACGTCTGACGTTTTCCAAACGTACGCACAGCGTGCTTCTGACGAACTCAATGTTCGTCAAAAAGGTGAGTCTAAAGTCCCACTGAATCGTAAGCAATCGTACGATTGCGCAATCATTAGTTTTGCGATAAGACTGCGCAGACAAACTATGTAAAATGTTTTCCAGCGTGTTTATGCTTACTTAATTTGCATATTGGGGTCAAAGAAACGATCCCCAAATTATTATTTAGAGAATCGTATTGCGATCTTAAGCGATCGTAAGCGCAGTGGGACCGGCACTTTAGACATATCCAGTAAAAAGTGAAAAATAAATAAATAAATAAATAAATAAATAAATAAATAAATAAATAAATAAATAAATAAATAAATAAAAGAAAAAGAAAAATGATTAAGGAAATCTACATACCTGATTCTTCAGGTGCATTTTGTGGAGTTCTTATATCGTTTCTCAGAAGGATCATTTCCTATAATTAGGTTGAAATTAGTTTATGGGTCAGTTTTGCCCCACCTCTCGATTGATCCGTCTTATAATATGAGTTGAAATAATCTTGAAAGGGACGTTAAACTGAATTGAAAAAAAAATACAAAAAAATAAATAAATAAATAAATAAAAATAAAAGCGCTGCAGGCATGCATGATACCCGCCACGCAAATTTAATTTAGTACAAATACACAGAATAGCTTGATGACATTAATCTACAATACCAAACCATACCTTCCAGATATGAATTCATATACAAAGGATGAAGCAAACTGGTCTAAAGATGCTCAAGATAGAGCATGGAAAAGAAATTGCTACATAAATCAAGGGCATTTACTCTGTATTTATTTGAAAACAATTACCCATCTTCAATCCCAAACCACTCCTTCCTGATATGAACTCCTATACAAAATTTGATAAGAAAAATTGTCAATAAAAATCAAGATAAATAATCAAAATGACATTTTAACGTAAATCAAGGGCCATAACTCTGTAGTTATTTTGACGAAATTTATCTAGCTTCAATCCCCAACCACTTTTTCCTGATGTGAACTCCTACACAAACTTTGAAGAAAATTGGTCAATAAATGCTCAAAGAGCCTAGAAATGAAATTTTAACGTAAAACAAGGGCTATAACTCTGTACTTATTTGACGAAATTTACCCATATTCAATCCCAAACCACTCCTTCCTAATATGAATTCCTATACTATGTCTGAAGAAAATTGATCAATAATTGCTCATCTTCAATCCCAAACCACTCCTTCCTAATATTGACTCCTATACAAAGTTTGAATAAAATTGGTCAATAAATGCTCAAGATAGAGCCCGGAAACGCAATTTTAACGTAAATCAAGGGCCATAACTCTGCACATATTTGACGAAATTTACTCATCTTCAATCACAAACCACTCCTTCTTAATATGAACTCCTATACAAAGTTTGAAGAAAATTTGTCAATAAATGCTCAAGATAGAGCCCGGAAACGAAGCGCTGACGGACGGACAGACAGACGGACGGACGGACACTCGAGCGCAATTTTTTGCGGAGGGTATAACATAATACACGGCACTTTTTCAAGTGGCGGGGTATAAAAACCTTTGGAACTTTATATGTCGACAATTTTATAAAGGGCCATTCAATATGAGCTTTGAAGGCATCCCGTCCTTACAAAAATATTATCTTGACAAGCGATAATATAACAGTGGATAAAATTTTAGCCATACACACAATTGTGCAGATTGTTTTTGGTCGAGTATACCATTTTGATGCTTCCGTGTGACTATTTAATCATGAACACAGTACCTACGAGGTATGGCAGGAAAGTTCGTAGACACCATTAGTATTTTCAACAGGAAAAGAAATTCAGTCAAAATGAATATATCTGGGTTTGCAAAAATATTTCATGAGCAAACAGACGAAATTTTATGAAAATCTGGCCAACATGACAACTTCTAAGGCCTTTTATGTGCACCTCCCTAACCGGGAGCGGGGCAAGGGTCAACGTCTCAGTGACGTTACTTTAAGTTTATTGCTGTCAGTGCTTTATATATTTGTAACAAGTTTAACCGATGTTTCAGAGTTATTCCACATAGGGTCCTTTGATATCGGTACAATTTTATTGTGTATCCAGCTGTCAAATGCAGATCTGTGCCAACTGTCCCCAGGTTTTCTGATGACCGATTGAACATACGAAACCATTTTCATACGCTGAGAATGTAAGACGAGTGCCCTTCCGCCGCCGTTTATCATCTTAGATGATCTATCGAGCATCCAAAAACCATCTCTGCCACTTGTTAACTAGTACAAGACTAGTTGATAGCTTTTATGTTGTTGTTTATATCATTTACATCGTGTTTGTTGGCCATTTCCATAACAAAAGCACACAAATTTATGGTTATCGGTTGTTCTCTGACGTCAAAATTACGCCATTTTTTCAAACAATTTTTTCGGACTGCATCCGAAATTTTATTCACAGATATCAAACTGTACTGCCGCAAAGGCCCAAACATTCAGAAAACGTCGTTGATTGAACATTCTTTCAGGATCAAAATATTTTAACGTTACAGCACACTTCCGTGGCGTTTCACAAGCAAAAACAGAATGTGGAAATCGTCACATTTTATCACGTTTTGACACCTGCCCCGCACGGCCCTACCCTCAAGCAGAAAAGTTGCCATACCAAGCGTGTTATTACTTCAAATTGCACAAAATTTCTGAAATATAGTCATAAGATATTGCTGCTTGAAATTATGCAAAACGCTTCTTCAACAGCGCGTTACTTTTTCTGATAGCTGAAGTGTCTACGAACTTTTCTGCCATACCTCGTATTCCTTCCATTTTTATATATAAAATCCCGACCAATGCGCTACGCGTAAGTTGCGCATACGCTGAGAACGTTCTTCACACGTTTCACATACGCTGCATACGTTCCGAGTGCGCCAGGCAAACGCTGCTCGTACGTTGGTAATACGCTTCTCATACGCTAAAAATACAGGAGAGCTTTGGCGTATGACAACGTATGCGAGGGTATGAGTTACTTACAGGTAACGTTCGTGAACTTATGCATAGCGTATTCGTTGCGTACGCCTAACTTATTAGTAACGTATTATCAGTACGTCGCCATACGTTGGAAATTTTGTGCATGTACACGGCGCACGACAACGTATGACAGCGTATTGCAGCGTACCCGTAACTTATGCAAAATTTATGCCGAACATGTGCAACGTACACCAACGTATGGACAAAATGTCGCATACGTCGTCATACGCTGGCGCTATACGCTGTGGTGTGAGCACCCCTTAACAAACAATATGGGTATGCACATTATAACATAAAAAAAAAAAAAAAAAAAAAAAAAAAAAAACCTGTCAAATAGGATTTTGAATATCAAACTAGCATATTCTTGACAAAATCGAATGTCAAAATAGGATTTTGAATATCAAACTAAAAAGGTTTATTTTATTTCAATCACACAGAAAGCTCATTGAACTTATATACGCATTCTTGAAGGCGCGGATGTTGGCGTTATGTGGTCCAACGTAGTGGAGGAGCTCGGAGAACCAGGGTAAAACCAACGAATCTGAAAGGGCGACCACTACCAAATATCAAAATAGCATATTCTTGACCAAATAGAATGTCAAAATAGGATTTTGAATATCAAAATAGCATATACTTGGCAAATTTGAATGTCAAAATAGGATTTTGAATATCAAAATAGCAGATATTGAATGTCAAAATAGCATATTTCTGACCAAATGGAATGTCAAAATAGGATTTTGAATATCAAAATAGCCTATTCCTGACCAAATAGAATGTCAAAATAGTATTTTGAATATCAAAATAGCATATTCAAGGCCAAATCGAATGTCAAAATAGGATTTTGATTGTCAAAATAAGAAATTCGGTCCCAGTTCGAATGTCAAAATAGGATTTTGAATGTCAAAATACGAAATTCGGTCCCAGTTTGAATCTCAAAATAGGATTTTGAATGCCAAATACGAAATTCGGTCCAAGTTCGAATGTCAAAATAGGATTTTGAATATAAAAATAAGAAATTCGGTCCAAGTTCGAATGTCAAAATAGGATTTTGAATGTCAGAATACGAAATTCGGTCCCAGTTTGAATGTCAAAATAGGATTTTGAATGTCAAAATAAGAAATTCGGTCCCAGTTCGAATGTCAAAATAGGATTTTGAATGTCAAAATACGAAATTCGGTCCGAGTTCGAATGTCAAAATAGGATTTTGAATGTCAAAATACGAAATTCGGTCCCATTTCGAATGTCAAAATAGGATTTTGAATGTCAAAATACGAAATTCGGTCCCAGTTCGAATGTCAAAATAGGATTTTGAATGTCAAAATAAGAAATTCGGTCCCAGTTCGAATGTCAAAATAGGATTTTGAATGTCAAAATACGAAATTCGGTCCCAGTTCGAATGTCAAAATAGGATTTTGAATGTCAAAATACGAAATTCGGTCCCAGTTCGAATGTCAAAATAGGATTTTGAATGTCAAAATACGAAATTCGGTCCCAGTTCTAATGTCAAAATAGGATTTTGAATGTCAAAATACGAAATTCGGTCCCAGTTCGAATGTCAAAATAGGAATTTGAATGTCAAAATACGAAATTCGGTCCCAGTTCGAAAGTCAAAATAGGATTTTGAATGTCAAAATACGAAATTCGGTCCAAATTCGAATGTCAAAATAGGTTTTTGAATGTCAAAATACGAAATTCGGTCCCAGTTCGAATGTCAAAATAGGATTTTGTATGTCAAAATACGAAATTCGGTCCCAGTTCGAATGTCAAAATGGGATTTTGAATGTCAAAATACGAAATTCGGTCCGAGTTCGAATGTCAAAATAGGATTTTGAATGTCAAAATACGAAATTCCGTCCCAGTTCGAATGTCAAAATAGGATTTTGAATGTCAAAATAAGAAATTCGATCCCAGTTCGAATGTCAAAATAGGATTTTGAATGTCAAAATAAGAAATTCGGTCCCAGTTCGAATGTCAAAATAGGATTTTGAATGTCAAAATAAGAAATTCGGTCCCAGCTCGAATGTCAAAATAGGATTTTGAATGTCAAAATACGAAATTCGGTCCCAGCTCGAATGTCAAAATAGGATTTTGAATGTCAAAATACGAAATTCGGTCCCAGTTCGAATGTCAAAATAGGAATTTGAATGTCAAAATACGAAATTCGGTTCCAGTTCGAATGTCAAAATGGGATTTTGAATGTCAAAATAAGACATTCGGTCCCAGTTCGAATGTCAAAATAGGATTTTGAATGTCAAAATACGAAATTCCATCCCAGTTCGAATGTCAAAATGGGATTTAGAATGTCAAAATACGAAATTCGGTCCCAGTTCGAATGTCGAAAAACGAAAAACGAATAACGAAAAACGAATAACGAAAAACGAATAACGAAAAACGAAAAACAAACTAACTTCACCTGATCTTGAATGTCGAATAACGAAAAACGAAAAACAAACTAACTTCACTCTGCTGATTTTTTTCCAACATAGAAAAAACTTTGATTTTGACCCAAAAAAACTAAGTCCGAATAGTCAACTGACAACTAGTTGTCGGTTGACTATTCGAAAAACTAAGTTCGATTTTTTTCCAACATAGAAAAAACTTTGACTTTGACCCAAAAAAACTAAGTCCGAATAGTCAACTGACAACTAGTTGTCGGTTGACTATTCGAAAAACTAAGTTCGATTTTTTTCCAACATAGAAAAAACTTTGATTTTGATCTAAAAAAAACTAAGTCCGAATAGTCAACTGACAACTAGTTGTCGGTTGACTATTCGAAAAACTAAGTTCGATTTTTTTCCAACATAGAAAAAACTTTGATTTTGACCCAAAAAAACTAAGTCCGAATAGTCAACTGACAACTAGTTGTCGGTTGACTATTCGAAAAACTAAGTTCGATTTTTTTCCAACATAGAAAAAACTTTGATTTTGACCCAAAAAAACTAAGTCCGAATAGTCAACTGACAACTAGTTGTCGGTTGACTATTCGAAAAACTAAGTTCGATTTTTTTCCAACATAGAAAAAACTTTGATTTTGACCCAAAAAAACTAAGTCCGAATAGTCAACTGACAACTAGTTGTCGGTTGACTATTCGAAAAACTAAGTTCGATTTTTTTCCAACATAGAAAAAACTTTGATTTTGACCCAAAAAAACTAAGTCCGAATAGTCAACTGACAACTAGTTGTCGGTTGACTATTCGAAAAACTAAGTTCGATTTTTTTCCAACATAGAAAAAACTTTGATTTTGACCCAAAAAAACTAAGTCCGAATAGTCAACTGACAACTAGTTGTCGGTTGACTATTCGAAAAACTAAGTTCGATTTTTTTCCAACATAGAAAAAACTTTGATTTTGACCCAAAAAAATTAAGTCCGAATAGTCAACTGACAACTAGTTGTCGGTTGACTATTCGAAAAACTAAGTTCGATTTTTTTCCAACATAGAAAAAACTTTGATTTTGACCCCAAAAAACTAACTTTGATTTTGACCCCAAAAAACTAAGTCCGAATAGTCAACTGACAACTAGTTGTCGGTTGACTATTCGAAAAACTAAGTTCGATTTTTTTCCAACATAGAAAAAACTTTGATTTTGACCCAAAAAAACTAAGTCCGAATAGTCAACTGACAACTAGTTGTCGGTTGACTATTCGAAAAACTAAGTTCGATTTTTTTCCAACATAGAAAAAACTTTGATTTTGACACAAAAAAACTAAGTCCGAATAGTCAACTGACAACTAGTTGTCGGTTGACTATTCGAAAAACTAAGTTCGATTTTTTTCCAACATAGAAAAAACTTTGATTTTGACCCAAAAAAACTAAGTCCGAATAGTCAACTGACAACTAGTTGTCGGTTGACTATTCGAAAAACTAAGTTCGATTTTTTTCCAACATAGAAAAAACTTTGATTTTGATCTAAAAAAAACTAAGTCCGAATAGTCAACTGACAACTAGTTGTCGGTTGACTATTCGAAAAACTAAGTTCGATTTTTTTCCAACATAGAAAAAACTTTGATTTTGACCCAAAAAAACTAAGTCCGAATAGTCAACTGACAACTAGTTGTCGGTTGACTATTCGAAAAACTAAGTTCGATTTTTTTCCAACATAGAAAAAACTTTGATTTTGACCCAAAAAAACTAAGTCCGAATAGTCAACTGACAACTAGTTGTCGGTTGACTATTCGAAAAACTAAGTTCGATTTTTTTCCAACATAGAAAAAACTTTGATTTTGACTCAAAAAAACTAAGTCCGAATAGTCAACTGACAACTAGTTGTCGGTTGACTATTCGAAAAACTAAGTTCGATTTTTTTTCCAACATAGAAAAAACTTTGATTTTGACCCAAAAAACTAAGTCCGAATAGTCAACTGACAACTAGTTGTCGGTTGACTATTCGAAAAACTAAGTTCGATTTTTTTCCAACATAGAAAAAACTTTGATTTTGACCCCAAAAAACTAAGTCCGAATAGTCAACTGACAACTAGTTGTCGGTTGACTATTCGAAAAACTAAGTTCGATTTTTTTCCAACATAGAAAAAACTTTGATTTTGACCCAAAAAAACTAAGTCCGAATAGTCAACTGACAACTAGTTGTCGGTTGACTATTCGAAAAACTAAGTTCGATTTTTTTCCAACATAGAAAAAACTTTGATTTTGACCCAAAAAAACTAAGTCCGAATAGTCAACTGACAACTAGTTGTCGGTTGACTATTCGAAAAACTAAGTTCGATTTTTTTCCAACATAGAAAAAACTTTGATTTTGACCCAAAAAAACTAAGTCCGAATAGTCAACTGACAACTAGTTGTCGGTTGACTATTCGAAAAACTAAGTTCGATTTTTTTCCAACATAGAAAAAACTTTGATTTTGACCCCAAAAAAACTAAGTCCGAATAGTCAACTGACAACTAGTTGTCGGTTGACTATTCGAAAAACTAAGTTCGATTTTTTTCCAACATAGAAAAAACTTTGATTTTGACCCAAAAAAACTAAGTCCGAATAGTCAACTGACAACTAGTTGTCGGTTGACTATTCGAAAAACTAAGTTCGATTTTTTTCCAACATAGAAAAAACTTTGATTTTGACCCAAAAAAACTAAGTCCGAATAGTTAACTGACAACTAGTTGTCGGTTGACTATTCGAAAAACTAAGTTCGATTTTTTTCCAACATAGAAAAAACTTTGATTTTGACCCAAAAAAACTAAGTCCGAATAGTCAACTGACAACTAGTTGTCGGTTGACTATTCGAAAAACTAAGTTCGATTTTTTTCCAACATAGAAAAAACTTTGATTTTGATCTAAAAAAAACTAAGTCCGAATAGTCAACTGACAACTAGTTGTCGGTTGACTATTCGAAAAACTAAGTTCGATTTTTTTCCAACATAGAAAAAACTTTGATTTTGACCCAAAAAAACTAAGTCCGAATAGTCAACTGACAACTAGTTGTCGGTTGACTATTCGAAAAACTAAGTTCGATTTTTTTCCAACATAGAAAAAACTTTGATTTTGACCCAAAAAAACTAAGTCCGAATAGTCAACTGACAACTAGTTGTCGGTTGACTATTCGAAAAACTAAGTTCGATTTTTTTCCAACATAGAAAAAACTTTGATTTTGACCCAAAAAAACTAAGTCCGAATAGTCAACTGACAACTAGTTGTCGGTTGACTATTCGAAAAACTAAGTTCGATTTTTTTCCAACATAGAAAAAACTTTGATTTTGACCCAAAAAAACTAAGTCCGAATAGTCAACTGACAACTAGTTGTCGGTTGACTATTCGAAAAACTAAGTTCGATTTTTTTCCAACATAGAAAAAACTTTGATTTTGACCCAAAAAAACTAAGTCCGAATAGTCAACTGACAACTAGTTGTCGGTTGACTATTCGAAAAACTAAGTTCGATTTTTTTCCAACATAGAAAAAACTTTGATTTTGACCCAAAAAAATTAAGTCCGAATAGTCAACTGACAACTAGTTGTCGGTTGACTATTCGAAAAACTAAGTTCGATTTTTTTCCAACATAGAAAAAACTTTGATTTTGACCCCAAAAAACTAACTTTGATTTTGACCCCAAAAAACTAAGTCCGAATAGTCAACTGACAACTAGTTGTCGGTTGACTATTCGAAAAACTAAGTTCGATTTTTTTCCAACATAGAAAAAACTTTGATTTTGACACAAAAAAACTAAGTCCGAATAGTCAACTGACAACTAGTTGTCGGTTGACTATTCGAAAAACTAAGTTCGATTTTTTTCCAACATAGAAAAAACTTTGATTTTGACACAAAAAAACTAAGTCCGAATAGTCAACTGACAACTAGTTGTCGGTTGACTATTCGAAAAACTAAGTTCGATTTTTTTCCAACATAGAAAAAACTTTGATTTTGACCCAAAAAAACTAAGTCCGAATAGTCAACTGACAACTAGTTGTCGGTTGACTATTCGAAAAACTAAGTTCGATTTTTTTCCAACATAGAAAAAAACTTTGATTTTGACCCAAAAAAACTAAGTCCGAATAGTCAACTGACAACTAGTTGTCGGTTGACTATTCGAAAAACTAAGTTCGATTTTTTTCCAACATAGAAAAAACTTTGATTTTGACCCAAAAAAACTAAGTCCGAATAGTCAACTGACAACTAGTTGTCGGTTGACTATTCGAAAAACTAAGTTCGATTTTTTTCCAACATAGAAAAAACTTTGATTTTGACCCAAAAAAACGAAGTCCGAATAGTCAACTGACAACTAGTTGTCGGTTGACTATTCGAAAAGCTAAGTTCGATTTTTTTCCAACATAGAAAAAACTTTGATTTTGACCCAAAAAAACTAAGTCCGAATAGTCAACTGACAACTAGTTGTCGGTTGACTATTCGAAAAACTAAGTTCGATTTTTTTTCCAACATAGAAAAAACTTTGATTTTGACCCAAAAAAACTAAGTCCGAAACTGACAACTAGTTGTCGGTTGACTATTCGAAAAACTAAGTTCGATTTTTTTCCAACATAGAAAAAACTTTGATTTTGACCCAAAAAAACTAAGTCCGAATAGTCAACTGACAACTAGTTGTCGGTTGACTATTCGGAAAGCTAAGTTCGATTTTTTTCCAACATAGAAAAAACTTTGATTTTGACCCAAAAAAACTAAGTCCGAATAGTCAACTGACAACTAGTTGTCGGTTGACTATTCGAAAAACTAAGTTCGATTTTTTTTCCAACATAGAAAAAACTTTGATTTTGACCCAAAAAAACTAAGTCCGAAACTGACAACTAGTTGTCGGTTGACTATTCGAAAAACTAAGTTCGATTTTTTTCCAACATAGAAAAAACTTTGATTTTGACCCAAAAAAAACTAAGTCCGAATAGTCAACTGACAACTAGTTGTCGGTTGACTATTCGAAAAACTAAGTTCGATTTTTTTCCAACATAGAAAAAACTTTGATTTTGACCCAAAAAAAAACTAAGTCCGAATAGTGAACTGACAACTAGTTGTCGGTTGACTATTCGAAAAACTAAGTTCGATTTTTTTCCAACATAGAAAAAACTTTGATTTTGACCCAAAAAAACTAAGTCCGAATAGTTAACTGACAACTAGTTGTCGGTTGACTATTCGAAAAACTAAGTTCGATTTTTTTCCAACATAGAAAAAACTTTGATTTTGACCCAAAAAAACTAAGTCCGAATAGTCAACTGACAACTAGTTGTCGGTTGACTATTCGAAAAACTAAGTTCGATTTTTTTCCAACATAGAAAAAACTTTGATTTTGATCTAAAAAAAACTAAGTCCGAATAGTCAACTGACAACTAGTTGTCGGTTGACTATTCGAAAAACTAAGTTCGATTTTTTTCCAACATAGAAAAAACTTTGATTTTGACACAAAAAAACTAAGTCCGAATAGTCAACTGACAACTAGTTGTCGGTTGACTATTCGAAAAACTAAGTTCGATTTTTTTCCAACATAGAAAAAACTTTGATTTTGACACAAAAAAACTAAGTCCGAATAGTCAACTGACAACTAGTTGTCGGTTGACTATTCGAAAAACTAAGTTCGATTTTTTTCCAACATAGAAAAAACTTTGATTTTGACCCAAAAAAACTAAGTCCGAATAGTCAACTGACAACTAGTTGTCGGTTGACTATTCGAAAAACTAAGTTCGATTTTTTTCCAACATAGAAAAAAACTTTGATTTTGACCCAAAAAAACTAAGTCCGAATAGTCAACTGACAACTAGTTGTCGGTTGACTATTCGAAAAACTAAGTTCGATTTTTTTCCAACATAGAAAAAACTTTGATTTTGATCTAAAAAAAACTAAGTCCGAATAGTCAACTGACAACTAGTTGTCGGTTGACTATTCGAAAAACTAAGTTCGATTTTTTTCCAACATAGAAAAAACTTTGATTTTGACCCAAAAAAACTAAGTCCGAATAGTCAACTGACAACTAGTTGTCGGTTGACTATTCGAAAAACTAAGTTCGATTTTTTTCCAACATAGAAAAAACTTTGATTTTGACCCAAAAAAACTAAGTCCGAATAGTCAACTGACAACTAGTTGTCGGTTGACTATTCGAAAAACTAAGTTCGATTTTTTTCCAACATAGAAAAAACTTTGATTTTGACTCAAAAAAACTAAGTCCGAATAGTCAACTGACAACTAGTTGTCGGTTGACTATTCGAAAAACAAAGTTCGATTTTTTTCCAACATAGAAAAAACTTTGATTTTGACCCAAAAAAACTAAGTCCGAATAGTCAACTGACAACTAGTTGTCGGTTGACTATTCGAAAAACTAAGTTCGATTTTTTTCCAACATAGAAAAAACTTTGATTTTGACCCAAAAAAACTAAGTCCGAATAGTCAACTGACAACTAGTTGTCGGTTGACTATTCGAAAAACTAAGTTCGATTTTTTTCCAACATAGAAAAAACTTTGATTTTGACCCAAAAAAAACTAAGTCCGAATAGTCAACTGACAACTAGTTGTCGGTTGACTATTCGAAAAACTAAGTTCGATTTTTTTCCAACATAGAAAAAACTTTGATTTTGACCCAAAAAAACTAAGTCCGAATAGTCAACTGACAACTAGTTGTCGGTTGACTATTCGAAAAACTAAGTTCGATTTTTTTCCAACATAGAAAAAACTTTGATTTTGACCCAAAAAAACTAAGTCCGAATAGTCAACTGACAACTAGTTGTCGGTTGACTATTCGAAAAACTAAGTTCGATTTTTTTCCAACATAGAAAAAACTTTGATTTTGACCCAAAAAAACTAAGTCCGAATAGTCAACTGACAACTAGTTGTCGGTTGACTATTCGAAAAACTAAGTTCGATTTTTTTCCAACATAGAAAAAACTTTGATTTTGACCCAAAAAAACTAAGTCCGAATAGTCAACTGACAACTAGTTGTCGGTTGACTATTCGAAAAACTAAGTTCGATTTTTTTCCAACATAGAAAAAACTTTGATTTTGACCCAAAAAAACTAAGTCCGAATAGTCAACTGACAACTAGTTGTCGGTTGACTATTCGAAAAACTAAGTTCGATTTTTTTCCAACATAGAAAAAACTTTGATTTTGACCCAAAAAAACTAAGTCCGAATAGTCAACTGACAACTAGTTGTCGGTTGACTATTCGAAAAACTAAGTTCGATTTTTTTCCAACATAGAAAAAACTTTGATTTTGACCCAAAAAAACTAAGTCCGAATAGTCAACTGACAACTAGTTGTCGGTTGACTATTCGAAAAACTAAGTTCGATTTTTTTCCAACATAGAAAAAACTTTGATTTTGACCCAAAAAAACTAAGTCCGAATAGTCAACTGACAACTAGTTGTCGGTTGACTATTCGAAAAACTAAGTTCGATTTTTTTCCAACATAGAAAAAACTTTGATTTTGACCCAAAAAAACTAAGTCCGAATAGTCAACTGACAACTAGTTGTCGGTTGACTATTCGAAAAACTAAGTTCGATTTTTTTCCAACATAGAAAAAACTTTGATTTTGACACAAAAAAACTAAGTCCGAATAGTCAACTGACAACTAGTTGTCGGTTGACTATTCGAAAAACTAAGTTCGATTTTTTTCCAACATAGAAAAAACTTTGATTTTGACCCAAAAAAACTAAGTCCGAATAGTCAACTGACAACTAGTTGTCGGTTGACTATTCGAAAAACTAAGTTCGATTTTTTCCAACATAGAAAAAACTTTGATTTTGACACAAAAAAACTAAGATCGAATAGTGGCAGAAGAAAGCTAAGTGCAAAGTTGACCAAAAATAACTTAGTTTTTTGAATAGTCAACCGTCAACCGACAACCGACAACTAACTTGACGTTCGTAATGGATTTGTATAATTTTAAGTTCATCTACACAGTACACAAGTGTCGAAAAGTTTTAATCCCTTTACATGTAAAAATCGCCATTTTGAAATACTGTACAGTATGCTGTCCCCTCCCAAGTTATATCTGGCAATTTCATTATAGGGAAACGGGCTCATATGTATTTGCATAGTGGTACATGTATCTCCAATAGGACCATTTCAGTGGTATACAGCCGGTTTCGTAGGGCTACGTGTATTGCTCATCCCAAGTGATGAAAGGTGAAAAAGCTCAGTCACAAACTAAACTCCCGTCAGAGTGATCAGCCTGCAATGAATAGCATAGATAATGTACATACCAGGCAGCTAAAATGCACATTTGCTATTTGTTTAAGTATCATGGCATAGACTGATTCTCGAGATTGCCCAAGTGCTTAGTCCAATTTTGCAAGTGTTTGCCTTAATATGTCTCAAGGTCTGAAGTGGTCACAAATCCATAGAGTAAATACCGGCCCACATATACATAAATTTTCATAAGTTTTGTCAAGTTTCCAAACCTCGAAACTTAATACCATTTATGAACATCATAAAATGCATCTCATACCCTCGTACCCGTATATGACAGTATTAGACATCAAATAAGCCTCCCCATGAGAAAACAAACAGTTTTCATAAGCGAAAACAAGGCGTAGATCAGCTTCGCGGTAACTGCGAAGCTGATCAGCGCCTTTGTTTTCGCTACACGGATAGTACAATTCCTCTTCTTTCTAAATCCGAAATTTCCAGCCTAGCCATCTTCTGTGCTTGTACAGGTCGGTTTTTGTCAGATCTGGTCGGAAACAAATTGTTGGTTTTCTCACGCACGGGCTCAAAAAGATTTGCACCGCTGGAAGAATGTAATTAAGTTCACGTAACTAAGGGCCTGTCAAAGATCTTAATAAAATAGCTCAATAAAGTATGATTTATATATTGATGCGTATCAAATGTGTTTTATATATTGATGCGTATCAAATGTGGCTTCTGTATGAAGATCCATGCAACACAACCAGTAGTATGTCAAATAAAGTAGTAGTAAAGTGCAGGCTTTTAACGTCATCCTGGGCCGAGCGGACTTAATCCATATCCCCACCTCAAGGACGTTATGTCAAATAAAAAAATGTGCCAAATAGCCTGAGTTAAGTCTGACTGAACGTTACCGATCTTTTGTTTCTATATGCAAACGGGTCCGAATGGTTTTTGACATTCATTGAAAAAGTCTATCTCTTTCACTGGTCATTTCGAGCATGTCACAATCGACAAAATAGGACCGAAACGTCCCCGTCAATGGCGAAGTCTATATATCGGGAACGAAACGGCCTGATATATAGTTATTGATGCACTATTGTATAAATGGCAAATTTACGTTGACATTTCTTGTTTTGAAATGGCGACTATATCTATCGTATAACGCTTTGAGGAACAAAGAAAAGTAGAGTTTATTTCGTTAATAACAGTATACAGTTGACAACATCAACATAAAATGTGACCTGCTTATTGTTTACACTCTACCAACCATCCATAAGTGCAATACATTAAACTGCCACAAAATGCCATGTAGTCCGTCGAAAGGATACTTTACCGCTTGTCCAGGGCCTCTTTTGCACATATTGACAGTCCTGAGTCCGTCGAAAAAAAAAAAGTCGGGGTACTGACTTCCTCCAGGTTTTGCAACTCTAGTACTCTACCATCCTGCATCGACCCGGGCAATCATATTTTTGGGAAATTTGATTTGTAGGGCTTATGCAAAAACATAAGTAAAGGCTTGTCAGTATTTGGTTTAAGCCGAGGGCAATTCAGAATACATGCGCATGTAATGTTCATCGTTAAATCGTCTGGTTTAACCGTCCTGGGGCGAGACAATGAACATCAGATTCTGAAATTTATGAAGAAAATGAGATGAACTTAATAAGCTATGCTTTCGTTCAAATCCCAGTTTGTATGTTTGTAAATGTATATATATGTCTATGAAAAGAATTGTATGTAAATAAAAAAATAATAAACCAAGAAAATGTGCAGTGTAGTCTTGAGGTTATAGACCCAGAACGATGTTCCATGTAAAATGTTTCCCAAACATCAACTCTTTCTTCATACTTACTGGGGAGAAGTCTATATTGTGCAAGTTGGCGGACAAAGAATAAGTTTCAGATGTAAGGCGTTCGGCTCAGGGGCAAATTACCCTAAGCTTGAATAGATCAACGGAGGATGGGGTATTTAGGAAAAAAGATAAAGTTCTTGATTAATACTACCCGGACTTTGTATTTTATGCACCTAGATGTATAATAATTATCAGAAAACCTGTTCAAAACTATCTACTCTACTTAAAACTATATATACTCTTATCAGAATACATGCACTATCTTAAAGCATACATACTGGGTTTAACTTTGCACCATGATACGAAATGTTTACACAAAGTGTTTAATTTTTGTTATCTTTTAAAATCTGTCAAAACCACACTGCTCGAAAATGTTTAAGCCTGAGGGACAAAAATATGTAAAAGTTTTCTTATTAGATGTTTGAAAAAGAAAACCTACGCATATCCTTAAATGATAATTTAACTTCTGCACAGTACATATACGCACATACCCAAAAACGTCAACTATGGGTGTTTTGGTGTGTATGTATACGTATACACGGTGCACAACTAAAAAGATTCCTTTGCGCAAAATGACGCCGTCGGTTTAAATTGCAAAAACAGTTCGTAGCCTAAAACTTTAAAGTACACCTCGTAACTTGCCCTTGCCTTCTGTTTAAAATTAAAAATTGGTCAACAATGCGGTTTTAACAATTCGTCAAATATAATCAATACACTTTTGGTCTTAAAGAATGTCAAAACATTCTAAATTAGGTCGTAACCCCGGGACTGTTGCAATACTATCAAACATTTCGTATTTCTTTCCCAGGCCAATATACATTCCGAACCTAGCTTATCATTGTCCGTCAAAATACGAAGTCAGAAAAGTCAGAAAACGTGACATCTTAAATATGGAACGCCCACTGAGACAACTCTGAAACGAGCCATCCCAGCGATCTGTAAACCAATTGCCTCATCAAACAAATGAAAAAGAACTACATGTACATATCTGTTATCAGCAAGTGAAGTAAATATACGCAGAAAATGACATTCTCATCACAGTGTTAAAGATTGTCTGCCATTGTGTCTCGCCAGTGCGTTTTCAAGGTTCTCACCATGTTCTGACATTGTCAAGACTAAATCCGTCGACCTCTGTTCACGAAACAAAGTTTAACTTGCCGAGTTCACTGACTCTTTATTGCTGTAATCATACACTTTTTCCATATTCAGAAGAAATTTAACGTTTGTATGTCAAAATAGTATATTGGGTTTAGCCCCGGACTGACCCGGGGTTATAAAGTTTAAAGAAATTGAATGGACTCTGTCAAATTATAGCCTATCAATGCATAGGCAGTTTTGAAATCGGGTATATCTTTTTCGATTGTATGCTCAATTGCGCTTCTTGCTGAAATTATATACTCACGCATTTTAAGCATTCATTCAACTTGGTCATTGAACTTAGAAAATGACCACATCAATAAATCTGGCATTTAAATGGCATTTGCAGCTAATTGACCGTATACGTTTTTGCCTAAACTGTTTATGTTTTTTAGTCACACTAAAAATGAATGAAAATGATAAACGCAACATTTAATCGAAACATGGCGGTACAATTGCTAATAATCCTTAGTGCGACATATTTCTTCAGCAGATATTGTGCCTTAAAAACAGTCTATTAAAAAGAAACCCCAACACGCCTCTTACAGTTTGAAAAATGGGGAAAATAATCTGGGACGGGACTAAGGCTATAGTGATAAGATGAGGGGTTCATGCTGGTTGTAGGATTCGATGATATAGAGCATCATTTGTCTGGGTTACGTGCGCAGTTCTATGATCTTGGGTCAAGAGTGTCTTAACGTATAATAGCGTTTTGTACAACTTTGTTTTCAGCTACATGTTTTAGAAACAGTTTTGCGAGTTTCTTAACGTTTTGTGAAAGATTTCTATTCTAACACTTGTTGTTTTATTGCTTTTAGCATTCTGCTTTCTGTTTCTGCTTTTCTCTACTGCGTCGCATTTGCTTCTGTTTTCGCCCTAGCATTTTAACACACATGCCCCAGTGCTAACTGAAAATGGTGAATTAACACAAGCAAAAGCGACACTGCATCACGAAAACATGTCCATGTAATGTATACCCCCTTGAACCCCACTTTTATATAGCAAAAACTGGGGTATGCAGGGGTATACCTATTTTTCTTATTTTTGCCCCAAAACATAGATTGTGGGTACTTGTTAGAACCGCCTCAGCAACCGCCTCGCTGAGGCGGTTCTAACGTGTACCCACAATCTATGTTTTGAGCAAAAATAAGAAAAAAAGCAAAATTGTTCAGCTGAAAATTTTCAATTTTTAAAGCTAAAAAAATATCTGTATATTGCATGGGCAAGTTTTCGTAATGGCTTCTATGCTACTTTACTGTCCTAGCGGGTCTCTGCGCATTTGAACGCGGTGGAAGCGTTGTTGTTTGATAACGTTGAACAGATAACTTCTTCTGCAGCTGAAGGTGTACCTGACAAAAACAGAAAGAAACTAAAAAATTGAGTCTTTCATGCGGTTTACATTCAAAGCAAAAACGCTAAATCTTTTAATAAAATAATCTTATTTCTTCTTACCAAATTATACATATCTTTTTTATGATTTTTCCATGACACTGAGGATGCCAAACTTAGAATTTAATGAATTTTATTGTAATAAATAACTTTGGATTCTTAGACAATAAGTTGCTTTCCTATACAAGAATGCATAAACACAGAAACTTACAACATGCGCTCTATGTTTGTCAAGTGTAATTTTTATTGCAGATAAACGATTTTTATTTCCAGATAAAAATGTAACGTACGATTTAGATGCATTTTGTAACGAGTTTCATACATCTATAATGCAAAACCAAGGCAATGGTCGAATGGTATCTTACGATATGCTTTTTTAAGATCATTTTTGATCATGTATGAGTTTTATATGAAAATAGGGAGAGGCCCGTTTGGAATATAGATAGCAATGTCTTAGTCTTTCTATCCATTTTGGTGTTGTAAACAGCAAAAACTTGAAACAAAAATGTCGAAAATGAATCATGATTTAATACAGAAAAGTCTGTTTTTTAAATTCTTGTGTTCCATAACATCTTGAAAATCCGAATGTACGTCAACTTCTCGACACCAGTTGACGTGCTTATTTCTTTTTCAAGACGACAATAATAAGAACTATCTAGTAGGTTTAAAGACCAAAACCTTTATTTCAAAAACTAGGATGAGCTTGAAAAATTCCAAAAGAGCCTCTATCCGATTTATATTTGGGTTCGTTTACAACACCTAAACATCTTTTTTCTTTCTTTCTCTTTCTTAGGGTTAGCGGTATTTTAGACGCTGTCCCATCATTCAAGCGGCTCCGGGGGTCGCGGAATGATGACTGGATCGATCGGATGTCCCACATTTACACCGTGGTCGTCTTGATTCTTTTCGCCGTGGTCGTCAGCACGAGTCAATTCGTCGGAAACCCTATACATTGTTGGCATCCTGCGGAGTTTAAGGGATGGTATGAAAAGTATGCGGAATACTACTGCTGGATTTCGAACACGTACTTTGTCTCCTTCTCGGAGACGCTGCCTACAGACATGACGGAACGACGAGATCGGGAAATTACGTACTACCAGTGGGTACCGCTGATTCTGGCCTTCCAGGCACTGCTTTTCAAACTGCCGAATCTGTTCTGGAAGATGTTGCACCCATACGCTGGCGTGAATCTGAGCAGAATCGTCGGAATGGCAGAGAAGACGCAGTTGGGGAGCCCAAAGGAACGGATGGAAACTATCGAATACATGTCGAAATACATCGATAAATGGTTGGACACGGAAAGGAATTACACATGGAACAGATATACTGCAGCCCGCGAGCGGATGTCAAAAGTTTTATTCTTCATGTGTAGCAAAAGGTCAGGAACATATCTCGCTGGACTTTTCCTTTTCGTTAGAGTGCTCTACGTCGTCAACGTTATTGGACAATTCTTCCTTCTCAACGCCTTCATGGCCACTGATTACAACATCTACGGATTTGAGGTGTTAAACGGGATGGCTACCAATAACCCATGGCGTGAAAGTCCGCGTTTCCCGCGAATCACTTTCTGCGATTTCCAGATTCGTCAATTGCAGAATATACAAACATTTACTATTCAGTGTGTCTTGCCCATTAATCTATTCAACGAAAAGATCTTCATTTTCCTGTGGTTCTGGTTTTTCATGATCGCCGCTTTGGCTGTTTATGGACTTCTCCAGTGGACCTACGTTCTCGTTATGAAGAGAAACCGCGTTAACTTTGTCAAGAAATATTTGAAAATTACCGATCAGCTGCAGACTGGTTTTGATAAGAAATTATGTCACCGTTTCGCGGACAATTACTTGCGGGAGGATGGAGTTTTCCTTCTACGTTGCGTGACAAGAAATTCGACCGATCTTGTCACGACTGATCTAGTTTCTGAACTCTGGAAAGTGTTCCAGGAAAAGCAAAACAGGCGTTTGCCAAATAATGAGGACACACTTCGACCTAACGAAATGTCGCCATTGAACGAGGAAAAGAAGCCGCTGGATTAAATAATTAACAAACATTGTGCCATGGGCTAATGGAGTCAGCTACTGCCATGACAAGGCGTGTTCGATTAGATATAAATTGCTGTTTTATGTGCTCCGGAACAAAGTCGGTGCTAAAATGAGGACAAGTCTGCAGCAACGACCACGCCATTTGTCATAAAATGGTGGGAAAGAAATCTGTTAAAAGCGCAGATTTCAGAGCGAAAACAATGAGATGTTTCAGAGAACCATGGATTCTAATGGATACCTTTATAGTTTTAACTTTTTAAAGGGAACCTGACTTTAACCATCACTAAATATTTTAATGTGGTTCAAAGGAAAACTACAGTATGTATGCGGATAAAACCTTGGGAGTAACAACAACAACAACAACTATGTATATCTTACAAACGAATAAAGTTCTTGAAATTCATAGGGATGACATTAATGAATTCATACTAAAAGTAAGACTGTCGCTTCAGATGAAGAGATTGATTGATTATTATAAAAACAATAACGAATTCTGTTCAGTTTGTTAATTGATACAAAACGAATAAAAGGAAGTTGACACACCAATCTAACTACTAGATAGACTAAGAGGACTTTGAAAATGCTTCTCAACCATGCTCAGTATGGATTGAATTGAAATATGGGACCAAAATCAAGTCTTAAACATTCCAGTCTTAGATACTATATAGTATTCACAGACGTTTTAAAGCAGCTATCACTGACAAAACCGTTTATTACAAAGAATGGTAGTCGAAATTTATGAATTGACTTTTCGAAGGCCGTTTATATTTTGATTTTTTTTTCTCTTCTGTTTACAGTTAAAGAAAAGCATTGACCTTCATTTATTTTCGACAAAGCATAATAATTGTATTTCGTCAGAAATGGCATAAGCAAGCCATAGTATTTTCGATGACTGCGTTATGTCTTCAGTAATTTTTTGTTACATCTTGTATGGTATTCAAACTGTTTGTAACCTTTTTAGATATAGATTTTGACGATTTTATACTTTTTAAATGTGGTCTTTAAATTTATGGCATCATCTTTAGGGAAAGTATGTACATACATTAAAGGGAAACATCATAGTGCTGTGGGGCAGCAAATCTTGCCGAGCTTCAATTGTACATGTAGCTTCAGGGGCGGGCTCATGGGTAACTTGATTACAGCTCAAGGGGAAATGGCATTATAAATAATAAGAGAAAACAATAACTTGGTAGATGTAAAGAAATACTTTTGATTTAAATTGGGGCATTTGGTCTGTGTTTCCAAAAACAGTTTATTCTTTTACTTTTAAGTGCCTTAATATATTTTCAAATGTGGCTTTTTGGAATGAGCGCTCTCGTTATTTTGTATAGCTATGTTTTATGAAATTTTGTGATATCAAGTTTGCCAGTTATTTACCATAGTTTTTCAATGATTCAGTTGATGCATTAATGTTATAAGCATTATAAACGAAATTCTAGCCTAGCTTATTTGTTGAGGGTGTTCGGATGTATGGAATTTGTAAATATTGCGAAAGAATGTGGACAGCTTTATGTTTTTGTTTTGTTTTGTGAACATATCATACAAATTGTTGCATTCAATTAGGGACCATTTTCAGCTTAATTGCCCCATAAGTGATCATTATACATCATTTGTTCACATTATGCTTCATAAGGTTGATACAGAAACTGTATAATTATGATGTACATTTCATATTCTAATGAGATCTCATTTCGAAAAAAGTACATTTGCTTCGCTAGTTCCATTAACATTTTTCATTTGTGAGTTGATGTTTTTTGTGTGAACCTTGATTTTGAGCGAGTAAAGTGAACTTAGTTCGACATGTCCGTTTTTGGTTATGTAAATAGAGGATATTTGCTTGTTTGAGGTGAATACCAAATATATTTCATCGAGTGAGTTGAAAACATCAGAATTTTCACGAGTGCGCAGCACGAGTGAAAATTTTGATGTTTTCAACTCACGAGATGAAATATATTAGGTATTCACCGAAAAAAAAGCAAATTTTCTTTTTATTTTATACAATACACGGGCATTTTCCTATTCACAAAGCAGACGGTGAAAATGCGAAAACCAAAAATTTTTGAAAACACGAATAATTTTGGTACCACATTGTTCCTTACGTTCTAACTAAGAAAATGAATACCCACACTTTATGTTTTCGTTCATAAATAACGGAGTTATAGGCGTTTGAATTTGTGAAGTGACGTCAACTAAATGGAAACGTCAGAAGTAATCCAAAAAATCTGACGTCATTACAGTGAAGATATAGGCTGATATCAGTCACTAGTGACTTTTGATATCAGTGAGATTTGATATCAGTGAAATTTCATATCAATGAAAATACCAATTTTATCAAGTTTTGATATACATTGGTTTTCACTGTAAAGTATAAAATAAAATGCCAGACACATCAGGGATGAGTGAATATTTAGATGACCAGATTTGTGGTGATTTTTCGTATTTTCACAAAAAATTAAATTGGAAATTGGTCATACCTGGCATGCAGTTTCGGTTAGAAAGCATCTTCATTGGCACTGTCTAAACTGACATTAAAATCCGTTTCTTTAAAACTTACCAGAAGAAAATTAAAGGGACAGATACATGTATGAGATTAGGTACAAATAAATGAGCCGCCTCGTGGGAAAACCAACAATGTGGTTTCTGAACAGGTCCGACACAAACCGACCTGTACAGTCACAGAAAAGAACCAGAAGCTTGAAATTTCGGATTTAAGTAGAAGAGGAATAGTTCTATCCGAGAAGCGAAAACAATGGCGCTGATCAGCTTCGCGGTTACCGCGAAGCTGATCTGCGCCTTTGTTTTCGCCTATGCAGATTGTTGGTTTTCCCATGGGGTGGCTCAAATGTTGATAAAACGTATTTTCCAGAAATTGGTCACTGGTAAAAATCTTGAGTTTTGGTTCATCATTTCTTTATGTACAGATATATGTATATTCGTATGCTACTGTTATTTCCGTCATAAAAGTTTAAACAGAAGTTGTGTTATTTAATTTGATTTCCAATTTATTACATATGCACATGGCTGAAATGTATGCACATGGCTGAAGTGTATGCCCATGGCTGAAATGTATGCACATGGCTGAAATGTATGCACATGGCTGAAATGTATGCGCTCGGCGGAAATGTCATTATGCACATGGCTGAAATGTAAGTACATGACTGAAATGTATGCACATGGCTGAAATGTATGCCCATGGCTGAAATGTATGCACATGGCTGAAATGTATACACGTGGCTGAAATGTATGCACATGGCTGAAATGTATGAACATACATGGCTGAAATGTATGCGCGTGGCTGAAATTTTTGCACATGGCTGAAATGTATGCTCATGGCTGAAATGTGTGCGCGTGGCTGAAATGTATGCGCGTGGCTGAAATGTTTGAACCCTTTAATGGGTGATTTAGCGATTGAAGTGTTTATATGCACACACCGTATGACTGTCAAGAGTAATGATCAGGAACTGACTCAATCAGAACCCATATGAAGTCCACATGACTGGAACATTGTTGACTGGGACGTTCAACCTCAATACAAACAAACACACATCAAGTCCACAAAACTGAAAGCCAGGTCTGTTCTGAATACAAAGTAACATGTCATTGTAAATTAACTGTAATGTAACGGTCTACATTGCTGGACTGTACCTACTAAATAGGACAAAATTTGTTATATATGAGCCATCTCGTGGGAAAACCAACAATGTGGTTTCCGAACAGGTCTGACACAAACCGGGCTGTACAAGCAAAGAAGATGGCTAGAGACTGGAAATTTTGGATTTAGAAAGTAGAGGAATTGTACTATCCGTGTAGCGAAAACAAAGGCGCTGATCAGCTTCGCGGTTACCGCGAAGCTGATCTGCGCTTTTGTTTTCGCATCTGCAGATTGTTGGTTTTCTCATGAGGCGGCTCATATATAAATGGGGTTAAATATTAGAAAAAGCTCGTTTGTTTAAATGACTCAGTAATCAGTATATTTGGTTGATTAGCTACCGAATCGCGTTGTGGGTGTGCTTAGGTTTCAGTATAACGCGGATACACGTATAAACAGTATAACTTATTTCATAAAACCTAGACCACGAATCAAAAACTCGAAACATAATCTTGCATTTGAAATGAAAAATAAACATATCAGTGTATTAAATCACTGGTCTGGGTAATTGGTTAAATGTAATGCAAACGATATTAGTTCAAAGTTTATTTTACAACACAAAGTCACACCTTTGAATTTACTTAAGGCCTACATACACATCGAAATAAAATATTATGAAGTATTAAAACTATTTATAATTGTGCCTGTGCATGACAAAGTTGAAAAAATATGACGTAGAGCCAGACAGACAAACATAATTTCTACCTTCATATTAATGTGCCTGAAAAGTTTGCACAATAAGTGTCATGCAATCAGATTGGATTGACGCTAGACGGACATACCGGCTTTCATATAGCCTATCGTAAACAAAAAAAGTGGTCCGCTTTATCAACGTAAATGGGAAAAGGGAAAGAATCGTCGTAGATTATATTAAATTTTTTATAAACTTGAAATGAACAGGTGGATTACTAAACAAAGGTTTAAATGTCCCTGTGAATACAAAATTGATTATCCTCGATGTAGATTTTATTCAGTTGCCAACAATGGTGCATTGTCATAAAAGAAAAGAAAGTGCCATATTGTACACATCAAAATACAAAAGGGGGATTTAAAAATGAAAACATTGTCGTAAAAATTAATGGAACAAGAGTATAGTAAAGAAAGCTAAATTGATCTGTTGATCGAGAGCATATCCTTCACATGTGGAAGAGACCGTATACAAACGTATACCAAAGGGATGAGACCGAAAAAGGACTAATCCAAGGGGAAAGTTCGATAATTAATAGGTCCAACAAAAGGCATAAGAGGTCGTAAATATGATCAGCTAAAGTGAATAAGGAGGTCGTAAATAGACGCAACTAAAAGGAATTAAGAAGTAAATAAGGGCAACTAAAGGGAACGAAGATGTCGTATATATGGCTAACTAAAGGGAATAAAGAGGCCGTAAAAGGGCCAACTAAAAGGAAATGAGAAGTAAATAAGGCCAAAGAAAGGGAATTAAGAAGTCGGGACCAATTAAAGGGAATTAAGAAGTAAATAGGGCCAACTAGTCATAATAGGTTTATTAAAAAAGAGGTCGTAAATAAGTGCAACCAAAGGGTATTAAAAAAGGTCTTATAGGGTTTATTAAAGGGAATGAAGAGGTCTTAAATAAGTACAACCAAAGGGAATTAAAATGTCTTAAATATGACAAAATAAAGGGAATGAAGTGGTCGTAAATAGGGCCAACTCAAGTGAGAAGAAGTTTTAAAACGGGGCAACACAAGTGAATTAAGAGGTCGTAAATAGTACCAACTCAAGTGAATTAAGAGGACGCAAATTGGGTCAACTCAAGTGAATTTAGAGGTCGTAAATTGGGCGAATTCAAGTGAATTTAGAGGTCTTAAATAGGACCAACTCAAGTGAATTAAGAGGTCGTAAATAGGACCAACTCAAGTGAAATAAGAGGACGTAAATAGGACCAACTCAAGTGAATTAAGAGGTCGTAAATAGGACCAACTCAACTGAATTAAGAGGTCGTAAATAGGACCAACTCAACTGAATTAAGAGGTCGTAAATAGGACCAACTCGAGTGAATTAAGAGGTCGTAAATAGGGCCAACTCAAGTGAATTAAGAGGTCGTAAATAGGGCCAACTCAAGTGAATTAATAGATCATAAATAGGGCCAACTCAAGTGAATGAATAGGTCGTAAATAGGGCCAACTCAAGTGAATGAATAGGTCGTAAATATGACCAACTCAAGTGAATTAAGAGGTCGTATACAGGACCAACTCAAGTGAATTAAGAGGTCGTAAATAGGACCAACTCAAGTGAATTAAGAGGTCGTAAAAAGGGCCAACTCAAGTGAATTAAGAGGTCGTATACAGGACCAACTCAAGTGAATTAAGAGGTCGTAAATAGGACCAGCTCAAGTGAATTAAGAGGTCGTAAATAGGACCAACACAAGTGAATTTAGATGTAGTAAATAGGACCAACTCAAATGAATTTAGAGGTAGTAAATAGGGCCAACTCAGGAGGTCGTGAATAGGGGATTAGACGGTCGTAAATATGATCAACTCAGCGAAATTTAGAGGTCATAAATATGACTAACTAATGGGAATTTAAGAGATCGTAAAGAATGGCAACTAAAGGGAATTAAGTTTTCGTAAATAGGACCAAGTATATGGAATTATGAGGTCGTAAAAAGGGTCAACTCAAGGGAATTAAGAGGTCGCAAAAAGGGCCAACTCAATAGAATAAGAGGTAAATAGGGGCAACAAAAGGGAATTAAACGGTCATAAATATGATCAACTCAACGGAATTAAGAGGTCATAAATATGACTGGAACTAATGGGAATTAAAGAGATTGTAAAGAATGGCAACTAAAGGGAAATAAGTTTTCGTAGACCAACTAATGGGAATTAAAGAGATCGTAAAGAATGGCAACTAAAGGGAATTAAGTTATCATAAATAGGACCAACTAAAGGGAATTAAGAGGTCGTAACTATGACAAACTAAAGGGAATTTGGTCTTCGTAAATAGCACCAACTAAAAGGGTCATAAATAGGACCAACTCAAGTGAATTAAGAGGTCGTAAATAGGGCCAACTCAAGTGAAATAAGAGGTCGTATACAGGACCAACTCAAGTGAATTAAGAGGTCGTAAATAGGACCAACTCAAGTGAATTAAGAGGTCGTAAATAGGACCAACTCAAGTGAATTTAGATGCAGTAAATAGGACCAACTCAAATGAATTTAGAGGTAGTAAATAGGGCCAACTCAGGAGGTCGTGAATAGGGGATTAAACGGTCGTAAATATGATAAACTCAGCGGAATTTAGAGGTCATAAATATGACCAATTAATGGGAATTTAAGAGATCGTAAAGAATGGCAACTAAAGGAATTAAGTTTTCGTAAATAGGACCAACTATATGGAATTATGAGGTCGTAAAAAGGGTCAACTCAAGGGAATTAAGAGGTCGTAAAAAGGGCCAACTCAATAGAATAAGAGGTCGTGAATAGGGGCAACGAAAGGGAATTAAACGGTCGTAAATATGATCAACTCAACGGAATTAAGAGGTCATAAATATGACCAACTAATGGGAATTAAAGAGATCGTAAAGAATGGCAACTAAAGGGAATTAAGTTTTCGTAAATAGGACCAACTAAAGGGAAGTAAGAGGTCGTAAATATGACAAACTAAAGGGAATTTGGTCGTCGTAAGTAGCACCAACTAAAAGGGTCATAAATAGGACCAACTCGGGGGAATTAAAAGGCAATAAATACCTGGCAAACTCATGCTATTGGTATACATTAAGAAATTTTCGACATTCATATTCACATCCCACGCTATGTTCGATTTCAACTAAAGATGAAAAAGTTCAATTAATATTGAATCATCAAACTTTCTTTCGATGACATTAGCTACACCTATCAGTTTATTATATCTACAAGTACGACTTTATTATATTTGTGAAGTGTCATAAATATTACATACTTATGGTCTGAATATTTAACGAAGGAGAGAAGTTCAAAGTCAAAACTGATAGCTCGCACGTAGACACCCTAGACGCGAAAATGCAATGAGAGACGAAAACAAAGGACAAAATCAAAAGGCGACGGATTGATAGAAATATACTTTGTTTCAAATACGATTAAAAGTTTTAATTTTATGTCAAACTGTGGAATGGTGCAAGGTCATTTTGGCCATATCCTGTTTGATCCGCCTTGTTGTGGCTTGTGTCATTTTGGTTGGTTGATTTGGGGTGCTGAGGTTTTATGGAGACGGGACCTCTCGAGTCATTATGGCCCAATGTTATCGCACTTAAAGTTAACTTTATTGTATAAATCAAATATTAATTTGCTTTTTTCATAATACATCAGCATGCAGAACTTTGAACGAGTTTGGAAACAAAAAAAAAATATAAGCAAAATCCGCAGACAGAGAAGCAGAATAGACCATATTTTGAAAACGGCATTTTTATACAACCTGTCTTAATCAATATAGAGTAGGGTTTACCAATGACCAATTTTCCTAAATGAAGGAGCGTGAATTGAACCCGGACTTCTCCAGTCCTTAAAGTCAAGTTCGTTAGAAGCACGCTGTGCATACGTTTGGAATACGTCAGACGTACGTTATACATACGCTCCTTATAAGTCACGAACGCTATGCTAACGCTGGGCGTACGCTATTATACGCTGTTATAAGTCATGATACGCCAGGGATACGTTATGAATAAGTTACTCATACGTTAGACATACGTTCCGTGCGCTAAGCATACGCTTTGTATACTTTCAGAGAGAGAATTTTCCGGCTTTTTAGCATAGAATGAACAGCGTATGACAACGTACAACAACGTACTGGATGTTTTTTTATACGCTGCTCATACGTTGGCTAATACGTTGTGGTCTGAGCGGGCCTTAAACTGTTTACCGTCTCCATACCATATGATCTTATGCTGTTGCTGGGACACAACAACACAACAAGATGAAAATTGACCCAGAGGGACCAATACAGTTCTGTACATTCTTTTCCGAGTCTTTGCGCTTAACCGCATGCAAACCAACACAGAAAGCGATGAGTCGCCCACATTATTAAAATAGCCAACTCAATTAATGCATAATTAATTTCATCATGTACATGCTCATATGAGCCCGAACGCTAGAAAAAACGGCCTTTGGGGTTTCCGACCAGGTCTGACACAAACCGGCCTGTACACTCACTGAAGATGGTTAGAGGCTTGAAATTTTGGATTTAACAAGAAGAGGAATTGTACTATCCGTGTAGCGAAAACAAAGGCGCTGATCAGCTGTGCAGTAGCTGCACAGCTGATCTGCGCATTTGTTTTCGCATATGCAAATTGTTGGTTTTCTGGTGCGGTGGCTCATATGGTTCATAACTGTCACGAAGTGGTTGGTTTGACTATATTAAATGACAGTTACTTCCTGAAGACAAATGTCCCGGGGCAAAATATTATGCCCTGCGATCTCAATTTTATGGGTCATACACACTGTTTTATACACATAGATAGGCCTACTCATCGTCTAAAAGTTCATTAAGCTCGGTGGCGAGGCAGCCTGTCACACAAGGATGGACCGACACATTCAACCATGATTGAAAACATGGCCATGAAAATATTTAGAACAGTCATCCATCTTGCGTTGATTCATATGAGCAATTGTCTGTTAATGGCGAACGGATGTACACAGAGTAGTGGTTATCTACCTCGGGGGCGGGATGGGGTTGGGGCTTGCACATGAGAGCTGAAGTTAGGTTAGCTGACCGTCCCGACAAGACCTTAAGCTGTTAACTATGGGATTATAAGCATCTTGTTAATGTGAGCGTTTTTGGTTTTGTGCTTTCTCGAGCAAGCGCCATGCTCGGACAATCGCCTTGCACTTCATCAGCAAAAATAAAAGGAAAGGATCCACCAGCAAGTACAGCTTATGACGTCCGAAATTATTGTGGTTAGAGCGTGTACAATTAAGGATTGAACCACACACTTGTATGGAGATACTGACCAAAAGTGACTAAAATGTGTTAAAGTCATAATTTACTTGCGCATGCACTTTGAAAATTCAAGTTTCTCTGGAATGTGCGAGGGCCTAGATGCAGGCATCGGGCTTTTGGCGAAACGTCGTTCATTCAGCTAAATAATCTGGTTGTCTTGCGCATTACCCAGACATGTTTCTAAACTTCGAAAAATGCGGAAGACATAGCAAGAACATTTTATCCTCAAATATCCAGTTTTACATATCAAACTTTGAAAATGTTTTATTTCTCCTTCAGTATTGAAACACCCCTACTCCAAAGATAAGTATACTTAAAAGAGATATTATAAACCTTTTTAAAAATTAAACGATAAGCCATGACCGAACAGAACTTGATCAGTTTACAATCATTCCAAACTGGTTAACGTTTATTTACCAGGCAGTGTATGCTCTGGGCTGCTCCGGTCTTCGAACAAATTCAGTCCTTTGACAAGACTTTCGTCCAAAGCCCGGTCTCCGTATGGCCTAAGCAGTTGGTGAGACATTCCAACCAATGAATAGCTGTTGATCAAACATAAGCTCTGGCAAAAACCACCTTTCATGGCCATTACATAGCTACTGACCGGGGATTTTTGTAGACATATATTTCCTGAAAGCCAGTACCCTAAGCTACTATATGCAGCACTCTGACTTGGGGTTTTATCATGCCAGAGTGTGTTAAGTATCATTACGAAAACATGCCCATGCAATAAACAGAGGTTTTTTGAGCTTTAAAAAATGAAAAATTTCAGCTGAAAGTTTTTGACATTTTTCTTATTTTTGCTCAAAACATAGATTGTTGGTACACGTTAGAACCGCCTCGGCGAGGCGGTTCTAACTTGTACCCACAATCTGTGTTTTGTCTCGGCGAGGCGGTTCTAACTTGTACCCACAATCTATGTTTTGAGCAAAAATAAGAAAACTATTAAATTTTTTCTACCGAAAATTTTCGTGTTTTACAACTTTGTAAAAATCTAAATATTACATGGGCTTGTTTTCGTAATGAGTATATGTATTGTGCTGCATCATTTTCTGTTGTCATTGTAAACTACATTGTTGATCGAGAGGGAGTGTCGAATGGGCCGGACGCTCAGCTGCTTGCGTGCGGAAAATCTCTTGCTTCCTGTCAAAAACGAATTAAAAAGACTTATTATCGAGGTGTCAACATGCATCAGACTTTATTTTTAGTTTCTTCATGCTTAAATATTAAGTGTCGCCGCACTTTCAAACTTTTCTAAAGATTAACCACGCATCGCTACTTTCAGTAAGTACACCTGTCTGCATCTATTACATAGTCAGAGGTAACTGTTGCGTAAAATAAAAAAAAGTCGCGCATCTATTTAAAAATCTTGTTTACTGAAGTTTTACTTGAAAGGAAAATATACCTACATTTTCGGCTAATATTTTTACGTAGGTTGATAGTAAAAGTAAAGGTACAAAAAGCGATCGAGAGTTTAATGTTAAAAGTTTCGGCCATATTGGATTTTACTTGATATGTGAATATTTTGGTTTTGTTTGTACATTTTTGAAGGTAATTTGATGTACATTTTATTTGTTTAATGATTACATTTATACTCCATGAGTACTTTGTCTATATTCGATATAAGATGCGGAGATAAGCTGAGTTTTGTGAATAAATTTAGCAACTTGTACACCAGGTTATGGCCTCTATATTTTGAAATACATGGATTAAATTTGTAATCTTTAGTGCAATGTCTATATAATTATTCAATGAATGTGTTAATTTTGTTCCGAGTTGAACTAGTGAAGTGAAAAAGGAGTGGTTTTCCTAATTTGATATCTCTGTTTTTCAGATTTTTGACTGATTTTCGACCAAGTTTCGACTAAAAACAAAGAAAAAGGAGCGTTAAAGGATGTGAGTACCAAAATTTTATTATTTTTAGTCGAGTATGAAAAATGTACATAAAAGGTCATGATACAATAAAGTCTGTCTTAAAGGACCCTGACCACATTTGACACACAACAGCACAAACATACAGGTACTTTGTTTGAAGCTTCAAATTTTGGATACAGAAAATCCAGTCCGTGTTTAAGATATTTAGTACCTCGAAGCAATATGTGATCTTCCTTCGAGTTAGTACCCATGCTAGACTGCATACCGCACTGTCTCAAAGAATTATACTGGTTTTCTCATGATTTGGCTCATTTGGTTTTTGGAGACGCACAAAAAGAGAAAATGGTCCTTTAATCGCGCATGCGTAAATGCGTGACCTAAAGCGTCAGTCAACCAGGATGTTCCACGCCCTGGTTTGAGAGCATGACTAGCGTGTCAAGAATTTTTTTTTCTAAGAGATCCTGTTTATACGCATTTTCTTGAAAATCTTAGTTTTGAATTGATTCCGCATGCCCGGATCCAGATAATTTCTCGAAGGGGAGCCAAGCCCATTTGAAAGCATGACAAATATAAGGCCTAGAAATTTTTCTGAGGACCTACTCGTCCTGTGGGGCGAGTTGTAAACCTTACTGCTGGTGCACTCGTCCTTAAAATCTGGATTTCAAAAGAGACAAAAATCATCAAAAAACTAATGTCGCCCTGCTTCGACTAACGCAATTTATCATGCCCTCTATCGGCAGGCAGAGCCTCCATGAGGGCGTGATCACCTACCTATCAAAAACCGCTTCACATTCTTAAAAAAATTAGAGGGCCAATCAGAGAGCAGGGTTCCCATTTTACCCATAATGCAACGCATTGTCTACATTTTATTGGTTTTTCAAATTCACGAGTATCGAAAAAATACAGGTAAAAAAATGACAAGGGAGCGGGAAAATGTGTTAAGTTTATGATATTTTATATTTCAAATAAATAATTATTCTTAAAATATTTTGTATATAAATGTTTTTCCCATGATGCACGCGTGATCTCGAGAAAATACCCTTCCCACAATGCACAGCGATGACGTCATTCGTGAAGAGAAAAATTAAGTGACGGATCCAGGCGTCTATGGAGGACAGACAGGACGTAATTAGACGACTGGATCATCCGGGTTATGCTTCGACATTTTTGTCGACTTTCGATATCAAAATGGAAATGCTCGATTATTTGACTTTTGGTGTAAGCCGTTTTATCACATGGAGATAAAACCCGGGACGTCTTAAGTCTCGATAGTACGGCGCGCAGTGAATAAAATGACCAATGCTTTCCGGTATTTGGACCATGTACCAGATTTTATTGAATTTCATTTACTGCGAACTAGTGACGTAGTGCAAACATCGGGTTGACAATCGGAAACGAAATCTTCAGCTGATTTAGCATTTACGGACATTTACTGCCTCGAGTCAGTCCTGAAAATGCTACTCGTCCTGTCGGGCGAGCCAGGGTAAATTTCCACTCGCCCGTATCGAACTTTCACTCGTAAATACGAGCGGACGTGTGGATTTTTCTAGGCCTGAATTATTAATTAAATGACAGACAGACATTTCAAGATTTTTTTCTGAGAGATCCTGTATATATGCATCTTCTTCCTGGAAGATATTAGTTTTATATTTGATAGGGTCCAGAAAAATTCTCACAGGAGCCCAAAATCAGGCTTCCAAGATCCCAGGAGGTTCAAAACAAAATTAAAATATAAGAAAACGGGGAGGGGGTCTGCCCCACCCTGGGTTCCCAACAGGCCCTCTGGACACCCCCCCCCCACACACACACACACACACCACACACACATTTCTTGATCAGCGTATGTTCTAATTTTTTCCAACTTACGCTTAGGTTACATATTTATGATAAAATATCTTTTGAACTTGGTGTGAAGCCTACACAGGCGGTTATTGTCCACTTGTTTAGAGTTTAATTTTCATTCTCCTGTCGCAGCCCATGATTGATGGGACAGTTTAAGGCAGATTGATTCTCACTCAAACCTAGTGACCGTGGAACGCTGGATGAACTGAAACCTGTTTGAGCCATTTCTCGAGAAACCAAACCAAAGGGAGTAGAGGAAGGTCTACATGGGGTGGAGAGCCAGCTAGCTTAGTGGTAGAGTGTTGAATTGTGGAGTGAGAGGCCGGGGTTCGAAACCTACGGCCACTTTGTTGTGTTCTTGGGCAAAACATGCTGGTTTTGTAGGCAGAGGACAACATGACTAAAAAGTGCTGAGTGGGGCATTTATCATCAACAAAAACAAACAGTCTCTGAGGTTACAGAATATTTTCCAGGCTCAGTAAGATGGTTGTCCCCATAGAAGGTCTCAAATAGGACCAAAGTTTTCTAGTTACATTAGGAAAACATGTCCATGCAATATATTGAGTTTTTAAAATTGTAAAAAATGAAAATTTTCAGACGAAAAAAAATGATATTTTTTTCTTATTTTTGCTCAAAACATTTAATTTTTTTCTTATTTTTTTTCTTTATTTAACTTAATAGATTGTGGGTACACGTTAGAACCGCCTCGCCGAGGCGGTTCTAACTAGTACCCACAATCTATGTTTTGGAGCAAAAATAAGAAAAATAGGTATACCCCTGCATACCCCAGTTTTGCTATATAAAAGTGGGGTTCAAGGGGGTATACATTACACGGACATGTTTTCATGATGAAATTTATGACAGAGCAATAATAATCATCCATCATGAACTTTCGTTTTTGAATTAAAATGGTCAAGTTTTACCATGATCCATAATTATGTATAGACAAGGAGTTTAGAAAGTTGTTAGTGTATTTCGATTAATATGGTCAATTTTCACACTGACCAGTGCGTTCGACAGGTCAAGTTTTGCACCCTGTGAGTGGTCTTATGTCAGACTAACGACTTGCTAAGATGTTCTTTCATAGAAACAGAATAAAACGGTTGTAAAAAGGCAATAAAACGAAGCTAATTTACTGGCAGATCAAATGACCTAATTTATTCTTATCAAAGCGATTTGTATGGGGTCATTTCTTATTTAATTAGTTTACCATGTCTACCTAGACAATGTATATTGAAGTGCACTATAGATAATGTCAATCACGCAGATAAGATACCGTAATCATTCTAATTAAGCAACATCCCACAAACAAATTTTCAGTATTTAAGCGCATTTCATCATGTGGAAAGTCCCCGGATATTAAAACTACCGCAGTCAATCTGATAAAGCAAACATAGTCGAGAGAGCCGTTTTCGACATATTGGTGCTTTGATTTAAGCAAGGGTACATCGTCTAATGCGATAGTACCGTTTTGCTCGTGGTTTACAACGTTTATGTCAAGCCCGCAGATTGGATACGATAGAAATTTTAGCAGTAAAGTACTCTTCGACGCAAAACGATAGTTTCGAGAAGCATGTGGCCCGCACCTCGCGGACAAGATGCCGTAATCATTCTCACATAGTCGAGTTAACCGTTTTCGACATATTGAGGTCCGAGTAAAACTTGCGAAGATACTGATTGAAGAATGAAGGCCGCGCACTTCGACTTAGCGGAAGTATCGTTTTGAATGTGGTCCACTCCACACAATGAGCCCACAAAATTTTTCGCGCGACGTCGTTGCACACGGAACGTCATGAGTCGGAAACTGCAACAAAACAACTTCCGGTTGCAACTTGCAAGATGGCTTCTGATGGCGAAGATGGACAGTCAGTGTTAATTTTTCGTTTGAAATTTCTCTAAATCTCAAATTTAGGTTTGGACTCCGATTAGGAAATGTACGCCATAAGTATACACAATCAACAGTACCGAAAATTTCAATTAAACTGTACAAGGCACCACAGACAATCTATTACATAACAATTGATCAACACGCATAATATTATTGGAGCTGCAGCAGGTGCTAATTATATGCAGTTGCACATAAAGGTGGTTATTTTGGCGCTTATCTTGACAAAGGCAATTATCTTTCTATCCGTGAGATTTACTTATATCTGCGGTTCTTGGTAGGGGGTGCCAGAGCAATCTGCAATCTGGTCCTATTTCGTCATAATTGGCCCTCAATTTTGCCCGGTTTTGCCCCGCCCATACGATGATACCCTCCATCCCCAGGCTTCACAAGTAGATGTGTGTATGCAGTTATAAGATATCACGAACTTTTCTGTGATTTTCTGGATTATATTTTTCCATGGATGCACTGACCTTTACGGAAAATAACAGTGTTATTATCCTTATTTGTTTTTCATTTGAGTCATTTTGCCTTTGGAAAGAATTATAATTATACTATAATTGCTGTAATTGTGGCTAAAAAAAGATACAAAAAAGTTAGAAAAGAAAACATTTTTGGAGGTCATTGGCCAAAACGGTTAGCAAGATTCATTGAGCATTACATGAGCCGCCTCATGGGAAAACCAACAGTGTGGTTTCCGAACAGCTCTGACACAAACCGACCTGTACAAGCACAGAAGAACACTAGAGGCTTGAAATTTTGGCTATACGTAGAAGAGATATTGTACTATCCGAGCGAAAACAAAGGCGCTGATCAGCTTCGCAGTTACCGCAAAGCTGATCTGTGTCTATGTTTTCGCATATCCAGATTGTTGGTTTTCTCATGAGGCGGCTCACATGTTTAGATTAGAATTTGCTTTTCAAAAGACCCAGTGCCATCCTCCAGCAGGCCATTGACCCCATATGGACTGGATTAAATTCCAAATGTGTTTTCAATGATTTAAAAAAAATCTATCAATTGCAAAAAGAATTCAGATTTTTAATTTATATCTCTAAACTTAATTGAAATAGTAGCGATATAAGTACTTTAGAGCAAGGAATATTTCAATTTATATTTATATTTGTATATTTCAATTATATTTGCAACGAAACACGGCTTTTAAACTGGATTTGTGATAAGGGTAAACCATTGTTTAGCCTATGCAGCATCTTGACAAGACAAACAAACCAACTCGAGTGTTAAAACAATGGAAAATGGCTTTAAATTGAAAGAACTTCAACACTGAAAGACCGTTTATTCACAGACTAAACAATCATAATTGCCGTTTAAAGCCCAAAATCCTGTTTTTCGGCCAATATTCCTGGACATTTAGACCTAACAACACCGTCTTAATTTGGAGAAACAGATGGAAAAACAGGAATAGATTATGACTGAGTAAGTTGCTGAGGATATGAATTCTGCATGTTTTGTGTTTTATAGAAGTTTACCCCCACCAACACACCAGTCCGCAATTTAAGTTCATTTAAAGACGTTTTCGCGGACAGAAGAGTCGGACTGGAATTCAGCTTTAGATCTAGCCCTAGAATTATAAACCGCTTTCTTAAGTTAGTTTTGTTCGTACGTGAGAAATTAGACCGAATTAATATGACAAAAAACGTTATACCAAACAAAAGCAAATATTTGTGTTTAGATCCTGGGACCTGAACTTGTAGATTTACGAAAGGTCATTGGGAAATAAAGGGCAAAAACTGCACAGTAATCATAAATTCCTTATGATAAAAACATACATGATGGATACACCTTGTCATACTTGTACGTATTCTCATGTTAAAATGTATCTGACGACCCAGCCTGCACAGAAACAGACAGACAAAACGCCATCTTTAGTAGATATGTCTACAGAGGAAACGCGAAAAGTTCTGATTCATATTTTGCATGGTCATGCGTGGAAGAAACGCTCTGTCCCTATTTGAGATAGGCATCTCCTACAGGCTGATATTTAGATACATATGTAGAACTTTATGTATTTCTTTTGATGTGGCCAATTTGATAAGTATTTTGATTTGTTTTTATTTAATCAGTGACCGATTAATGACCATGCTATCTTGTATATCGCGATTTATTCAAAAATTATTCCCTAAAACAATACGGTATAACAAAACATATAAGAAATATCCCACATTTAAATTGTAAGGCGAGATGTATAAAATTTGATAGGTTTCATACTTTAGATTGTTTGTCAAAGATTAAAAATCATTTATAAAGTTTAAAGCTTGGCATTCGACCCCCAAAATACTAACATGGCAACTATCAGGGTGGTTTGTGCCTGAAGGTCATTCTAGTCTCTCTCAATGTATTTTTCTTGTGCAAAAATGCGCACTGACAAAACCATTTTTGATGAATTGCCCTGATTCCTTTTGGACCGAAATGTCAATAAAACATCATTTGATGGACCGAAATGCCCAGACATGTACTTGGTCAATAAATCAGCCAAGAAAGCAGGTTTAATGGGTTGAAATGTCCAAGAGTATAAAACAATTCGATTACTCGTACTTGAGTGACGACTTTGACTTGAAGTTTTCGTGTTATACGCATGTTTTCTCGAGATCACAGAGCACACTACGGTGCAATCTATTAACCACTCCTTTCTTCGAGGTACATTTTTTGGGCACTGAAAACATCAAGTGGGTCATGTGCTCCCAAATTTTGACGCGTTTTCACGAGAAACCTATTAATACAAAATAACCCCACTTATGTGTGATTCATGATAGATCGGTCCTCTCAAGTTACTTTGACCAGATACACTTACCATATCCTTAAACTATTTTGGAGGTCAATGATCCAAAGAAATGTATGTACAAAAGTAGAATAGAAAGAAAGCGCCGTTTTGCAATGCCATCGAACCCCATACAATTAAGAACTGTATATTAGACATAAACTATGGTCTATGAGTATCCGACTCTAAATGCGTTTCTGTACGCGAGTTGTCGAAAAATGGGCGTCGAAAGTACAACAATGATGATAATAGCCAAAAATCTCGCGAATCGTCTCCAAATTTATGTGTCCTGTTTGCTATAATGTCACAACCTACACATTTTTGGTCAACTCTTGTGTTGGGCAATGTTTACTTTCCCCTTTATGTCATGTTTAGAGATATCTCACACACGTAACTGATATGATACTATACAAAATTTGCTAGATTTTTAAGTTAAAGGAATTTAAAGTAAAAAGGAAAAGAAATTTCGGCTTAATTGTGTAAATATACTCAAGACTTTTGAATTTTAAACATTCAGTGTGTTGTGCGTTTTTGAAAAGGAATGCATATACGTATTCTAAAGGGCGTCAAAATTCACAGTGCATGATATAATAACCATCATAATTAAGGCATGACTAATGAAAGATTTTCGTAACTTCACCTACATAGACACATAGACACCTTAAGCTATGTGAAAATGTAAAAACTTTGAATTTGACGCATGATGGAGCAGTCTTAAAGAAAAAGGAGAAAAGTCGTAAAGTGGAATAAAAATGTCGTATGTATTTCAGTTTTAACATCTTTTAATATGGTTTTGCATAATCGTTTTCAGTTTTGCGTAAAATGTATAACGCTCCGTTTCAATAAACATGACTATACATTGTTCCAAGGCGGTCGCTTTGGTGTAGTTTTGTCTGCTATTTTGCCGAAGTGTACTTTGATGATATAGTCGGCTTTGCGGGGGCTGTTCATTAAATGGCCGGTCACATTTTATGCTTGCTTGAGCTGGGTTATAATGTTTTATTTTATAGAGTGTCACGTAACCACATTTTGGTAGGTCTCATTGCGACATTCACGCGTCCCTAAACAGTACATTCCCACTGGCTTAGTTTTCTTGGCAGTACGAAATGAAAACGAATATGTCAATTGTTACCAAGACCACCCTTTACATTTACTTCAGGACATTTTTGGTACTTCATTGTCTTCATATTACAAATCATACACAGATACATGTTTTGGTGGTGAAGTAGTGAAACTCGGTCAAGTTTGAATGCAGGTTACATGGGGGAGGGGTAGATTGAGTGACAAAAACTTATATTCAAATCTTCCGTGCTTTCCATTTTCGCAATATGGCCACACCTACGCACATACGCATACATGTATATCTTTTATTCGTTTCGGCTGATGTCATACATACATTATATGTAATGGGATATGTGTAATCAAGATTTTAGACCATTGTTTCAGGCTTTTTAAACCTTTAAACCTCTTAAGTTCGGCAGTAATAATCTTCTTAATGACGATTATTTTAACAGATAGGGGGACTATAGACAAGTGCTTACTCATGAGTGGCCACTCGCGTGAGAGAATACTATGTAATGAATGTTGTACGTACTGATTAAAGTTCCGATTTGCTATTTAAATAATAGTGCCGTAATACTCATTAACTATGCACATGTATCCAAAGTTCCAAGTTAGTAACGTAAATATCTTGACGTTAGGTCTACGTTATTTATTTTTTCGAGTAATCCATACTTCGAGATATCGAAAGTGAAAATAAATGAAAGAAATGAAAGTGTCGAGTTTAAGAGACTCACATCTCGTAATTCTGTAAACTTTATTGCAGCACCTAGGTTTCATGTCCATGGTGTAAGTTGCAAACTACCAGTAAACATCTTCTAATTGCACAATAAAGGGTCAAAACTCTGTTCCTAAACTTAACAACATTACACTGCTTTGTCTTGCTGAGGCTATAACACCTTTTAATCACTTGACCACTTGGCCAAACCATTTTCCCAAGCCACGGAACAGTGTCTTTCAGTGCCATGTGTACACATGAAGTTTGATATGTCACATTCTTGAATGCTCCCACTTTAACACATCACCTACAATGACTTTCGGTCATCACAGATAGTTTCTCTGTCACGAGTCCTGGTTTAAACAAAGTGAACATGTTTTAAGTATCTGTCAAATCAACAGTCAAATTTAAAGGCTCAAACTGTAACTCAAAAGCTGAACCATGCAAAGTCTATATTTTGAAAATTTAATGGAATCTGCCAGGCAACATACTTTTGCATGTTTGGTACAACAAATGCGGACAATGTCTGCTGTTTCATACCGCGTTAGTTGTACCATTCTTGAAAACCCTGAGATATCTGATAAAAAAGCCAACACTTGCACTTCTTAATCACGTGATAATTTACGACCGAGTTTGCAACAAACGCAGACAATAATACACGTCCGTGTTTTTTGTTCATACCGCGTTAGTGGAACCATTCTTGAAAAGTATACACCAATACTGGCACTTGTAAATCACCTGATTTCTTTCTCGTTTCCAGGGTTGCAGGCTTGTTGGGGGCGGTGCCCTCATTTAAAAAGCTCAGCTCGAGCCGGAGCGATGATTGGATAGATCGGATGAACCACATCTACTCAGTCTTCCTATTGGTCATCTTCGCGGTACTGGTCAGTACTGGACAGTTCGTGGGCGACCCGATACATTGCTGGTGTCCCGCGCAGTTCACGGGTGCGTTCGAGGCGTATACAAAGAACTACTGCTGGATTAAAAACACGTACTTTATCCCCATGATGGACACCATCCCGGTGGATATTCACAAGCGACAAGACGCGGAAATCACCTACTACCAGTGGGTGCCACTTATCTTGCTCTTCCAGGTGGGTATTTTTGACATTGTCATTGGTTTCATCAGGAAAAACATGTCCGTGAAATGTATACCCCCTTATACCCCACTTTTATATAGTGAAAATGGGGTTTGCAGGGATTTTCCTATTTTTCTTATTTTTGCTCCAAAACATAGACTGTGGGTACTCGTTAGAATTGCTTCGCCGAGGCGGTTCTAACATGTACCCACAATGTATGTTTTGAGCAAAAATAAGAAAAATATAAAAAAAAATATCTATTGAAACTTTTCAACCGATTTTTACAACATATGAAAAATCTGTTTATTATACCTCATAAATATTCATTGGCTGAGTGTGGATTTTGATTGGTCAAGAGCAGGTCACGCGGAGGGTGCTATTCTGTCATGTCGCATGATCGTATTACCCTGTGACGTCATATCTGCCTTGAAAAATGCAGGCGCACTTATAGTCACATGCTTTTGCTTACAGTGTACGTGGAGGGTGCTATTCTGTCATGTCGCATGATCATATTACCCTCTGACGTCATATCCACCTAAATGTGAAGTTGCACGTGAAGTAACATGCCATTGTAATGTGGCATGTCACTAATTTGTTTCAAAAGTGGTTCGGTATAATAAAACAATTGTTGTCCTTGAGTGAGGGTGACATGACGATTTGTTCACCCTCGACAGGTTATATTGCCCTCGGGCAATATTACCTGCCTCGGGTGAACAGATCGCCATGTCACCCTCACTCAAGGGCAACAATTGTATAATATTATATGGGCGTGTTTTCGTAATGTATTTTCGTCATCTTCTCGTCATTTGTCCCATTGGGATAACGAATTAAAAGATCACCATCATCATAATCTGCATCTGCATCAATTGATAAACATTTTACCTTTCAGTGCCGTCTGCTGAAAAATAAATTTGCAAGCAATTCGGACAAAAGACACAACCCTACACATTCTGATCATAGTTCTAACTGATGATATTCCTGAAAGAAAGATTATTTGTAAAAGAGAGCAGATATCAAAACAAAAATTAGACAGTTTATATCCGTGTTTGTTGGTCCATACTATGCTAGTTGTACCATAATGGTGTTTTAATTTTCCAGGCTTTCTTATTCAAACTACCCAACGTGATATGGAAAATGTTGAACGGCGGGAGCGGCCTGAACCTCGACAAAATCTGCAAACTATCAGACGACACCCAGTGGGGTTCACCAGACGACAGGAAGTCCACCATTGACAACCTGGCGTTCTTTCTAGATCGCTGGCTGCTGACCCACCGAAGCTACAAGAACAATATGTTCGTCCGCGCCAAGGCCAAGGCCGCTCATCTTTTCTGCTTCCTGTGTAACAAGAGAGAAGGAACGTACCTAACGGCTCTTTACTTGTCAATCAAGGTGCTATTTTTAGCAAATTGCATCGGACAATTCTTTCTGCTGAACGCGTTCATGGCCACCGATTACAACATGTACGGGTTCGAATACATCAAGATGATGTCCACGGGCGAGAGTATGCGAGAAAGTCCGAGATTTCCCCGCGTGACCCTGTGCGACTTCCAGATCCGTCAGCTCCAGAACATCCAGCGATGGACGGTCCAGTGTGTCTTGCCGATCAATCTCTTCAACGAGAAAATCTTCATCTTCTTGTGGTTTTGGTTCTTTTTCATCGCCGTTCTAAGCGGCTTCAATCTCGTCAAATGGATGTTCCTTATTGTGTTCAAACGCAACAATTACCAGTACGTGAAGAAATATTTGACAATTACCGACAAAATGCAGACGGCTTCGGACAAGAAACTTTGCCGCCGTTTTGCTGAGTCATACTTGCGCGATGATGGCTGCTTCGTTGCCCGGATGATCGGTACGAATTCAACCGATATGGTGATCACGGATCTTCTTGACGCCATGTGGGTTAATTATAGAATGAGAGAAGAGCCTAAGGCACCCGAATATACACCGGATGACGAAGAAGCAAAACTTTTGGAAAAAGAAAAAGACGTTCATAACCCACTGAATTTCAGAGGAAATAGCGCGCAATAATAACGGTTGTCATAGTTACGTAAATTTACATCGAAACGTCCAACGCATGCATGGAACCGACTGCAATATAGACATGCTAGTTAAAGAATAAAATTTGTACGCATTTTAGAGCTTAGTAGTTTAGATCTTTAATAAATGACCAATTATGAACTGAGACCATTTTCATGGGAATATTTTATGGACGAAGCTCAAACTAAAACCAAAATAAATTGAAACCATCAACAGCAATAAATGAACAACCAGAAAAAAATAACTTTGCTTACGCATCGTGGTTCCTTTGTCGTCGCTGGACATATGTTAATGTGGCGCTTATATGTGTAAGAGTCTACCCAAGACTTTGATGCAAGGAAGCAAATGATTACGCCGAAAACGATAACCGAATACTGGAAGTTGCTCGTGCGCGTGATCACGTGAGGCATTTCATGGAACACGTGAGTCACGTGATGGATAGATGGGACAAGCCGATTGGCTGGAAGTGGAAAACTGACTCCAGTCAGTGTTAACAGTAAACTAAATGTGCCTTAAAAGTGATTTTTCTGTGATAAACAGAAAGTTGAATCATCGAAAAACGCCAATGTCTTCCTAAATTTTTGAAATGATTCGATAAGAAAAACTATAGCAACCGAACAAATCATTCCAGTAGCTCAAATAAGCAGTGTGCATAGTGATATTAATATTGACAATTTTCAACCATTGTCTTGTGGGTTTCCTTTGGCTAGAACGTTTGTTTTTTATGGAGAAATTTTGATTTTTTTATGAATTGGTGAATAATCACAAACATATGTGGTGTTTGTCTACATATAAAATCTACTAAGAGTACAAATGGTATTAAGTAAAAGCTATAAAAGTTTATATACTCCACCGTAAAATTGAATGTAACCTGCTTCAGTTTTGCTTTTGAAAACATCCAGTTTTCATATTGAAAACTTTAAAGAATAGATTGCAGTTGCTTAGTTTATAAGATTTAAGCCAGTTATATCGTATGTGATCTTCATTTTTTCCCATATTTTTCTACAAATTATTCTAATATATACTTTGCCAGTCAGGGATTTCGCGGTTGGGACCAGTCTATTGAATTGTGATATAGACACTGCCTGCGCTTTCTAATTGTTAAATATTCTGTTTTGTTATACCATTTCGAAAAAAACGTAGTTTAGAAAAAGAAAACTGCTTATTGTCTGCACAAGTTTGCTTGTCAGTGAACGCTTTTGTAAATTTTGGTGTTTTAAATGGACCAAATGTGTCCAGTGAAAATTTATCCTCATTTTGTCACCAATCATTGCTTGCAGTCAGAACATGTAAAATGCCACATATGAGTACAGAATTTTGTTCGCAGTGTGCATGTCACGTGCTTTATATGCTGTCACGTGCGATGTTACTGTTGTTACATCACGTGCAATGTATGCGGTGTCCATTTGGCACATTAGGCTTAGCTATATTAAGCAGTCTCGTCATTTACATGGTATTATGTATGTTGCATTTTACCTGTTTTACCTTGCTGATTTGGATATGTTGGTTCACATTTTATGTTATTTTTTATGTTGTAGCCATTTTTTCACAGTTTTTGTACATACGTTACTTTATGTTATATTTAGTCATTATCATCCATTAGAATGTGCTTTTTGTAGATATCATGGCATTTGTAAAATCAAGCACCCTTTTGTAGGGCATTTGTACTCCATTACGAAAACTTGCCCATGCAATAAACAGAGATTTTTTTAGCTTTAAAAATTGAAAATTTTCAGCTGAATTTTTTTTTATATTTTTCTTACTTTTGCTCAAAACATTGATTGTGGGTACACGTTAGAACCGCCTCGCCGAGGCGGTTCTAACGAGTACCCACAATCGATGTTTTGGAGCAAAAATAAGAAAAATAGGTATACCCCTGCATACCCCAGTTTTGCTATATAAAAATGGGGTTCAAGGGGGTATACATTACACGGACATGTTTTCCTGATATATAGGGCATTTGTAGGTGGAATAAATGCCTTTCGGGGATATGTGTTGTAAGGTATTGGATATTATATACATAGTGTAGATCTAACCAAAGGCTTGGAGAGTAAAAATATTTTGTATGGTATTAGATGCAATATACAATGAAATTTCATACATTCAAATACATACAAGTTCACTAACACATTAGAACATATATGTTTTGTGTTTACAGAAAACAGTTTTGGTCACTTATCCATTGCACACATTTTAAATGGGCAATATTTGCTTCAAACAGGATAATAAGGCAAGCATTAATCATGTCTTTAATAATGGGTGCAATTGTGAATGTGCCTTTTCATGACACTGCCAATATTTTAACAGTCTTCAACTAACAAAACCATCTATTTACAAGAAATGAGCCACCTTATGGAAAAAACAACAATATGGTTTTCCAATAGATCTGACACAAACCGGCCTGTACAGTCACAGAAGATGGCTAGAGACTGGAAATTTTGGATTTAGAAAGAAGAGGAATTATACTATCCATGTAGCAAAAACAATGATGCTGATCAGCTTCGCGTTTACCGCGAAGCTGATCTGCGTCTTTGTTTTCGCCTATGCAAATTGTTGGTTTTCCCATGAGGCGGCTCAAATCTTGGCATTTTCCTGAAGGCAAGAAACTAAAATCATTTTTATGTCGTTTTAAATTAATGCTGCTGATATGATTTCCAAAATGATATTTTTTAAAACTCAGAAAATTCAAAATATTTGCTCAATTCTTGCATTAATGCCTGTGCATTTGCATATGTTTGTATTTTTCAGATTTTCTCAATTCTATTTTATATATTTGACCAGTAGGTTAAAGGGGCCAGATTATATGTTTCCATGACAACAAACTGTTGCCATGGGAAACTTAATGGATGTAAAAATGTTATTTGTTGTTTGTAGTTCTTTTGTAAATTTAGTAACTTAGGTAACATTTTAATTTACTGTTCAATTTGCGAAAAATTCGTATGTGAATAATGAAATTCAGACAGAACTTTGAAGGAGACTTGTAAAGGTCTTCAGTGATTGCTTACATAAAGTAAAAATCCCACTAAATAAGTGTGCTTATACAGTTTAAGAATAATTCTACAAAGTTTGAAATAACTCGTAATTTCACATGACTCATATGGGTATGCAGACAAATGATTGTATAAGTGGCTTAATTTATGCATGTGCTCGTTCACTAGAACAGTATGACACTGAAAAGTCCTTGCCTAATCATTATTATGTATTCACACATGCACATGAGCTTGTACAGCGCATATGTTACACTGCAAAGCTAAACAAAACATGATTTTTAAGAAAATATGTGGTTTGCATAAGGTCAGCCTTTTAATCAAGTACCCTGGCCCCGAGGTTATAAAACTTTTTTCATGCTCATCTCAGCTGAGACTAAAATTTATCCTGCTCATAAATGTTAAAATGCCAACAATTGTTGGCATTTTAACATTTATAAGCAGGATAAATTGTAGATTTTTGTGTTTTAATCATCAAAACTCCACTGATTTTGCTATTTTAATATTTAGCTGAGCATGAAAAAAAGTTTTATAACCTCGGCCCCAGGTTGTATCATGTATGGTTGTGTGTTTAGATCATAAACTTAACTATAATTCTTCATTGCTCTGTTTATCTTAGTATCACTTTCATCGGCTTCATGTATAGAAAGATCTCATGGGTGCAAATATCCCAGCAGGCACCTGACTACCGAATGACGTCAGATCGACGTCGATGCGACGTCATGTCATGACGTCGCATCGACGTCGATCTGACGTCATTCTGATGTCATGTGCCCGCTGGGATACATCCTCCACATTCATGCTTTGCAAAAAATGTATTGTCTCAATTTTATTCGCAAACATGGTTCATGGTACACTATCAAGGGCTTGAGCTGTAAATTTATCACTTCATAACTGCAACCACTTTGTTTTTATTAAAAAGTCTGATATGTAAGCACATATTTTCATATGCAGTAAATTTTCCCACCTACTGTCAAAGTTTTGCCAACAATGGAGTAAACAGTAGTGAAATATCTCCTGTTTGTTTTCATTCTGAAGAGAAAATAGTTCTCAATGTTTATTTTACCATTTTGAAAACATAACATTTCATAATTGTTTTCTATCATGTTGCCAACATAAAATGAAAACAATTCATATTATTTTAAAATCATTTAAATAACATATTTCGCTCAAGCTGCGTGTGTTTTATACACATACACTTCAAAAACTATACAACATAGTTTCTACAAAAAAAGACCATTTTTACATGTGGACAAATTGAATCTGTCGGTTAAATGTCTTGTGTCACCTTAACTTTTTAAGATTTAGTAGACTGCCAAAACGTTTTATGCAGTGAATAATTCATTTGCCCATCACATGACATGCCGTAGTTAGCATAGTATTATTTTAATTTTACGCTCATTTTGGCATTCCTAAAACGATGTATTCTGATAATTGTGGGCATTTCAAGACATTTTGTAATACCTAGACCAATGTTGACCAGTCATGTTTGTTGCATATATACCAGTCAATTATTCTCCAAATTCTTTCTCAAAGCAAAATGCTAGACTGTTGGACTGTTAAAAAGGTTGAATCAATGGCAGAAGCAAATACACATTATCTTTAGTTCTTTGAAGATTTCAGATGCAAAAATCTTACATGTAAATATGTTACTGTTAACATATGTTATAATATTACGGATTTCATTTGAGTTAGAACACTAGCAACTTTCTCCACTACAATACAAATTTTCAGATTACACCAAAGTATTTGTCATTTTTCACCTGCTTTTGTAAAACGAATTTACCCCGGGCATTACTAAGTGATGGTGAATTTTTACTGCAAATCTGACAAACTATTGGTGTAATGGTTTAAAGGGAAAGTCATGTAGTGTACTTACTCAAATGAAATTTGCAATACTAGCACACATAATGCACAGTTGCAAATAAGGTGCATATTAGAGGTGGATTTACTGTTGCATTTCCGGGCCATTTTAAATCCATGTGTTGGCGTTAGAATCACCACAGTCCCACGTGATTCTTATTCTTACCAATGCGATTTCTGAATTGGACGATGTAACAAGCATCCAAGACAGGATTAGTAGGAAATGTGCAAGAAAATGAATTTCAAATATCCTGTCATGATATGCATTTGCGCTTTAGTAGCATATCACTGAAGATGTGCCTTTTCTACAATGTTAGACAATTTAAATTACGCTGCATGCCTTACAGGTGTTGAAAGTAAAATGTAATAAAATGTTTATATACCAAGTTATTTCTGTTGATTGTTTCTTCACAACCATGCTATGGCCTCAGTGGTATCCCTGTCAAGACAAACCATTTTCTTAAGTTGTAAAAATTGAAAATTTTTGTTAGAAAAAGTTTGATATTTTTCTTATTTTTGCTCAATACCGCGAGGCGGTTCTAACGAGTACCCACAATCTATGTTTTGGAGCAAAAATAAGAAAAATAGGTATTCCCCTGCAAACCCCAGTTTTACTATATAAAAGTGGGGTATAAGGGGGTATACTTTTCATGGACACGTGTTCCTGATATCAGAACCTTAGTGGCATATCTGTCAAGACAAACATAAAACATTTTCATTCTCAGTTCAACTAACTGCTCATCAGTACTTATAAGGCCAGAATCAATGAAATCACCATTTATATAGTCAGTCGTGTGCCCCCGGCTAATATGAATGTGCATGGCAAAAATTCATGCTTAGCTGAATTGGGTATGAAGATTTTGTGATGTCTGCAATGCAGGGATATGCATCCAAAAGTCAAGAGGATTGCACTGGCGCATACATGTACATAGATTTAACATGAATCACGCCTAGTGGTAAATTTTGTGACGTACTTTCTTATTGAGTGATTTCGTACAACAACCAAGCTCTATGTGCACTTAAACTGATGAATTATGAAGAATGATTTTATGACGAAGTATAAATATTTCTCTCTTTGTGCACTAAAGAATACATCATGAATGTATATTTTGATGGCATCAAGTATGTTGACAAGCTTTAAAGAACAAACCATGCAAAAGTTGATACTTGGTTCACTATATGAGCCGCCTCATGGGAAAACCAACAATCTGCATAGGCGAAAACAAAGGCGCAGATCAGCTTCGCGGTAACCGCGAAGCTGATCAGCGCCTTTGTTTTCGCTACTCGGATAGCACAATTCCTCTTCTACTTAAATCCGAAATTTCAAGCTTCTAGCTCTTTTCTGTGCTTGTACATGCCGGTTTGTATCGGACCTGTTCGGAAACCACATTGTTGGCTATTTTAGCCTAAGCCCTAGAAACGGAGTACCCCTGTGCATTACCATTCTGTGCACGAACGCAATGTCTGTAGCATAATGGTTCTAACCATGCAGCTTTATAAGACCTTGAATGAGCCGCATCGTGAGAAAACCGGATTTTTGCCTATGCGAAAACAAAGGCGCAGATCAGCTTCGCGGTAACCGCGAAGCTGATCAGCGCCTTTGTTTTCGCTACACGGATAGTACAATTTCTCTTCTTCTCAAATCCGAAATTTCAAGCTTCTAGCCTGCTTCTGTGACTGTACAGACCGATTTGTGTCAGACCTGGTCGGACACCCCGAAGACCGGTTTTCTCGCGTCGCGGCTCAAATAGGTAAACTTAGTATGTGGGATATAAGTATATGCAAATTCACAGATGATGAATATGGCTTAATACTGCACCCTAATGCACCTTTGATATTCAAAACCACGATCTGATCGCATCCTTTATGCAAGGACTTTAGATACGTAGACTTAAAAGAATTTATAAGATTTGATAAGAACAAACTAAGTGATAAATCTTGCACGCTTGGAGGTGACCCATTTTTTATCAGTTTAACGTCCCTTTCAAGAATATTTCAGCTCATATGAGACGGGCCAATGAGTCGGTGGGGCGAAAACGCGAGAAAAAACACCAGGCACCTGCAAGCAGAACTTGGATTGTCTCTTATGTGCCCCGTGTTTGGCGGTAAGATGATCGAATGGTTTCGTGCGGTAATGAAATAGCGTCGCTCTTAACCGCTCGGCCAAGGGGCCGCCCCCACTTGTTTGGGTCATGGCTTGACGGCCCAACCATTTTACTCGCATGCGCTACAGATGCATATATGAGCCGCGTCATGAGAAAATCAACGTTTTGCACATGCGAAAACAAGGGCGCAGATCAGCTTCGCAGTAACTGCTGATCAGCGCCTTTGTTTTCGCTGCACTGATTGTACAATTCCTCTACTTTCTTTCTCATGACGCGGCTCATTTGGGCTTCACAAATTGCTAAGACAAGCAGTTTTCCCCAAGAGTTGAGATCTGATAATTACTGAAAATGACCTCAAAACGTTAAATAGACTCGTGTGATTCACAAAAAACTACAACCTTGGAACGGTCAGTTACAAACCACTGGAGGCTTAAACATAAGTTCAATATTTTAGTTGGTTGTGAAGCAAACAAAATATAAGTTTTATAGCAACTTAATTATGTTTTTACAGACTTCCGCATTACTCATTTTGTGGGTGTTTTATTTGTACTATCACATGATCCAATACAATACAACATGCACAATTGGGATGAGCTATATTTTGCAACTTTATCCATATCGCAATGATACTGCAAAATTACATGTAAGTATTAAAGTACATGCCAGTCAGAATAAAACACCATGCAGTCATAATTTAGAACGGCGTATACTCGTCAAAATAAATGAGGGCACTGACTATAAAAGTTTTTAATGGGATGGATTTATAATGGAATGTGCCTTTGAGCTCAGATTCAAAGCTTATATGTTCAAGTTTATTTAAGAAGTGCTATTTAGGTGATAGATTGATTGTTTTAGTCAGTATATTTTTGCAACTTAAGATATAGCATATCCATAATAGATAAAACTTCTTATCTTTTATTGAATATCTTATTTAAAAGGGTTAAAAATCATTACTTTGTCAGATACAAATCTGCCTCAACACGAGAAAATATGTCTTCATTTCCTGGTCAGAAAATATACTTTGGTATTAGATGTACATCTATGACCAAAACCAGTCCAGTTCAAATGCTCTGAGACCTATTGACCCTAGCAAAAATGAACAAGATAATTTAATCATTAAATCAGAATGGCCAGATTTCGTGGTGATTTCTTCAGTTAAGAAGAAAAAGGGACGATGATGTCAAAGTCCTGTATAATAAGTGACACATAAAAAGGTAAAAACGTAAGCTAAAAGCAATTGAGCCGCTGCATGGGAAAACAAACAATCTGCATAGGCGAAAACAAAGGCGCAGATCAGCTTCGCAGTAACTGCGAAGCTGATCAGCGCCTTTGTTTTCGCTACACGGATAGTAGGCCTACAATTACTCTACTTTCTAAATCCAAACTTTCCAGCCTCTAACCATCTTCTGTGACTGTACAGCTCGGTTTGTACCGGACCTGGTCGGAACTCAAATTGTTGGTTTTCTCATGCACAGGCTCATTTATCAGATGCGACCTTTTTAACCATTTTTCAACCACGACAGGTCTTTGTGAGCTGGGCGACGTGTCATTTCTAAATAGGTTAGTAGGACGTTGAAACGCTAATAATCTGACGTTACGGCACATTCTTTGAAGCACGAAATCATTGGATTATCTCCCTGTTTTTCAACTACACCAGCAACGTTGGAGCAAATATTACCAAGGACAAGATCCATGGCCAACCAACACACACATGGCCAACCAACACACAGCAAGGACGAGATCCATGGCCAACCAACACACAGCAAGGACAAAATCCATGGCCAACCGACACACAGCAAGAACAAGATCCATGGCCAACCAACATACAAAAAGGACAAGATCCATGGCCAACCAACACACAGCAAAGACAAGATCCAAGCCCAACTAACACACAGCAAGGACAAGGTCCATGGCCAACCAATACACAGCAAGGACAAGATCCACGGCAAACCAACACACAGCTCGGCCTATATGGTCGCTGAATGGGCGAGCTGGCGTGGTGGCATTACGGTAGACCGCCTAGTTGCACTCGGGATCGAAAGGACTCTGGATCGAAAGCGTTGGACTCTGGATCGTAAACGAAGCTTAATGAGGTGCTGGTGTGTGGATGATTTGCAGTTGAACTTTAGTGTTGGTTATCAGTTCCATAGAAAAATAACTGAGCATTTAGGGAGTTAACTATTGCTTTGTTGGACATGACAAAGTACTCTATCTAAACATGAGACAATAGGCATGGAGTCAATTACATGATAATAAATGGCTATAAATCTACATTTTGTTTGAATTTCTTACAAAAGTCAAGTGGATGCAAACAGACACCCCTTTAAAATCAGAACGTCATTGTTTATTTAACATCATAATTCATATATGGCTGAGACAAAGCAATTTAATCAAGCCTTCGAATGAGAAAGCCAACAAGTTGGGGTTCCGACCAGGTCTGACACAAACCGGCCTGAACAGTCACAGAAGCAGGCTAGACGCCTGAAATTTTGGATTTAAGAAGAAGAGGAATTGTACTATCCGTGTCGTGTAGCGAAAACAAAGACGCAGATCAGCTGTGCAGTTACTGCACAGCTGATCTGCGTCTTTGTTTTCGCATATGCAGATTGTTGGTTTTCTGGAGCATTTTTGAAATCTTAGGGACAAGTCCAAACGGTCAGGCTTGGGTTAATTAGCCTTTACATCTTTAAGATCATAAGGTTATTAGAGTGATAATACTTGACCGTTTCCGTTTAAACTTAAGCGCTATGCCATAATTTATAACTGACCGTTCCAATGCAGCACCGCTGTTTTGTTCAGACTCAAATGGTTGACAGTCCGTCAAACTTAATTATGCAATAACTGATGACAGACCGGTCCAATGCGATGATGCTATTCTGTTTCGCCATTTTAAGAAGCCGATGCTTACCTTGAACGTTTATGTATATCTACTAGCTTGCGTGTGAAATGTAATAAAATTTTAATTAAAATTTACATTTTCATGCAACTATAAAGCTGACATGTTACATAAGCGACATCTAATCTGTCAACGTCAGAATATGTAAACGCACGTCTGTTTAAAAGCCAGCTTTGTGGAACAAACTTTTGCATAATAATAAATTTCATTGTCTTTAAAGAAACTGCGCCTGTCACTCGCGTACCATACCAGGCAATACCATGTTTGTCGGTTTATATTATTAAATTACAAGTACATCCTTTGTAATAAAAACAGTTAAATGGTTAACACAAAGAATTATTATTGTGGTCTAGTGTGAAAAATATACCGCGGCGTTGATTGCAACAAGAAGAAAAAGTCTATAGATGCATCGAGGTTGATTTGCTCGTGCTCAGTCGCTTTCACAAGATGTCTTTTCACGTTTGAGGAGAACATAAGCGGCCCCAGGCTGTTGGTTTTGCATAATGCATTAAGGGTCAAAGAAGATGTCGTTGCATAATTATTTTAACGATACGTTACGGCAAAAACTTTGACGTTAGTGTCTTGTCGCGGAAAAGTACATTTTCTTGAATTTAATTTCTAGCATGCATAATTATGGCATAATTATGGCTGGTTTTACATGTATGCAAACGATATGTACTTAACTGACTTTAAGTAGGTACATGCTGAACTCGTTGCTGTTGTTCGAAAATGGCTAAATTCGGTTTATAACGATATGACTTGTTTGATGAATATAAGAAAAAAACACTACAAAATTAATGAAGGCGAGGCTCGTTAGTAAAACACACCGGGTCTTGTCAACACTAATGAAGTTAAAAAGCCATGCAATGTTGAGAAGGCACATGAGGAGGAGATACTGAATTTGTTCCCGGGGAGCCAGGCAGAAATTTCTATGGTCCTAGTTGTCCTGGTCTAAAGTTGGAAACGAGGCTCGGATCCAGCTAAAATAAGGGCTAATTGGGTAGATTTTTATTTAATTTATTTAGTTAATAAAATTATAAATAATCTAAAAAAAATGAAGGAAAAAAAAAATACACGACCCTGACAGGAATCGAACCCGGGACCCTATGAACAGAAGTACTATTCACAAAACAGGAATTTCTGTCAAATGGGTCCTCGGTTCGAATCCCGTTAGGGACGTTGATCAGTTTTAATTGCGCATTTACAGCTCCGTTTCATAAGTTTCGTACATACCGATTTGTTTCATAAGTAATGGCATAGCAGTACCCGTACTTGAAGCTTGACCAAATATTATTGGGTGTTTGCAGATTTTAACGGATTTCGTTATGTCAAACTTAATACATAAATCTATTCACTGATTGTTACATTTTAGATTTTAATCGATTGATTTTATCAAAATTAACACATTACAATGACAAGCAAAATATCATAACTTCAGATTTACAAATATCAACTTTCACATTGATTTCATACACTTCAAGGAAGTTTTAACCAAAACAGATTACACCGTTTAATTGGCATATCTCCCGGCATACTACACCTAATATAATATTTGGTCTACCCTGTCTATATTCAAGTTTATCGAAGCTTGAACTATTGCACCCAAATAGCCGTGGTACACCAAATTATACATTCAGTCAGCGTTTGATAAATAATTACACATACAACCGTTTGTTTTTACAAATAACACTGGTCAAATAGTTGAATATGAATATTTAATCCAAAGAAAACCGCTAAAAAGGTACTGGGACACAAAATGGCGAAACGACAGTCCAAACAAGATAAGGCAGTCTAGTAGGATGCAAGATTTCAAGCTTCAATAACCTCGACTGTACATAGGGTAGACCAAATATTATGTAAGGTGTAGTCTCCTGGGCGCTCTGTCATTTTATTGGAATAATAAATTTTTAGTTCAAACTGTCCTGTGATACGAGAAATCAATATTAACATTGATATTTGTGTCACAGAAGTTATGGTATTTCGTTTATCATATTTTATGTGTTATTATCTATTTCAAAATCGATCAAAATCTTAATTGTTACAATCAGTGAATAATTCAATGTATTGGGATCGACTTAGCGAAGTCTGTTCTAATCTGCAAACACCCTATAAAATTTGGCCAAGCTTTAAGTACGGGCACTGCTATGCCATTACTTAGGAACAAATCGGTATGTATTAAACTTATGAAACGGAGCTGTATTTTTATTTCATTGTTTAATTTTCACAATTTATTTTTTATTTATTTATGATATTTTTTATAATACGCCTTTCCGATCTTATTACCCGGGGGCAAATTCCATGAGCACGTAGCGGGACAGATTTTCTGTTAGTGCCTGATGCCCAAAATCATGATAAACTAATGGAAAACGAACGATAAGTGGCGTTTTGTCATACCGATCCGTACCGTGTAACTTTTTCTAACGTTTGTTTCACCTTTATAAAATATAAATGAACCGTGACGCGAGAAAACCGGGCTTCGTTTTTCCGACCAGGTCTGACACAAAACAACCTGTACGAAAACAAAGGCGCTGGATAAGCGCAGTTACTGCACAGCTGATCTGCGCCTTTGTTTTCGCATAGGCAAAATCCGGCTTTCTCATGACGCGGCTCAAATGTAAATCTCGTACAAGTAAGAGGCAGACATGCGTTTCTTTACTTAGCACTTCAAAAGACTTATTTTGCTAGATTTTATCTTCCTTAGGTCAATATCTTAAACCATTTTATATAAATTAGTTTGTTTTAAGCAAATAATCAAAATGCTTATTCGGTAAATCCAACAAACCACCTTTTTTTTTTTTTTTTTTTTTTTTTTTTTTTTTTTTTTTTTTTTTTTGAAAAATGCGGGTAATGCACCAGTTATTTGCTCCCCGGGGCCGGGGAATAGCGGGGCTTTTAACTTTTCAATTTTTAAAGCTCGGCTAAAAGCCCGGCACTGCCGGGCAAGAGTTTTGGTAAAACCCCTGCTAAAAGCCCCGGCTCCCCAGGGGCTGACAATAACGTGGAACAACAGCTGGGAGTTGTTCTGATGAAACTGAAACATGGGAGAAGGGCCTCATTTTATGCATGTAAATGTTTAGGTGCATTTGGAAATTAAATAAGTACCGTAAAGATAATTAAATGTTAAAAATATCATTAAAATCTAATTTGAATTAATGTGACAGTGTATTGGCGGGAAATCATAACCCCGGCAAATCCCCGGCACTGCCGGGACACATCAGAGGTTAAAGCCAGGCACTTTAGCCCCGCTATGTCCCCGCTATCCCCGGCCCCGGGGGAGCCGGGGATACAAATGACTGGTGCATAATGGGACGCCGATTTTTTTTTTTTTTTTTTTTTTTTGAAAAAATGCAGGTAATGGGACGCCGATTTACCGTGCCAACCCACTTGCGACATGGAAAACGAGATTCAACCGTCTTCTCATGCATATTGGCAAAACCCAACTGCCCAAGTGGCTGCTCCTTTATTAAGTGTATATGTAGACGCTCCAGGGTGGCGTGACCTCTTATTTATACAATGTAATATATGTTCAGAAATTACGACATTCACAGAACAACACTGACTAAATATAAACATACCTTTATATTAATGTATGCATCAAATTTCTAAAGTGCACTGAAAGTTCGACGGGACGTAAAAAGAAGCCATAAAACATTAATGAAGCGTTGAATTTGACGATGATCATTTTTATTGCTGGGTGCCCTTGATTGATGTTATCGGGGAGGCTCAAAAATAATTTCACGCCAAATTATGCTCATAGCTGACTCATAAATTTGGACAGTATATACATTTAATATTCGTAGATACATTTTGTCCATCTAAAAACTAAAGAGAAATATTTCAGTACTACAAGATACAAGAATTTATTTTACTAATCACTGGGCTCAACACGGGCATCATGACAAAAACATTACGAAAACTTGCCCATGCAATATACAGTTTTCTCTAAAGTTGTAAAAAAATAATATTTTCAGTTGAAAAATTTTCGATATCTTTCTTTTTTTTTTTGCTCAAAACCTAGACTGTGGGTACACACAATCTATTTTGGAGTAAAAATAAGAAAAATAGGTATACCCTGCATACCTCTGTTTTTCTATATAAAAGTGGGGTATAAGAGGGTATAAATTGAAAAAATTTCGATATCTTTCTTTTTTTTTTTTCTCAAAACCTAGACTGTGGGTACACGTTAGAACCGCCTCTAACGAGTACCCACAATCTATTTTTGGAGTAAAAATAAGAAAAATAGGTATACCCCTGCATACCTCAGTTTTTCTATATAAAAGAGGGGTATACGAGGGTATACACCGCACGGACATGATTTCCTGATTATGTCACATCCCAGAGCTATCAGTACTAAGCCAGTGCACATTTCTTTCACCATTAACTGACAACTGCAAATCTTGCATCAGGGGAAGAGACAAATTGTCATTTAGAAAAAAAAATAGGACTAAATCTTCATCATGCACATAATGTTATAGAAACAGCCTTGCATACTCAGGATCAAAAATATGGAACTCCATTCCAAACCATCTCAGAAATGCAGTCTCCCTTCAACAATTTAGGAAAGGATATCTTGAATGGGCAGCCACACAAGAACATTCTTTACTTTAGGAACAGAACTCTATTTTTGTATTTGTTTATGTAATTTTTCTATGTTGTATATGTTTGTATGTATATGTTGTTTTGATAGAGGACCTCAGGGAAGATTGGACTTGTCCAACTGAGCCTCCTCTTTAAATAAAGTCATTATTATTATTATTATTATTATTATTATTATTAATGTCGCATGCAAGTTGCAAATTCAGTTGTATATTAAACGAGTTTATGAGTTGATAATTTAGCCAGTGTGTTCATCACATTCACTGTGTATGTAATTAACAAACCCAGTTATTTAAAAGTTTAGAAAGTTAAATTTTTGAAGATTGATGTCCGTACTTTTTCCTGATTTGACAATTCATCAACAAGGTGTGCTTAATTAAGGTTCGATCACTAAGATTTAGATTCAATGTAATGTACAACGTGTGTGATTTAATTAAGTACATGTAACTCTTTATAACCGATTTAATGTATTTTCTATTCACATTTGGTAAAAAAAATATATAAAAAGCATTATCAAACTTTCCACGCGGATAAGCATATTATTGAAAAAAAAAAAAAAAAAAAAAAAAAAAAAACTTCAGGGTAGATGTAGGTAGACTATGGGCTAATGTATGCATTTACAACGTATACGGTTACTTTCAAAATGGCCATTGCTAAGTTGGTCATCCACCAAATCACAAACTCTAACTAGCCTACTGCATGGTAATAAACGTACGCCACCTACTTCAAAATAGTAGTTTACGTTTTAGTTTTTAGTTTTCAATTTATATGCAAGTAATGCAAGTTAATGCATTTGATTATCAATTTGTTTCACTGGCGTTAAGATACCAGACTTCAAAATCGTAATTTAATAAGATTGAACGGTCTGTTTTGAACTTTTTGTGAAGTACCAAAGTAATCTATTTTGTTACGATCAATTTAAATACACTTAACCATATCTACTACATGTATTTGCACTTTCATGTGACTCTGGATGAATATGGAAAAGGCAATGTACAGCATTTTGATTATCTCCCCTTAATAGCCGAGATCGAGTAGACAGCAAACATTTCGGTATATATATGTATAGTATGGATTCTAAAACATTGTTTTTACCAAAATAGAGGGAGCATTCCAATGGATGTTCCTAGACCGTCATCAGCGGGTGCTTTGCACATCTCCAACCGGAAGTCGAACGAGGTACCGAACTGTAACAGAATGAAGGTAACCATCTGCTCTATTATAAACGGAGGCGGAACCGTATCAGGGTGTAAAAACAGAGCAAGCTGATATAGGTATTACTGGCAACTTTTATTGAAAAAAAAAAAACAAAAAACTTGAACATATGATTACCTCGTACATGGTATTGCCTGGTATGCATGTAACTCATTGTCAAACTCAATTACCAGATATTGACGGACAAGTTTGTAGTTTGCTGGCTTCTACCATGCTCCTCTTCTTCTTTGATTAGTATGAGCCTCCTATATTTCTGAGGAGCACCCCTGTATCCTGTCCTTATCGGGCCTCATACAAATAAAGTGAAGGGCAAGTGTACAAAACAAATGATATACACAAAGTTAGTAATAAAATGATATTTAATGTCCATCTATCTATTTAAGGACATACTTCAGCCCGACTTTGCAGTGAATATGTGCAGTGGCAAACGCATACAGGAGTTGGAATGCATGTTGGGGCATACGTTTATGGCTGGCATCCAAGCTTGTCTTAATGGGGAGATACAAGTGCATAAAACATCTACTGTTTATAGCTCCTAGATACCAAAATAACAAAAACTTGCAATGATTATTCTAGCATATACATGCCAACTTATACCACTGCGTTATGTTTGTCTGTGCTAAGTTAATATTACGTACATGTACCGGGCAACAATGTTTCTATCATGTCAGAATGACACTGGTCCTGACAGGTTTGATTGTATCTACATCCAACCCTTAAACCACTGGCTCCATAGCCCTATACATTGCTCCACCCTTGAGCATTGATTGCGCTTTCAACTGATGTTGAGGACAGTTTCCAGTTTCACTACAATGAAAGATCCAGCGGATGACCTTTATTATCACTGTTTCTTTACTTAAGGAGATGGCAGCTTGAAACCATCTAGCAAGTGTAGTATGCAACATGGCTATAAAGCATAAAACAACCAAAGACATTAAACTGGGACGTAAGATCTAAAGTGTAACCAGCCAAATAAAACCAAAGTCATTCTCACATTGAATATGTAAACAAGTATCACCTTCATTGAGATGATGGGCGTTTTGTGTTACGTTGACAATAACATTTAAGCTTTAGAAGTAAACTTTAATATGGTTTTATTCATGACTCCATATTTAATTTCACATTTAAAGATTATATACATTTCAAGTTTATACATCAAGACGGCTATTTGATTTATAAGTGACATAAATCTGCCATCAAGTTGGTTTTAGTAGGTCAGAAGTGGTCTTAGTTAACATCACTTGTAAATGAGCCCACGAGATATGTCACAAGCCAGTCCGAAGAAAAAGCTAGAAGATTGAACTTTCGGAGTTAAGAAGAATGAACATAAATGCGCTGATCAGCTGTGCAGTTACAGTACAGCTGATCTGCGTCTTTGTTTTCGCACATACATGTACGTAAAATACAAGTTCCTCGGCATTGTGTGGCTCATGTATTAGGCGATCTTGGAGACGGGATTTTCCATTCGGTATTCCGTGATACTTTAGAGTGGACGGAGTACGGAAGTCTTAATCTTGGTGTGCACGGATTGTCGATGTATTAGCTGGTTGGCCAGCTAATCAAAAAGCGACATTAGTAACAACAAACTTAAACAATGCAACACGCATTTTATCTTTAATAGTGGCATTTAGACTCTTAGTCCTATGCCTTGTCATGAAAAAGTCTGTTTTCTACTGTTTTTGCCATTGCAGTGTGTCACACTGTGGCTTTGTTTCTTGTTGGTCGAGGACTAAGTTTATGATCAACGATTAATTCCTGTTACGTGAGAATTTATGTAAAACCGGATCGAAAACGACTCGAGCAGGCAGCGTCAGGAAAACACGTCCGTGCAATGAATACCCCCTTAAATCCCACTTTTATATAGTAAAACTGGGGTATGCAGGGGTATACCTATTTTTCTTATTTTTGGTCAAAAACATAGAATCAATGTTTTGAGCAAAAATATTAAAAACATCAAAATATCTCTGCTGAAAATTTTCATTTTTAGAACTTAAAAAATCTCTGTATATTGCATAGGCAAGTTTTAGTAATGGCTTCCGAGTAGGCTAACTTTTAATACAAGCAGTTTTTATCTCAAGTGATGTTTCAAGTGTTTGTTTATTTACACATATTTTCAGCATCTAACGAATGCTGATCCAATTACGCAAAAAATACCTTTGTCCAGACAAAACTGTCGAACGAATGTCTCTGATAAGCATGGACGTCTGACAAGCAAAGATTTATAACAGAGCAATTTTAAGCATTCTAATATTGCCGCCATTAATCTTTCTATACGAGATTTTGATTGGCTATTGAGGATGCGAGTGTATTTGCCGGGACGCAGCCGCTGCACCGGTATATCTAGCGATTGACCTAAATAACTCTAAAAGATAACTACAGGTGTGTGTATGTGGATTTCGATCCAGTACAAACTTGTTCAACAAGGCTGTACCGTTATACATACAAACCACTTCACCTTGATATGAAATATGTGTATAATCGTGCTAAAATCCTCATCAAAACGAAGACATTTGAGCCGCGCCATGAAAAAACCGGAATTTTGCCTATGCGAAAACAAAGGCGCAGATCAGCCCCTTTGTTTTCGCTACAAGGATAGTAAAATTCCTCTTCTTTCTAAATCCGAATTTTAAAGCATCTAGCCCTCTTTTATAGCTGCACAGACCCGTTTGTGTCGGACCTGGTCGGAAACCCCGAAGCCCGGTTTTCTCGCGTCGCGGCTCATTTAAGCTATGCGTTATCTCATCATAACTGCACTGTGACAGTGACAGTATCTGATACCTTGTTGTCCCAGATTAACCTTAGACATATGACATGAAATAAAAACGCGGTCAGTTAAAGCTATCTCACTGTTTGATGTTGCGAGTGGATGCCCGGTACTCCCGCGCGGTACCGTTAAGTATCATTACCAGTAGCACCGACAATAAGCTTACAGTGGCTCGTCGACTGACAGCATAGACCTCGAGGTAGATGGCGATATCACATGCCATTTATCAAGCTACCAACGGGAATGAGAATAACCAACACAGGTGAAATAGATATGTTACTGTATGATGCAAATACTTGAATGTCTGAGAACAACTTGTCATGAATCAAAATAGTCCGTAACGTGGCAAGTTGTTCCCAGACAGATATTCACTCATTGATTTCATATGCTTTCGTTGTTCCCGATCGCATTGGTTTTCTCTGGGTTAGCAATGTGTACCATACCAACTGACAATGTCAACGAATTCTTATAGATATCATCTACAATAGGTAGCACACTTGCTTGTTTGTTAGATCTATTAGTCGCTGAACGTCTCAGTCAACAGATCTTGTTATGCAGAGACTTCTCATTATGAAAACTTGCCCATGCAATATAAGCTGTAAAAGATGTAAAAATGAAAATTTCATCAGAAAGAAAAATGATTTTTAAATATTGTTGCTCAAAACATAGATAGTGGGTACACGTTAGAACCGCCTCGGCGAGGCGTTTCTAACTTGTACCCACAATCTATGTTTTGGACAAAAAGTAAGAAAAAATAGGTATACCCATGCAGACCCCAGTTTTTGTATATAAAAGTGGGATTTAATGGGGTATGTATTCATATATTTCACGGACATGTTTTCCTGATGAACTTTAACATAAATTGGTATGTCAAGACCAGTCGTATGATCAAATTTAGAAGAAAAAAAAAATCAAAAAGATTGTAGAAGCTGTAAAAGCAAATTAGTTTAAAATGCCTTGTTTGTAACGTTTGGCGTCATACTTGCATTCAAAAGGTATAACCGAGTTTGCTTTTTAGTATAAATGGGTTAAAAATGTCGATTAATCTTGATTAATGCCAATGTTTAATTTAGAATTGGTCCAAAATAGAAAAACGTGATAAAACGTCGCGCTTTTAAACCTCAGGCTGAGCCTTTGTATCCCCTCATCACGAAAACATGTCCATGTAATAGATACCCCCTTGAACCCCACTTTTGTATAGCAAAACTGGGGTAAGCAGGGTGTATACCTATTGTTTCTTATTTTTGCTCCAAAACATAGATTGTGGGTACTCGTTAGAACCGCCTATGCGAGACGGTTCTAACGTGTACCCACAATCTATGTTTTGAGCAGAAATAAGACAAATAGCTGAAAATTTTCAATTTTTAAAGCTAAAAAAATCTCTGTTTATTGAACTGCTCTTTAAGGATTTCGTTTCGCGATCAACGTTTTATCTATGAAAATAAACAACTTCTTAATAGGCTTAAACATATGCATAAGTTGGACCTTGACCAAGACTTGGACAATATGTTTGAATCCTATCACTTCCTTATCCATTGTTTATCCTCTCAAAAAGTTATAATGAAAACGATTAACGGGTTGAATGCTTGAAACAAAAATGGAGAAAAGGAACAAAAGTGATTTCGACATAGAATGTCCAACCAGAGGACCAATGGTCCTGTAAACGCTCACCTGAGATCTGCTACATATGCCAATAAACATGTTTGAATATTATGGTATTTAGCCCCAGTGCAGGGGCAGATGAAGCCCTTGGGCCATTTGTTTTCAGAATAATCAATTTTCTGTCCATTTGCCAATTTCTATTTTATTTATTCCCTTTAAATGACATGTTAACAGTTTCCCCCCATTCAAATGCATTGGCAACCTATGTTGATTTTGCCGTAAAATAGGTCAAGGTCATCACAGGATCATGATTTATATACACATTGTAGTACTTTAGCCAACAATGCTTCATGCCAAGTTTCTTTGAAATCAGTCCACTGGTTCCGGAGAAGAAGATTTTTGAAGGGTTTTTACCATATATGGGCATGGCGTCCATCTTGGTCATGTGACCTGGATTATTTATATATACATTGGTTACCCTATCCTATAGATGCTTCACATAAAATTTGGCTTTGATTGGCCAAGTGGTTTCAGAGGAGAAGATGTTTGAATATTATGGAAATATACATGTATAATGCCACGGGGTGGGGGCATATGAGCTCCTGAGGACCAATCTTTATCAGAATCATTAATATTCAGTCCTACTATGCATTTCCTGCAAGACTTTCACTTTAAATGACATTTCAAAAGTTTTCCCCATTCAAATGCATTGGCAACCTATGTTGACCTTGCCTTAAAATAGGTCAAGGTCATCACAGGGTCATGATTTATATATACATTGTAGTACTTGAGCCATTGATACTTCATGCCAAGTTTCGTTGAAATCGGTCAACCGGTTCCGGAGAAGAAGATTTTTGAAGGGTTTTTACAATATATATGGGCATGGTGGCCATCTTGGTCATGTGACCTGGATTATTTATATATACATTGGTTACCCCATCCTATAGATGCTTCACATAAAATTTGGCTTTGATTGGCCAAGCGGTTTCAGAGGAGAAGACGTTTGAATATTATGGAGATATACATGTATATTGCCCCGGGGTGGGGGCATATGAGCCCCTGAGGTCCATTTTATTTTTCAGAATCATTAATATTCAGTCCTACTGCCCATTTCCTGCAAGACGTTCACTTTAAATGACATTTTAAAAGTTTTCCCCATTCAAATGCATTGGCAACCTATGTTGACCTTGCCGTAAAATAGGTCAAGGTCATCACAGGGCCATGATTTATATACACGTTGTGGACCTTGAGTCCCTCATGCTGCATGCCAAGTTTCAAGATCCTAGGCCTTTGGGTTCTGGAGAAGAAGATTTTTAAAGGTTTTTACCATATATGGGCATGGCGGCCATCTTGGTCATGTGACCTGGATTATTTATATATACATTGGTTCCCCCTTCTTATAGATGCTTCACATAAAATTTGGCTTTGATTGGCCAAGCGGTTTCAGAGGAGAAGATCTTTGAAAATGGTGGACGACAGACGACGACGACGACGACGCCGATTGACGGACGCCGGGTGCCTACCTATCCTATAAGCTCACCTGTGAGCCTTCGGCTCAGGTGAGCTAAAAATGGCACATTTATTCATCACAGATTAAATAAGAGCTGTCGCAGGACAGCGTAGCTCGCCTGACTTGTGCTTTGCCACTAAACTTATCAAAATCTATGACCCATGACCTTGACCTCAAGGTCGCTCAGGTGGGTTGTGATGGTACAGCATAAAATTTCAGACCAATATCCACAAACATGCAAAGTTTCAACTTGATCCATCAACATAGAGATATATAGACTTCAAAAATCTTTAACCCAAAACTTTAACCAAAAATTTCTAAGGCCATGACCTTGACCTCAAGTTCACCCAGGGTGGGTCATAATTGTACAGCATAAAACTTCAGACCAATATCTACCAACATGCAAAGTATTAACTTGATCCATCTACATGTTCAAGAGATATAGACTTCTAAAAACTTTAACCGAAAACTTTAACAAAAAAATTCTGTGACCTTGACCTCAAGGTCACCCAGGGTGGGTCAGGATGGTACTGCATAAAACTTCAGACCAATATCTACCAACATGCAAAGTATCAACTTGATCCATCAACATGTTCAAGAGATATAGACTTCTAAATACTTTAATGAAAAAGTCACTAGAGCACGAAATATAGGTCAAGGTCACTAGATCAATGTGGGTGCAAAGTCGGGACATCGAGGAGAAGCCATATGCAAGGTTTGATGGTTGTAGGCTTTAAATTATAGTTAATGAGATATTAAGGGTTGCTTAAAAAATGACAAAGTCACTAGAGCACGAAATATAGGTCAAGGTCAGTAGGTCAATGTGGGTGAAGAGTCGGGACATCGAGGAGAAGCCATATGAAAGGTTTGATGGTTGTAGGCTTTATAGTTTATGAGATATTAAGGGTTGGCTTCAAAAATGACAAAGTCACTAGAGCACGAAATATAGGTCAAGGTCACTAGGTGAATGTGGGTGCCGAGTCGGGACATCGAGGAGAAGTCATATGCAAGGTTTGATGGTTGAAGGCTTTATAGTTGATGAGATATTAAGAGTTGGCTTCAAAAATGACAAAGTCACTAGAGCACGAAATATAGGTCAAGGTCACTACATCAATGTGGGTGCAAAGTTGGGACATCGAGGAGAAGCGATATGCAAGCTGTGATGGTTGTAGGCTTTATAGTTGATGAGATATTAAGGGTTGGCTTCAAAAATGACAAAGTCACTGGAGCATAAAATATAGGTCAAGGTCAGTAGGCCAATGTGGGTGCCGAGTCGGGACATCGAGGAGAAGCCTTATGTAAGGTTTGACAGTTCTAGGCTTTACAGTTGATGAGAAACTAACACAGCATCTGAGCATTGTACAAAGGTGTTCTAGATATTGACCTCTAGCCCCGCCCTCAGGCACGACTCCACGGGTCCCTTCACACTAAATCACAGAGGACCCTCATATGCAGCAACGTTCCAAATATGAATGATTTCTGGTCAGTGACTATCAAGATATAACAATTTTAAAAACTTTAACCAAAAGTGTGACGCGGACGTAAACGTAAACGCAAACGCAAACGCGGACGACCGAGGTGACAACAATAGCTCTGTGCACTTCGTGCAGGCGAGCTAAAAATGTATGTACGTCCATCGTCTCAAATGAGCCGCCGCATGGGAACAATCTGCATATGCGAAAATATGCGAAAACAAAGGCGCAGATCAGCGCCTTTGCTTTCGCTACACAAATAGTATAATCCCTCTTCTTCTTAAATCCGAAATTTCAAGCTTCTAGCCTGCTTCTGTGACTGTACAGCCTGGTTTGTGTCGGGCCTGGTCAGAACCCAAATTGTTAGTTTTCTCACGCACATGCTCAAATGTATCTGCTGATGTACTGAAGAAGAATGGAACAAAAACAAAGAACAGATAAATGCATACCCCTGATCGCGCTCGAGAACGTCATGAAAATCAAAAGGAAAGAAATTTTCATAACTAACATGACAAATGCTCTTGCAAAACCAAGAAACAGGAGAGGATGTGAGAACATGCAAATTATCAATTTCTTTGATTGTGTTCGTCTAACAGCCTTTGTAGCTCGTCAATTTTATCGTGTTGTCCAGTAGCAATGTAAACTCTCAGCTTTTTCTCCAAGTTTTCGATTTCTTTCTGTTTTTCATCCAGATTCTTTTCTTGCTTTCTCGCTTTCTTTTTCTTCTTCTTAAATGCTGTGTCAAGTTCCTTCATCATAGTGTCTTCTACAGCGGCGACCTACAATGAAAACACGCCAAAATGTACATAGATTTTTATATCTATAAAATTAAACAATTTCAATGAATATTTTTCATACTTAGTTTTCTTATTTATGCTCAAAACATGGATTGTTGTGTACTCTAGTCGTGTGTACCGCATTGCTGTGTCGGTTCTAAAGAGTATCCACAATCTACGATTTGTTGCAATATCGAGAAAAAATCCCAGTTTTATTGTATGATGTGAAAAATAGTGGGGTCCGAACTGGGGTGTAAGGGGGTAAACATTTCTCTGACATATTGCCCCTACCTGCTGCCTGATCGCCGTTATTTTTGCTATCAGAATTTCCTTTGCCTTCTCTTGACGGTTCGCCAGCGCGTCCCTCTTGCGTCGCTGTAGGATGTCCACAAATGCCTGAGAAATGTCAGTGAAAGTTACTTCAAAACCATCCGATTCTGCGTCATCATTGGAAGCTGTAGCACCCGTTTCAACCACAGTGTCTATTTCTTTAACCTTATCTTCAGATGTACCCTTACGTTTACTATTTTTTCGTCTTTTACGTCGTTTTTCATTAGCACCTTTTCCTTCAGATTTGGTTTCGGTTGAGTTTTCTTTGCGAGCAGCGTGTTCTTCTTTAATGATGTTTGTATTTTTCAAAAGTGAGGCAAGAACTTTGTCCAAGTTAGAATCTCGTTTTGGGCGAACTGTAAATTTTGTGTCCCATAATTTCGAAATTTCTCCTTCCAAAATTGGACTATCATCATCCTCGTCTTCGTTGCTTATACCAGCGTCTTGTTTATTCTTTTCATCCACCATCCTATCCATGTCCGAGTCTCTAAATTCTTTATTAGACTCCACATGAAAACCAAAGTTAAACTTTGACCTCAGTTTGACAAGTATTTCATACTTCATCTTGGCTCTGGTTTCGTCTTGCTCGTCGTCCGATTCGCTCTCAGCTTTTCCACATCCTTCTCTCGTTTCGTTATTCGTGGCACCAATATCACTTTTCAAATTCTTTGATGCATCATTTTCGCCAGTTTCACCTTGACCGGAACAATGAGCCCAAGTTATAGTGCCAGGATTGTCAATCTTTTCTTCCAAACTGGTCCAAATATCTTCAGGCAAGTTATGCTTTTCAATAATAAAGGCTATGATGTCCACTACTGAATCTCTATGTGCCAGGATTTCTTTCATTACTTTCTCTCTTATTGCCACTTTGTTCAATTTGTTCGTTTCATCATCTCTATCAGCTACATCGCCCTGGCTAGCCCCTTGTCCACCAGATTCAATTTGGGACTTATATTTCTCCCTCTCACGCTTCTCCTCCTGTGCAAGTTGCGCTACTTTCGCCGTGATGCAGTTGAGGTACAGGGCATAATCTGTCATCGCACCGTCTAAGCCCTTTAAATTATCATCGACAAAGTCCGGGTCACCTACGTTAACGTTGATATTTTCCGTAGCCCTTATGACCTTGAAAAACCTGTTCATCATCAAGTTCCCCGAGAACTCCTCTTCATTTAAACCGCTCGCTTGTTCCTCTTCTATAGTATCCGTTTGTCCGCATCCTTCACACTTCAAAACGAAAGTACCTGACTTTTGTGCACCACTATACGGTAGAAAGCAACTTCTACAAAACATCGACGGCTTATTCTGAGTCCCAGAAGGTTCCTCGCCCGAACTCGCACTGTCCGAATCATCGCCTAAGTCTGGACTTTCGTCAGAGCCATCTTTATCGCCGTTTTTGTTCGATTCCGTGATGTTTTCTTCCGTGTTTGCAGTCGCCATTTTGTATGTACAATTTGGCGTGTTTGATTTTAATTATCGGATATTGGCCTACTTCCTATATGAACTGTATATGGTATTGTTAGTGTGTAAACTGCATTGCGTTACAAAGGCGACTTTGTGATATTAAATTTGCGTTTATATCGATCGGAAGCTCTCTATATGTCCCAGGGGCGGAAAAAGAACGTGGCCCGACCGGAACTCGGACCCAGGGTCTCTCACTTACCGTGCGAGCACTCTACCACTGAGCTACCGAGCCACACGATCGACCGGTTACATATAGTCTGTGGGTGTCTGGATGGGTCAGCCAGCGGCCAGGTTCGACCAACTTAATTGAAGCCAGTTAAAAACTTAATAGGTCCTTGTATGTCACAATCACAGGCCTAAATCTCGGTTTCAGAAATCACTGACGTTAAAAAATAGCCAATCACATCACAGAAAAAAGTCATTCCCTCCTTCTTTGACCCCCTCTTCCATGTAAAGCAAACAAAACATGTGCACGCACATGATAAAAATTCACTGCCAAGACATAAAACAAAAAGAACCACCACAAAAGTATCGCCTTGGAACGATCAGTAATATAAAATTACTGGCGGGCTTAAATCGATTTTACATGGCCATTACCTCACCCTCAACTTCTGCAGTGGTTCACAATATTTAGTTAGTTGTTCGGTCCTCGTGGTGAATCTCTAACTAGTCAAAGAATCATCAAGGACAAACACATAAATCAGGATAACCACCATGGTGAATCAAAAACGAGCTTTCACAGATTCAGTAAGCTGCCCGACGATGGAGATCCCTGGGTGACCAATAACTTACTGAAAATCCGGAGCAAAAGAAAAACACCAGTTGAACACCAGTAGGCCAAGCAACAGACAAGAAGCTCCGGTCCCAAACAACTAAAATGAATAGCTTTAAGTCGGGGTCATCATAGAGTCTGACGCCCGACCCACCGGCGTGCAATTAAAAAATGCAGCATAGTTATCAACCATGATTGGGTTAAAAACTACAGTAAGCATGCAGACTGTCGCATAAAGCAGTATCTACATCCTTAGACACATTTTAAAATTTATGGCCATGTGTGACATGTGTGTACCTTCAAGCGGCGCCTGTGGATAGAGCTGGAGTGCTTATAACACTGTGGCATAACTCGCTAATAAGGATTTCAACATTTCGTGAATTTCGGTTACAACAATTTCACGAAGGACACAACTTATTCGCGAATTGCAGGTGGAAACATGGAGGTGACTCTCTTTTTACGCGTTTTTCTGTGCTTTAAAGGTATATTATTGTTTAAATCAACTATTTTTCTGTGACACATACTCATTGGGTTATGGTTTTAAAGCAATAACATTCTGCAGTCGCATTTGCTGTTTTCTTTTTACTTTTTTATGCGAAACATTGTGTAATTCATGCTCTGTCGGGGTTAAACATGAATATCTTTGACATTTCAATAATGATTTTGCAATAAAAATGAACAAAAATCAATTTGAAAGACGCCTGTTGAAAACTGTCTGAAAATAATACGCATAAGTCATGAAATAAAGAAGAAAAGATGACTACCCTTTGTTGATGCGGCTACAACTATTTCTTGAGAAGGCTATAACTGTTTCATGAGTCTGTTACAACTGTTTCTTGATCTTAATGACTGTTGGACACAAACGTTTCGTGATCAATGATTTGCAAAAACTCTGACTTAAGTCACCTCAGAAGCACGATGTGCCTTTCGCATTTAGTTTCAATAGTGTTGACATGATTAAATGCAAGAAATTATCTTAATACTGATTTACTACACTATTTCAAACCATCATTTGGCCTATAAAATTGTCTTTGGGGCTGTAGACCAGGCAAGACTGACATTGCTGCTCAGGTTTCTTAACTCCTTATATTTCAGTAAATGTCAATGTCAATTCTAAGATGCTATGCTGTCTAATCAACCAAAAGTTAGAAATATCGCAAAGGTTTTTTTTTTGCTACGTGTATCGAATGACAGTCATTGTGATATTCCTGGTTTTCAGAAAATGGAGGATTTTAGATGCCACTACCGCCAATAATAATTAAGTATCGGTTTTCACAAAAAAAAAAGGTTTGCAAAATATACAGAAATAATGCTCTAGTTCTATTTTTTAGTTTTCGTTTTGTTACGTGCCAGGCGTAACTAGAAGATTAAGGAAACCAACAAGTTGGTTAGCCAGCAACAAGCTTTGTTAAAATTTAACAAATCTATTTAGAAGTGATTTAACCAGTAATTACATGTGAAACAATCAAAAGCATATATACAATCAAACAAAAATGAATGTACAATACCTTTCAAGATGTTAATTTCCTTAAAGAATGTCTGAATGTCCCTCAGAATTTTTAACACAAGTCTGTATCAGTTTCTGATCCCAAGAATCAGTAGTTTGTTTCAAAATAGCACTATGTCCCAATCCAGAATCGAATATTACAAAGTAATCCAAGAATAAGTTTAAATTCCAGTAAGATAGATTTTGACTTCTTAATAGTAACAGTACCCAAAGATTGTCCTTATGAAAATTTGTAGCCCTTATATAGCACTGAGGAACATTCAGGATTCTTCCAGCAAATTCTATGATATCATATACTAAAAATAACAAGTTGTTTACCAAAATTTAATGTTCTGGAATATTCTAGAGAGGCCATTATCCTTCCAGAAAATTCCACAATATTCTTTTGACATAAAAAAAGATTTTTCTAGAAGATTCTACATCTTTGGCTCTTCCAGATTTTTTCCGGACTTTTCCGTCAAAGAACAATTTGAAATTTCTAGAAAATTCTGAAGTAAACAGCCTGTTTATGTCCAATATCTGGGACACTAAAAGTAAATAATTGCTAAGGACAACAAGTAAACATCATATGTATAACATCATACTTTCCTGGGCATACTCCCTTGGGAAGTTTACCAGTACTGAATGCACATCTTTCAACAAGTAACTGTCATACATAACAGTTTTTATTTTCTTTTTGGCTCACCTGAGCTGTTAGGCTCACAAGGTGAGCTTATAGTATACCCATGCTCCGTCGTCCGTCATCGTCGTTCACAATGTTTAAACATCTCCTCTGAAACCCCTGGGCCAATCAAAGCCAAACTTCATATGGAGCATCCTTAGGAAGGGGGAACCAAAGTTTGTATAAATGGTCACATGACGAAGATAGCCGCCATGTCTATAAACAGCAAAAACCTTTAAGATTTTCTTCTCCAGAACCAGAAGGCCTATGGTTTTGAAACTTGACATGTAGCATCAGGCAATGGAGCTTTACAAAGTTTGTATAAATCATGACCCTGGGTTGACATATTTTACGGCAAGGCCAACATCAAAGATCTTCTTCCCTAAAACCACTTGGCCAATCAAAGTCAAATTTTATAGAAAGCATCTGTATGAAGGGGGAACCAATGTGATTATAAAATATACCAGGTCACATGACCAAGATGGCCACCATGCCCATATATGGTAAAAACCCTTCAAAATTTTATTCACAGGAAGTGCTGAACCTATTGCAACGGAAATTGATATGTAAAAATTAAGACTAGAGTACTACAATGTGTGTATAAATCATGATCCTGTGATGACCTTGACAGATTTTATGGCAAGGTCATCATAGTTCACATATGCAGAAAACTGTTAAAATGACGCTGAAGGAAAAAAGACTTATAGGAAATTGGAAAGTGGACGGAATTTGAAAAAGAAATTAACCCCAAGGGGTTTTCCAAATCTGTCCTGGGGCTATAGACGTTTATAGTCAAACAAGTTTATTGGTATATATCTCAGATCTCAGGTGAGAGTTTTCAGGACGATTGGTCTTCTGGGGTTTTCACTCACCTGAGCCGAAGGCTCACAAGGTGAGCTTATAGTATACCAACCAGTCCGGATCCGTCGTCAACAATTTCAAACATCTTCTTCTCTGAAACCGCTTGGCCAATCAAAGTGAAATTTTATGTGGAGCATCCATGGGTAGGGGGGACGAAAGTTTGATCGCGAAATCCAGATCACATGACAAAGATGGCCGTCACGCCCATATATAGTAAAACCACTCAAAAATCTTCTCCAGAACCGGCAGGCCGATTGGTATGTAGCATTTGGGACTCCAGCCCATCATAGTTTGATAAAATAATGACCTAGGATGACCTTGACCTATTTTACGGCAAGGTCAATTTTGGAAACATAGGCTTTTACATGGGAAAAAGTGAAAACTATGGATTTTTTGAAAACTATTGCAGCCTGAGACCTGAAAAGTGGTAGATGCAAACAACTAATGGAGTAGATGAAGGTATGTGATTAATTTAGGTCAAGGTCATCTCTTGACCTTGGCCTGTCTGTCGTCCATACACACTTTTCAAAGATCTTCTTCTCTGAAACCGCTTGGCCAATCAAAGTGAAATTTTATGGGAAGGGGGAACGAAAGTTTGATCGCGAAATCCGGGTCAAACAACTAATAGAGTAGATGAAGGTATGTGATTAATTTAGGTCAAGGTCAATTTTGGAAACATAGGCAAACATGGAAACATGGGAAAAAGTGACAACTAGGTCTCAGGTAAGCGTTTACAGGACCAATGATCATATGGTAACGATTGCAGCCATAGACCTGAATCATGACCAAGATGGCCGTCGTACCCATTTATGGTAAAAAATAAAATAACAAAAAATCACTTTGTCGAGTGACTGTACTTGTTGGCTCTCAGGTGAGCGATCGTTGCCCTTGGGCTACTTGTTAGCTCACCTGAGCCGAAGGCTCAAAAAGTGAGCTTATAGGATAGCCATGCTCCGTCGCCTGTCGTTGTCGTCGTTGTCGTCGTTCACACTTTTCAAAGATCTTCTCCTCTGAAACCCCTGGTCCAATCAATGCCAAACTTCATGTGGAGCATCCTTAGGAAGGGGGAACTAAAGTTTAAATAAATGGTCTAGGTCACATGACCAAGATGGCCGCCATGCCCATATATGGTAAAAACCTTAAAAAATCTTCTTCTCTGGAACCGGTGGACCTTTGGTATGTAGCATGGAGGACTCTGGCCCACCATAATTTGTATGAACCATGACCTTGGGTTGACCATGACCTATTTTACGGCAAGATCAACTTTGGTCACATAGGTTTTTCAATGGACAGAAGTGAAAACATTGGATTTTCAGGAAGTTATACATATAACTTATTGATTTAATAAGCCAAAGGTCATGTACATAATATTTTTAAAACTTAATTTTCTCAGGAACCACTTGACCAATCAAAGCCAAATTTTTATGTCGTATCCTTAAGAAAGGGGAATCAAAGTTTATATAAATGGTCTAGGTCACATGGCCAAGATGGCTGTCATGCCCATATATGGTAAAAACCTTAAAAAAAATCTTCTGCTCTGCAACTGCTGGGTCGATTTCAATAAAACATGGTATGTAGCATCGGGGTACTCTGGTTCATCATACTTTGTATAAATCATGACCTTGGGTTGACCTTGACCTATTTTATGGCAAAGTCAACATTGGTCACATAGGCTTCATGGAAAACATTTTTAGAACGTTTTGTGGCCTGTGACCTGAAAGTTGGTACATACATACAACCTATTGAGTTAATGAAGTCCTATGAGTATTCAAGGCCGATGTCATCTCTTGACACTGGCCAAAGGTCATTTACATATGACATATAAAACTCAATTTCCCAGAAACCACTACACCAATCAAAGCCAAATTTTATATGTGCTATTCTTAGGAAGGGGAACCAGAGTTTGTATAAATGGTCCAGGTCACATGACCAAGATAGCCGCCATACCCATATATGTGGTAAAATCCTTTGAAAATAAATTTCTCTGGAGTAGGTGGACCGACTTCAATGAAACTTGGTATGTAGCATTGGGAGCTCTGGCCCTTCATAGTTTATATAAATCATGACATTGACCTATTAAACAGTTAATTTAAACAGAAAGGTCAAATATTGCCAGAGAGATCTGAAAGTTGGTAGATACAGGCAGTTTATAGTGTTAATAATTATGTGAGTATTTGAGGTCAAGTATATATTTTATGTTGGCCAACATGGCCTTAGCCAAAGGTCATTCATCAAAGACAAAATCTCAGGTGAGCGTTATCAGGACCATTGGTCCTCTGTTTTTTCTTTCTTTTTTGTTTGTGTTTGCTTATAAATGATATAAACCCTTTTCGCATGAGGACGGCATTGTTACGGCGATCACATACGTAGCGTTCTAGGAAAATTGGAACGCCGAGGTGCACGCAGTACGATCGCAAGTAAGCCTGTTACAATACTTGAAAAGCAACACAGTAACATCGCCGATAAGCACCATAAGGTCGCATTGAAGGCCATACTTAAAAATGAAACGCCGTGGAAACATCTTTGTCGATGCGCTGACAAGAACACGGTGGGTTGATTAGACCTAGCCGTGAGATCACGGTAGCAGCGCCATGTGATAAATATAATATTTATTACAGGCTGCTCAGCTCTTTGTACTGCGCATTGTAAGGCCCCTTAAAACGCCGAAAAAAAGGTTCGGTGGACATAAACTAAAGTTGCTCTGCAAACACTGTGGTCATCCGTGCGGTTGTATGGAGATTGTACAGCCCAATGTTAAGGCATAGTGATCTGCACTGCGCGCACCGTGAGCACCAAAAAGTTAAGTTGAATGATTCTTTTATTTCCTCCTTTGAAAATTCACTCCTCTTACAGAGTTTGAATCTTATTAACAATAGAAAAAAAAACGATATTGCAGTGATTCGTAAGTCAAAACAAGGTTATGTCGTGTTCTATGTGAGGTTTTTAATTATAAATTTTCTGGGCTCATCACGATCATGGCTTGTACTATGCCTGTATGTTTTTCTGTTTTGGTTCAAACTGTATGTACTGTCTATTTCCAGAGCTGTAAATGTACAAATGTTGAAACTTGTATGCTAAATACCGTGTATTGCTCAAGAAACAGTTGTGACTGACTCAAGAAACAGTTATGACTGACTCAAGAAATGTTTGTAGCTTTCTCATGGCTCACTCCTGAAATAGTTGTGTCTACTAGCTGACTTGGTACATGGGATTCTCGGTGTATTACAGACTCTATTGTTACAGAAGTTTCAATTTATTTATACCAAAAAGTTCTTTAGGTATCCTTTTATACATATAGCATGCCCAAATTCTGGTGCAAAAGGACACTTTTACTGGATTGGCAATTAAACAAGGAAAACGCCTAATTTTGTTAGAAAAATGAGAATGAGTATCTTTAATTAGCTTTCCTAAATATAAAAAGTACATATTCAATTCACTCATATGTCTCGCCAAGGCATATAAAACTATTTCACTTTAGATTTCACCTTAATCATTTCAAAGCGTGGCTTCAAACATAGCAGGTACATCTTCATCCAGGTAATTCGCGAATAAGTTGTGTCCTTCGTGAAATTGTTGTGACCGAAATTCACGAAATGTTGAAATCCTTATTAGCGAGTTATGCCACAGTGTATAAGGTCAAATACGGTGATGGTGAAAACTGGTAATGCCAACCTTAATCTGAAGCGTCATTTATGACGTCATCAAAAGTGGGGCGGAAGTTGATATCGGGAGAAAAAAATACGAAGGTGAAGTATCCATTCGTTTTCTTGCCTAGATTAGACGATTAGACGATATTTTCAGTTAATGAATGTCTATAGGCATATTGACTGTAGTTTTTATGTACTAAAATGACGCCATGAAACAGTCACGTGGATTCATTTGTCAGGGTGAATATGTTGGCGTCACGAACCCGGGTAATGACAACATGACATGATCAAACTTCGACTTTCGAAACCACACCATGGGTCGTCTACATTTTCCCACTTGCCTCTGTAGTCATCTATATTGTTTTTCGAAGACAACACCCAGCAAAATTTAGTTGTGTTTACAATTTTATATAGCAGGGGGCCACTGGTTCAGAGAATGCTCACCTGAAATTACCATTCATTTAAACTTTTGTTGCGAAACCTCACTCCACTACGTTCCATTAATCTGTGTGAGACTAACTGTGACACATTCGGGATGCTACTGTGTAGTTTTATGCGGTATGTCCTACATGGAGATTGTAAACAACAGCTGAGGGTCTGGGTCTATCCATACACCATCTCTTTCAGAAACTCACATTTCTAACACACCTCAAGAAAAATATGACAATGTAATCATTTTGCAACCCAAAAGTCTTTTAAGGTACCAAGAAAGTTTTAAAAATCGATTCACTTAAACACTTAACGTAAAATAAATAAATAAATAAATAAATAAATAAATAAATAAATAAATAAATAAATAAATGGGGGGAGGGGGTGTATTTATAATCAAAATCATTTTCGGGCATTAAGTTTTTATTTGTTAACCGATTTTCACTTTTTTTTCTTGAGATGTTTAAGAAAAGAGAGATTTTGAAAATTGTGATTTCTGGAAGATGGACTTTGGTGTATGGGCAGTTGCAAAACGTCACTCCACTACGTTCCATTTTAATGTCATGATTAACAGACCAATGTTCCAGAGAAGATTTTGGATGGTTTTACCATTCATGTGCATGGCACGTGACGTCCACCTGGCGTGCCATCTTCATTGGTCATATGTCCCCAATCGTGGTCAGTTTTATAACTAGCACATGCACCTTATAACTTATACACACAATTTGTCTAAAATGGTCCAGTGGTTTCTGAGAAATTCAAGTTAGGTAAATACGTGGCTTTCTGCCTTCCCAAGTATGCTCCACATGAAGCTTATAGACTTTTACTTTGATTTGCCAACTGCTTTTTGGAGAGAAGATACTTGAACAATATGGACGACAACGACGATTCTTGCACAACTTGAGCTTACAAACGGCTCAGGTAAGCTAAAATTGACGCGCAAAAATCGTAGTCGGTTTTTTTTTTTTTTTTTTTTTTTTTTTTTTTTTTTTTCAATGTATTGTGACACTGCCTTTCAAGTCATGGCAGCATCGTACAGAATTTTTTGTGAACCAATAATTTTCCAAATTTGGTGGCACATTTTAGGACTTATTTAGTAAAGATTTTAAATGTTGTTGTTATTTTTTTTCTGGCGAAACCATTAACCTGTGTGCGGATCGCTAGCACACTGAGGAACCGGGTGAGCTAAAGTGCCGGGGGCATTCTGTAGGCACCGCTACATTTCGGCAGTACATGTCATGTACTGTAATTATTCGACTGTAATTCGCTTAAATGTCACGTAAATATCTGTTGTAAGTTGCATTTTGATTACAAATTCTGATTTAATAATTTATGAATAAGAACCTTTTTGTTCTTCTTATGTTGAACCGACCCGCAATTTTATATACCACTGCGCATAAGCTCGATCGATTTGTCTCCCTTGTGCCAACAAAAACCGCAACAGTCCTGTATTCTGATTGGTCAGTGTCAAAGGTGAGAGGTCATAGTGTGTCATTTAGAGCGCGTGTGTAAATTATACAGTGACTGTCAAAAGATATACTATACACACAGAGGCACTGCCCACGGGAGGTTTTCGCTGTTTTCGGATGTAAATATTCTACGAGTTTTCGAACGGCAATGTGTTTTTAACAATTTTCGTTCCAGGACAGAGAGAAGAAAAAAATAGGATAGAAAGAACAGAAAAGAAAGAAACAAGAAATGTCGTAAGTTCAAATTTTTTATTAATTCATTTTTGCTAACATTTTGACGTTTGTTTTGTTTTTACAGTTTTATCGCGGAGAGAGAGAGAGAGAGAGAGAGAGAGAGAGAGAGAGAGAGAGAGAGAGAGAGATATGTGATTGATGTGTTCGACTCATGTGTGTTGTAAACTTATACTCAGTTCACGATTACATATATTACTTTGTATGAACGCACGTGCACACTCATTGCATGTAATCAAAGAAGATTTTTTTTCTTTCATGTCTTTTCTCTATTTTCAAACATTTATATAATATTACATTTGTTACTTGTGTAGAAATTCCTTTGTGTACTAAGACAAGAAGTTTTCAATCTATACCATTGAAACTCGTTGGTGCTGACAGATTCGTCCCTAACTCGGGCAACAAAGGTTTACATAACATTGTTAAATAATCATAGACAACAATAGTTATTTTCTCAGTTTCTCCCAATATTATTTGTAATTTTTTTATCCGATTTCACAAATTCACACAATACAATAGAATGTGCCTTATGTTTGCATAATCTTATGCGAAACAACGGAATCGAGATCGGTCATGTTTTCGAGGACCTCAGAGCTTAGGGTCGATCTAATAATCGCATGAAATATGACCACCGTCCCGACATGATTGAAAAAGTGTTGACTGGGGCGTTTAACCACAGTCAAAACAATAAAGGGCGAAAATGATCATAAAAATAATCTATAGGTGTTCTCTTCAATTATAACAAGGGTGTACAGAAGAACATGCACTATTTCAAGAGGGCAAGTCTGCATGCATCCATCCTTGCACAGGACAACACCCTTGGTGTGAATGAACGTGTGTGTTTGTGTGAAGGGGGTGGGAATGCACCGGGGCCGGTATGTGAATCAGCGTAGTTACCTCAGTGTTTAGAGATACATTTATGACGTTCCTGATTAACCACTCACTGTCTGCAGCAATGCCCCCGGGGCGTACATTTCGGCATGTTTAAAACAGACATTTATTAATAAATGTCAATAAAAATGTCATTTTTGCATTTGCATAATCAATGACAAATTTATTAGCCATACACATCCGCATGGTCAGTTCGTTACTAATAATGACCCAGTAATAAAAGTGGAGTCAGTCGGGACTTAAAGTACATATACATGTATCTGTCGTCTTAACATGAGTGCGAAGGGCCGATGCCAGAGTACGAACTCTCTGCCAAATTTTCTTGCAGAGAATATGCATTGATTTACAATATTAATTTATTGAATCAAACCCCATGTACATTTAAACATTAAACAATGAAGCTGTAGGTCTTTAAAAGTTTAAAGATTTTTAAACAAATGTTGGACAAAACAATACGAAAATTCTAATCTGCCGCAATAAAATTCATCGTTCCAAAGTGTAACTCTAAATTGACTTCTTTAAAGTTCACATACATGTGCATATATGCATGGAAGGATTTTTATCATATTATGATAAAATCTTGATCGGTGTTCGATATTGCAATGCCTAAAGGCATTGGGTCACATTTTAAAGATGGCCACTTTTAGAAGTTAGAGATATTGAAGTTCGAAGACCCCCGGGATATTTGATTGGACTTCGGTTTCCGACGGTATTTTAATTTAAAGTACATCGGATTTAGGTAAAACGGACAGCCTGTCAAGTTCGTTTGATATTAAATATGATAGCAAACCCTGGGGCGGTATGAAAACAAGTCTACTTTACGAGTGGTTTAACACGGTGTTTTAACTGTCAACACTTTATATCATTAATTACAGGTAATTAATGCGACAACGACATTTTATGTCTGTTGGCTTTCCGGCTCTGTTTTACATATAATTATTACCGGCTAAAACACAGTCAGGGTGGACATTTCACAAAATACATGTTATACGCCAGTATTTTGCCCTGGTGCACTCCTAGAATGATGTTATTGTCATAGCTATATAGGAAATTGCACAACCTTTCCAGTGATATATAATATGTGTGGGTTATTAGTAGAGGAACAGTTTACTGCCTAATCAAAAGGCTAAAATTGGGCCATTTTTGAGTGTTATAAAGTTTCACTTCAAATTTTCTATTATTTTACAAGGCACCAGCTATTATAATTTCATCTTTTGCCAATAAATTTATGTCAGAAATTCAAAAGGAATACCCAAACTCTTATCTGAGGTGATAAATACATTGGTACTTGCCTTTGTATAAATTTTCAAGAGCTTTTCTTAAAAGTAGCCCTTTGTTATACATTTTGGCTTTTTTAATACCCCCAAATCAGGTGCTTCCAAACTTAATAAACTGCAAAATATAAAATCACAAATGCCATATTAAGCCTAAGATACTTTTTGAATTTTGATGGGAAAGCCCTTATTGAATATAAAGTGATTGTGGAATCTGCCAGATGCAATTTTGTAACACCATGTAAATGTCGTGTCCGTAGCCCCCTATTTTCAAGCCCCTATTAAAGTATGTTAACAATGGTCAATATAAACATGACCTTCACTTTCATTTGCGGGTCCAGCCATTAAACGTTTTATAATAAACATTTTGTGGCTAGATGAATGGTTTCATCAGATATCGCGGTAACTATGCTGTCCGTAGCCCTGTCGTGTCCGTAGCCGCCATTTTTGTTGTTTGCTTAAAATGATCATTTTAAGCTTATCTCATTTTGTTTTGAGTTGTAAACAACCAAAAACATCATTAAAAGTCATAAATGTACCAGTACATATGAATATTGCATGTTAATATTTGTGACAAAACTGTCTGAAAATAGATAGGGCTACGGACACGACACATTTTCATATTTGCCATAAGTTAAAAATTTTGACAGATTTTCCAGATAAAATCTGTTATCTGACACAATAAAGTGTCCCAAAAGTAAAAATTCTCGATAGAAGATAAATTGCATTAGCCATTATGCATGTTATATTTTCAAATATGTAGGCCCCTAAGCCCTAGGGGCATAGAAAGCCCTAGGGGCATAGATATGGTAAATTTTTTGAAAGCCTGAAAAGAAAATGAAAATTTCTGCGTTTTTGCACCTACAAGGTGTCTTCGATAACAAAAGTGCCATCTAAAAATGCCCCACTTAAAATTCATTTTTTTGACAAAAGTGAAACCCAAATGTCCACCCTGATTGTGTTTTAGCCGTACATACATTTGCTTACGTTCACCCTTCCTATGGCTGCGATTTCCAGTATTGTCTACAATTTGCACTCAGAGAGGGATCGCGCTCAAGCAGCACACATGCCCCCCCCCCCCCGACCCCCACCCCCCAATGACACGATCAACAATGTTGAGCAGCGAAACAGCAACCTTATTTGACCCCCAGGGCCGAGAGGGTCCCATGTTATTAGGCGACCGTCAGAGACTTTCCCTGTCCTTATTTCTACTTTGAGGCCTGTCAAGAGCTCATGACATAAGCTACTTGGGCCTGTAGATTTACTATCGCTGAGTCTTTAGTGCTACTTCAGAAGCTATAAGTGTTTGTGTAGTTAGGTAGTATCAACTTTCAGCGAAAGTTCATGTACACACATGTAAATATTAAAAACAGATGCTGCTCAACAATTTGAGCCGTCTCGTGGGAAAACCAACAATCATGTGGTTTTCGAACAGGTCCGACACAAACTGGTCTGTACAAGCACAGAAAAGAGCTAGAAGCTTGAAATTTCGGACTTACGTAGAAGAGGAATTGTTCTATACGAGTAGCGAAAACAAAGGCGCTGATCAGCTTCGCGGTTACCGCGAAGCTGATCTGCGTCTTTGTTTTCGCCTATGCAGATTGTTGGTTTTCCCATGAGGCGGCTCATTTAATAAAACCGAAAATCTGCAAATGCAATTACGGAAACGCATGATCTGGAAATTTCAAAGCGAGAGACCAAAGAGTACACAAACCGTTGTTCTCAGTTATGTCCAGGACTGATACCTAGAACCGAGAACGGGCTCGAACAGCACCGGCGCCGAATTTGTCCTTGAGCGAGACCCACTTACTAGTTAGTTAGGACCTAGCCAAAAGTAGCAAAGATCGAAAGCTATTGTTGGCCCGGGAGTTTATCAAAATTAAACTTGATATCTGAAACATGCACAACGTGCACCCAAGAATGTACATCGTCTAATGTTCTAAAAAGCGTTCAAATTAAAATGTGAAAAGGTGTCAAACGGATCATATGTACCACACGTTCAAACATCTTGCCAGATCGTCAAATGTCGTATCGAATGTCGGTTGATACATATACATGGCTGATGAAAGTCACTCACGTCTGTCAACATGCCTGCCCTTTAGGGAAAATTAAATATTATTTCAAGCTGTGTGAGGAATGGTAGAGATAACATAGATCAAAAGGGTCTGGCACCTACATGACGTCGACTGGTGGACGTCATTTTTCTACCGACTGGGGCTAGGCTTAATAAGTTATTCTTGAATCATATTTAGGCCAAGACCGGCCTTTTAGGCTGGTGACTATTAAGCTGCTTACTAGAGGTTTGCTGCATCTTACCCAAGGACACAACCCGACACCGGTGAGATTCAAACCACCGACCTTTCGATCTCGAGTCCGGCGAACTGTTCAGGGACAGACAGTCATTTTTAAATGCGAGACTATAAGGACTATGACATAACTTTCTTTTCTTTGGTATCCCGGGCTGTCAACGACTTATGGTACCATGGCTAATGGCAATATTGTATCCAAGAGAAACTCCCCGAGAAAACATGGCGCCACCAGAAGCTGCACAAGCTGGTATAAAGCTACCCAGCTTAAGATCTTTTCTAGACGCTTACAGATCATTACACTTACAAAAACATGCCCATGGAATATACAGAGATTTATAAGTTGTAAAAAAGAAAAAAAATCATTAGAAAATTTTCGATATTTTTCTTATTTTTGCTCAAAACATAGATTGTTGGTACACGTTAGAACCGCCTATGTTTTGGAGCAAAAATCAGAAAAATAGGTATACCCCTGCAAACCCCAGTTTTTCTATAAAAGTGTGGTTCAAGGGGGTATACATCGCACGGACATGTTTTCGTGGTCTGTTTTGCTGATGATTATTCTACCAAGCAATGACTCTGGGGTGGACCCTGTGTAACAATAATGCTCGCAATTCTTCCCCTTGACGTGGCTCAAATTCTTTAATTGGTTGTCATATTGCATGTCAAAATTCAAAGCTGATTTAAGATATATGAATAATCATCCATTTGATATTAAACTAGAACAAAGGGGGTATCTTGACCATCAAAGATATTGCGGGTAGATCTTGGTAAGGTTCCAAATATATTTATGGTTTATGAGACATCCAGACTTTAATATTAATATTTGTGGGTTGATATTTGGCAGGACGAACAATGCAGCAATGCTGTATGTATGATACATCTTTAATAGTGAGCCACAGGAAAAATGTCGGATGGGATGTGGCCTGGGTGTCAGATGGGGGCGGGGGCTGCCGACAAGATTATGAAACAAAATGCCCATGCTTAACTTGCTGATATGCAATGCCCTTATGGCAGTAGTCATTGTCGAGCTAAGTCGTATTCAGTGTTTTAATAGTCCATTTGTTTCAGTGTGCTTCTGCATTTATATTGCATTGTAATGTATATGAAATATAAACTGTCATTGTTTAAATCAAATGAGCAGTGTCACGAACTCACTATACAGAAAACTTTATAGAAGTCCCTGTATTATACTTTGACAGTGGTTAGCACGGGATATGCAGTAATAAACTATGAACCATCCAGTTCATTTCTTTATATATGCAAATCATGCATTAAAGAGCGCTCGTTCTCTTAGACGATTTCGGGCACTCCCATTTAGATTCCAAACCTAAAACTGCGATAACTCGAACTCCTGCTTAGTCGAACCCCTTTTACCAATTTCGAAATCATCATGTAAAATTGGTTGCTCCTGTACTATCAGCCTCTTATGTATATGGAGCAGTCAGACAACTGTAACCCCGACTGAACCGAACACCTATGTGCAAATTGTTAAAAACTTTTATCCACGTTCTAATCATTTAAATCTCATTAATTTGATATGAGAGTACTTTTAGTAGGTAGTCGGAGGCCCTTGGCCCTTTATATCTACATGAAGCCAATACGTGGCAAATATCAAACTTGACGATAAAATGTGGACCAGTTTGAGCATTCAGCGCCTTTCAGGGCATTGGTTTTCAGGGTCTGCATTATTGCAGCTTGGCTTTGGCCAAGGGGAAATAAATGCTCTACTTGTACAAAGGGAGATAATGAGGCATCACCAGACAGTTATGCTGGTCTTTCCGCGACGTGACTCAATGTCGTCTGTTGCTACCCTGCTTATCAGAAGCCAGTATATATTAACATAAGTAAATCTCCCCAAGCTCTTTAAGGCTCTTGATAAGGGGACATACAAACATGTAAACAAGTACACGGCAAACAAAAGATCTGTGAAGTCAAAACGTTTTAGATTTATACTACTTTTCAAATGTAAATTTAATTTGGGAACAATAAATTAGTATGTACCCAATTCGGAAGAATTCTGTCACACAGTACACCAAATGCTTTGAAAGTAAGAATTTTGGAATATTCAGGAACAAACCAGAGACACAGTGCTAGAAACTGAAAAATGACAATACATCGCAAAAATCAAGCTTAAAAGCAAGATGGCGAGCTCTTATCCAAAGAGTAAGCCATCTGGCAAATGACGAGCAGAACTGAAACTCTGGCATAATAAACAGGTATCACAAGGGTTAATGACATCAGAAGTCCAGAAACGCACTGGAACGGCCAGCAAAGAAATTTCTTGAGGGCTTCAATCGATTTTACGGTGCCTACCTATAGGACTGACGGCTTATCAGTTACTAGCATCTTGTAAAAATACAACATGAAGTATAGGGAAAATCCCGCCCACTTTTTCAAACTCTTGGCGTGAGTCTCTATGGTAGTGCCCAAATTATCGTCGACGCAGCGACTGCCGGATCCTTAACTCTACCATTAGGCCACCACGCTAAACAGAGTACGCCGTAGATCTATAGACCCTACTGCACTGAACATACATGTAGAATACACGCCACCTCATCACTTGTGCTGTCAGTTGAATCTGTTCCGCATTGGTCGACGAAATTGAACCGTGTGTTGACACGATGCCCTCAATCCCACTGGCAGTTTTTGTCCATCTGTTCCGCATAATTTCGCCGAAAACTGGACCACTGGTTGACGTTTTGATATGCCTCAAAAGGCTATAAATGTAGGTCATATGCGATATGATTTTTCTCAGGCCAGTGAGGCTATTGAACCTGTGTGCATATCGCATATATCAAGCGCAGGGACATTTAACACCTTGATGACCCGTGGTCATTAGCATAATAGCCATTTGACAGGACTTTTTTCCACCTTTTGGTCAGGGATGGCTTTCGGTGTTTTCTTTGTAAGTAATACACCAAATGTACATTAGTTAGACGTTGCACTAAGAAGTGGTAACCTGCCTCTTGGAGGATTGCCCAGCATGTCGAACCCCGACCTAAGCTGTTAACCGTGGCCGCTAATTTCAAATAATTTATCACGAAAACCATTCTAAAATCTAACGAAAAACAAGTGCTATATAGCCATTTAGACATAGTGGGTGCGTATACCACAAAATGTCACGTTGCCATACATTGACTTTCAAAAACAGATCGAGTGGAAAAGAACAAAAATTTCCTTTCTTTTTTGTGTACACGCAGTGGTAAAGCCCCGTGAAAACAGGGGATCGACACTCAAAAGGCTACAAATCATTGAGACTTTTTGCTTCATTAAATTTCAATGCAACAATCCTTTGTCCCCATGAGTCTTTGTCCTTTCCAACTGGAAACTTGCAAATCAATATCCCAAAAAATCTGATGAAATCTACTTCAATAGTGGGCTCCATCTCCCCTCTTAAGAATTTTTCTTTATCTCTCACTTGTTTTCTTCATTTCTACAAAAAGCAATTTACATACGCTGTATTCAGGTTTTGAAAATGCAAGCTGCGAATTTGCTAAAGAACGGGCTAGGTGGTAAAGTGGGAACGAGATGCACTAGAGACTTTCATGTGAACCACGAACGTACACACTGCCTTTGTTTGTTTGATTATATTGAGGTTAAACGGTCCTGGTCAACAATTTTTCAGTCATGTCTGGACGAAGTCACCGCTTCATGGGTTTTAACCAGTACTCTGTGGAGTTACTGTGTTACTCAAGGACTCAACACGGTGCCCAGTGGGATCGAACCCAGCACCTCTCTATTAGGAGTCCGATGCACTTCCACTATGCCACCGCGCTCCCCCGTACACACTGCTCACGTTTTCTCAATTTCAACATCACTGTTTTAACATCTTTTCACGAAACTTTTCTCATACGCACTACGCAGGCCTGCTCTGCGATGCCGTTTCCGGGGTTTTGACTGAATTCAAATCAAGGGCGGTCTAAACTTTTGATCAAGCTATGAAAATGACAGATACAGCTAAAAATGCAAAGTAATGAATATGTAAACTGTCGATAAGTTTGTCGTTAATTGCAGTTTGAAGGATTTGCAGCTACTATAAATCTATGACAAATGACCATAAATGCTGTTATGATTTACGGTCCTTCTCAGCCCCCTTCTCAACACATTGAATCTTCCTTATTTCCATCTCTTGAGTGAAAATATGGACCATGATCCAGAATTTTTGATATATTGGAGAAATTTTCCTGCACACGCACATACTCTCGCGTACATAAATAGAGGTATATTTTGCACACATAAACGCACGTACGCTTGCACGCACAAATACATGCGCGTTCGCATGTCAGAGAGAGAGAGAGAGAGAGAGAGAGAGAGAGAGAGAGAGAGATTGCTGTTTTAAACTTCTTATCTCTGTACTTACTTTACTGTGTTTATAACACTTCTTATCATTTTTAAACGTGATAATATAGAAAAGATCGTGTTTTCTCTACTTCGAAAACAGTTTCCATGGCATCTTAAGAGGTGTGACGCCGTCTTGAGCTAAAATTTTTGAACTAAGATGTTGCAATTTTTATGCTGTTTCAGGATTTAAGTTCTCTATATATTGTTAAAGCAATGGAATTTTAAGATAGGATGACGTAAGTAGTATTGTGACATTCTATGCGGTGCCTCGTGACACAAATAAAGTATCTGTATATAATCGACCTGATCACATCGCTCTGATTTCGAGTCCCACTCGGGTCACTTTTTGATGTATCAGTTGCTTAGTAGATATTCCTGTTTTCGTCCCGCATTATTTCTTGGTCGCCTTGATATGAGTTTATCTTCAAAATTAAAATTGAAAGATGTCATATGCACGTCTTCACCAACTCCCTGTTCCCTTTTCATAGGAATTCTTTTAATCAGAATATACTACAAAGACGCATAAACAATCTTTATATGCATTTGCATTGGCGTCTTTGTCTACGGTGCATGTTGTTGCGGTTTGCTTTCCGGAGTTTTGTGGTTAACTGCTTTATACCCACAAGATGCGTCGTACCTCCGACTTGTTTCAATAGACGTGCATTCGCGCGACACAATGTGTAATTTGGACTTTTATGACAATCTGTCATGGCCCTTGCTCATCATTATACATGTTATATGAAATGCACTTGAGCAGTCAATATGTGCAGTATGTAATGTACTCAGTTTTGTTCCTCACGTCCCTTGAAATAAGATATGGACAGTTATAAATTTTATCGCTATCTCATTTGAACATACAGATACATACTTACTTATCCATATGAGTATCATAAATGCCCAAAATAATCTACCTTGACATTTGTTTTTAAAACGGTCATTATCAATATCTGTAAGGTCATTTCATTTCTGACGTCAAGCTATAAAGTTTACATCCGTTTACAGCGTTTCTTCCCTTGCGTTACCGCCACTACATTCATTTACAACGTTTTCCGTTTATAAAAGCGTTACTTCCCTTGCATCTGTTTAAAGCATTACTTCCCCTACATGTACACCTGTTAACAGCGTTACTCCCCTTACATCCGTTTACCGAGTTACTTCCCTTGCATCCAATCACAGCGTACTTCCCAAGGGAAGTGCAAGTGCAACTAATTCAAATAGGTTACTTCTCTCAGTATACCTGTTTACTGCGTTACTCCCATTGCGCCTACATTCAGTACTCACCTCATTTTCTTTTCTGACAAACGTTAAACGCGTTACTCCCCTTGCATCAATTTACATCCGTTTACACATCGCATTACCTTTTACCATCTGCTAGAGCTTTCCAAATAATGTGAATCTGTTGCTTCTCTTTCCAGAGTCAGTGCTATTGTTGGGGGTTGGGCGACGTGGAACCGTCTCCGGGGCAACGACGATGACGACTGGGTCGACCGACTGAGCCACATCTACACTGTCGTCCTGCTGTGCATCTTCGCCCTCTTTACAGGTGATTAAAACTATTCATTACCTGAATATATCACTTGTATTTCCTGACCTTTTTTACTCTCTGAATATATTATTAGCTCACCTGAGCCGAAGGCTCACAGGTGAGCTTATAGGATAGGCAGGCACCCGGCGTCCGTCGTCGTCGTCCGTCGTCGTCGTCCGTCGTCGTCCGTCGTCGTCCGTCCACAATTTCAAAGAAGAATATTTCTGAAGCTAGTAGGCCGATCTTGATCAAATTTAATGTGAACCATAATTGGGTTGGGGGATTGATGGCATTAGGTTTTGGAGCAGATTGTATCAAAATTGTGGTTTCCATGGCAACAGATAGGTCCCATAGACTTACAATGGGAAAAACTAAAAAAATCTTCTTCTCTGAAACCACTAGGCCCACAGCTTTAATATTTGGTATGTAGCAATGGCTAATGGTCCTCTACATAAATTGTGCCATTCATGCCCCTGGGGTCAAATTTGGCCACGCCCCGGGGGGTCGATAGTCTCCATAGACTTACTGTGGGAAAAAAATTAAAAAATCTTCTTCTCTGAAACCACAGGGCCCACAGCTTTGATATTTGGTATGTGGCAATGGCTAATGGTCCTCTACATAAATTGTGCCAGCCATGCCCCTGGGGTCAAATTTGGCCACGCCCCGGGGGTGGATAGTTTCCATAGACTTACAATTGGAGAAACTAAAAAAATCTTCTTCTCTGAAACCACTAGGCCCACAGCTTTGATATTTGGTATGTAGCAATGGCTAATGGTCCTCTACATAAATTGTGCCATTCATGCCCCTGGGGTCAAATTTGGCCACGCCCCAGGGGTTGATAGTCTCCATAGACCTACAATAGGAAAAAACTAAAAAAATCTTCTTCTCTGAAACCACAGGGCCCACAGCTTTGATATTTTGTATGTGGCAATGGCTAATGGTCCTCTACATAAATTGTGCCAATCATGCCCCTGGGGTCAAATTTGGCCACGCCCCGGGGGTCGATAGTCTCCATAGACCTACAATAGGAAAAAACTAAAAAAATCTTCTTCTCTGAAACCACTAGGCCCACAGCTTTGATATTTGGTATGTAGCAATGGCTAATGGTCCTCTACATAAATTGTGCCATTCATGCCCCTGGGGTCAAATTTGGCCACGCCCCAGGGGTTGATAGTCTCCATAGACTTACTATGGGAAAAAAATTAAAAAATCTTCTTCTCTGAAACCACAGGGCCCACAGCTTTGATATTTTGTATGTGGCAATGGCTAATGGTCCTCTACATAAATTGTGCCAATCATGCCCCTGGGGTCAAAGTTGGCCACGCCCCGGGGGTCGATAGTCTCCATAGACCTACAATAGGAAAAAACTAAAAAAATCTTCTTCTCTAAAACCACAGGGCCCATAGCTTTGATATTTGGTATGTGGTAATGGCTAATGGTCCTCTACATAAATTGTGCCAGCCATGCCCCTGGGGTCAAATTTGGCCACGCCCCGGGGGTGGATAGTTTCCATAGACTTACAATTGGAAAAACTAAAAAAATCTTCTTCTCTGAAACCACTAGGCCCACAGCTTTGATATTTGGTATGTAGCAATGGCTAATGGTCCTCTACATAAATTGTGCCATTCATGCCCCTGGGGTCAAATTTGGCCACGCCCCAGGGGTTGATAGTCTCCATAGACTTACTATTGGAAAAATATTAAAAAATCTTCTTCTCTGAAACCACAGGGCCCACAGCTTTGATATTTGGTATGTGGCAATGGCTAATGGTCCTCTACATAAATTGTGCCAATCATGCCCCTGGGGTCAAATTTGGCCACGCCCCGGGGGTCGATAGTCTCCATAGACCTACAATAGGAAAAAACTAAAAAAATCTTCTTTTCTGAAACCACAGGGCCCACAGCTTTGATATTTTGTATGTGGCAATGGCTAATGGTCCTCTACATAAATTGTGCCAATCATGTCCCCGGGGTCAAAATTGGCCACGCCCCGGGGGTGGATAGTCTCCATAGACCTACAATAGGAAAAACTAAAAAAATCTTCTTCTCTGAAACCACTAGGCCCACAGCTTTGTTATTTGGTATGTAGCAATGGCTAATGGTCCTCTACATAAATTGTGCCATTCATGCCCCTGGGGTCAAATTTGGCCAGGCCCCGGAGTTTGATAGTCTCAATAGACTTGCTATCGGAAAAAATTAAAAAATCTTCTTCTCTGAAACCACAGGGCACACAGCTTTGATATTTTGTATGTGGCAATGGCTAATGGTCCTCTACATAAATTGTGCCAGCCATGCCCCTGGGGTCAAATTTGGCCACGCCCCGGGGGTAGATAGTCTCCACAGACTTCAATGGGAAGAACTAAAAAAATCTTCTTCTCTGAAACCAAAAGGCCCAGAGCTTCTATATTTTGTATGTAGCAATGTTTGGTAGTCCCCATTATAAATTGTGCCAGTCATGCCCCTGGGTCAAATTCGGCCATGCCCCGGGGGTCAATAGTGTCCATGCATAGACTTTCATTGGTCGATTCTCAATTAATTTAAATCTCATGAGCTTACAATGTGATAATCTCTCAGGTGAGCTACAGGACCAATGGTCCTCTAGTTTTTTTTTCTGGCATACATTTTCTCATATTTATATGTTATTGAATGTCGTAAAATAAAAAAAAAGTTTAAAAAGCGAAGGATGCACGCGCTTGCGCGTAAGTTGCGAGCCTTCTAAGCTCGGGTGTCAACACCTCCCTGAGGGCCGAGTAAATGCTAATGCCGTAGACATCCATTTTGATCCCTATTTAGAAATGACTATTGATTGATTAAAATGTTCTATTTTTTTCACAGGCGGGAGCCAGTATGCGGGCGACCCAATCCAGTGCTGGTGCCCAGCTCATTTCACGGGCTCATTTGTCTCGTATACGAAATCCTACTGCTGGATTAAAAATACGTACTACATCCCGATGCATGACCAGATCGCCCCGGACAACAGGAGCCACTTTGACAAGGAACTCACCTACTATCAGTGGGTGCCGCTGATTCTACTCTTCATGGCGTTCATGTTTAAGTTTCCGAGCTTTGTCTGGAGGATGCTGCACGGGATGGCGGGATTGAACATTAACAAGATTGTGGATATGACTGCGAGCACGCAGGTAAGTTGCTGATAACATCTTTTGAGGCTTCTTGGTGATAAATCCAATGACTGGGTAGCGAAACATCATCATATCTGTCAGATGTTCTGTACCTCAGTAGGCTTTTTGTGTGCCTGCACACTTCGTCCTTTTAGGGCACGAAATATATACGCTTGGAATAATCATATATGCCCTCTATATTTCATTTTGGATTCAAAATTTCAAATGAATTTAAGAAGTTCAAAACATTCTTCAGTAGTTTCCAGATATCAAGCGGGTTGACTTAGGAGGTATAGAACATGACGTATATGATCACTGAGATAAAGATGTATCTTTATCTCAGATGATCAGGAGTTTTATCCAGGAATTTGTTCTTGAATGATATCGCGTGTTTAATGCCAAGACGGAAGATTGAGAAGATCTTTTTCAGCGTGGTCAAGATGATACATTGTGCAACATTTTCAAACAAAACATATGTTTCTTATATGTATATGCGTCAATATATCAATCTTTTTGTTGTGTTTGCAGATCGGTGATCCGGCGAAGAGGGACGCCACTATTGGCCACATCGCCACGTATATAGACAGATGGCTAGAGTCGAACCGCAACTACCACTACAACGTTTTCGTCCGAATGCGTCAGAAGGCTTCCCGCGTTTGCTTCATGTGCAACAAGCGAGAGGGGACATTCCTTACCGGACTATATCTCTTCGTGAAAATGCTGTTTTTCATCAATGTCGTCTGCCAGTTTTTCATTCTTGACGCTTTCATGGGTGGCTTCTTCAGTTTCTGGGGTCTCGAGGCCATGTCAAGTCTCGCGATGGAATACGAGATGAAGGAATCCCGACGCTTCCCGCGCGTGACTCTTTGCGACTTCAGGATTCGTCAACTGCAGAACATTCAAGACTATACCGTACAGTGTGTACTGCCGATTAATCTGTTTAACGAGAAGATCTTCGTCTTCCTGTGGTTCTGGTTCGTACTAGTCGCCGCCGTGACCGGGACGAACTTCTTGCTCTGGTGCTACAGAAGCTTGTTCCGCCGAAATCGCGTTCAGATCGTGAAGAAATATTTGAAAATTCAAGACAAGCTTCGCACTGAGACGGACAAAAAGATCTGCCGGAAGTTCGCCGACATGCACTTGAGGGATGATGGGATATTCGTTCTACGAATAGTGCAGAAGAACTCGAATGACATTCTTCTGTCGGACTTGGTCACAAAAATGTGGGATATATTTAGGGATAAACCGATGATTAAGAAGTCAATAAGTAACGATAATGACCCCGAAACTTATGCTTGATGAAAATTTCGTCGTTTTTAAATGAAATAGACTTCAAAAGTCGCTGTACAGAAAAATATGATGGAATGATCTCGGCTACGTCTTGCCGCCATTTTATGACGTCACGCCAATAGCTATTTTTGTAGGTCCGCCATAAAATGGCGTTAGTCACGTGATATGACGCATGCTCAGAACATTTTGTCCCTTTTGGGATACTTCGCGCTTTCGTGGGTTATACATTTTATATGGACAGAAGGCGGATAAATGTGGACATTCACAAAACAAATGCTGTATAACAACAAAATGCATTTATAAACAATGTTTCCAGTATTATTTCATCGCATTTTAGCAAAAGCTTGCCACTTTTTAAATCAAATACCGTCGGTGCCTTATGGAAGCTAGGTACAATTACGGACATGAGCAGCAAACTTGCCGAACCACTGGAGTAAAATAAACTAGAACTCAAGCTGAGAATTCAAGCTTGGTATCCAGCATGTCCGCTAGAGTAATACGAGTGATTGTCGCACGAGGTTTTGTCGAGCATGCTACTGGAAGCAGTCCAGTATTTTCCGGTATATAACGGGAACGGATTATGTCTAGATGAACGTGCCTCTGCACATAAGAGATGTCAGGAAGCAAATATAAATTGGTGCAAATTGTAGACGAATACTCGCCTGATAGTCAGCGTACTACAGACAAATTTGGATAAAACCAAGTCTTGAGGTACGCAGGTGCCTTCGATCAAAACAATTATAGTAGATGAAATATATTCGGAGTAAGTGTGAACTATATATAGATCGAGTTATGTTTGTTGTCGTGTACGGCACAGTTTGCGTTTTAGACTGATCGTGACCATACAGCTCTACTACATTTTTTTCCTCCAAAACGTAGGCGACAACTTTGAAAGAACTGTTTTAACGAATACCCCCACAGAACGTATTTCCAACGCAAACTGGAGAGTGCATTTTTATTGAAAATTTATGCCACTCACTATGAGATGCTTTAAAACCAGCCTTCACACGACATTAAACATTACGAGATCTGTAAGTTTAAGTGTACATACAATGTATATACAAAGATGAGGGGGTTGCTCATATTTTTGTTACTACACGTTACATGTTGGTAGAAACATTTGTTCTAGGTTTAAGGTGATATATAATTCGAAGAAACTTCATGGGGCATTCAGTTTGTAACCCCATGGCATGAGTTTCTATTGAGTATCAACTCATAATACACATCATGTTTTGGTTGTGAACCTCACGTGATGATGTTAAGCATTGTTTTACTAGTATTTGAATCATATTGATAGGTGCTATGGAAGGCATTATACAAAAATGCATTTTTTTGTGATGTGTGCATTTGTGAAGGCAGAAATGTGTTTTAGATTTTCCCATTATATGGATCCTACCCGCATAACGCACTAATACTTGACAGTATTGTTTGATAGGATAAGTTTTCTGTAAGTTATTTAACTTGTTTACAAGATTTTCCCATTATATGGATCCTACCCCCATAACGCACTAATACTTGACAGTATTGTTTGATAGGATAAGTTTTCTGTAAGTTGTTTATTAACTTGTTTACAAGTATATTGAAAACAAGGTGTGGACTAGACCACTTCGACTCTCAATTAATTTAAGCTTTAAGGAACAAACTGTCAATATGTTTCAGAAAACATTGACTTACGAGTGAGCCGCGACGCGAGAAAACCGATCTTCGGGGTTTCCGACCAGGTCTGACACAAACAGACCTGTACAATCACAGAAGCAGGTTAGAAGGTTGAAATTTCGGATTTAAGAAGAAGAGAAATTGTACTATCCGTGTAGCGAAAACAAAGGCACTGATCAGCTTCGCAGTTAACTGCGAAGTGACCTGCGCCTTTGTTTTCGCATAGGCAAATATCCCGTTTTTTTACGATGTTGCTCAAGTATACTGCAGATAAGAAAAATCCGGGTTGCAGGGTTTCATATACTTTGACAGATAAAATTACTGATAAAATGTACCTATTTATGATAATTATCACTTTTTCGATAACTGTTCAAATACCAGACTTGCCGGGTTAAATAATGTTACCCAATTTTAATTAGGTACCATGTAATATTACGCATGTACATTTAGTCCACCCTTAGGGGGATAAACGTAACTATTTGTGTATCGCCAGTACATCTCTACCGGTTCAACAGATGACATATATTTGCCACTTGTCACGGCCTTGTGTGGTTCTCGCAGCTACATGATGGCAGCATATTTTACACTTTGCCTTATCCCAAAGTTCTGCAAATCTCCTGATCCCTAGCCCAGTCTTACCCCTTGATTCGAAGTTTACTTTTATTATACAACTATTTCATACCTTCCTTTGTAACAGTCAAAACTATCACCCCGAGGTGCTGTGGATGACCCGATGAACTGTTGCCCGAGGCCGAAGGCCGAGGGCAACAGTTCATCGGGTCATCCACAGCTCCGAGGGGTGATAGGTTATGACTGTCACACAGGAAGGTTTGAAATAGTTGTTTTATTACCCAACTAAAACATTCATTATAAACTTCATAACAGACACATTCTATATTATGACAAGACTGGTTGTAACAGTTAAATGTTAAAACTGAAAATATGGTTGAAACATGCTTATATCCTGGTTCATGTTTGCTTGTTTGATTCTGATTTGCTTGTTTTTGGGTTTTTTTTTCACATTTTTTTTTTGTTTTTTTTTGTGGTAAGTTCTGCTTGTTTATTCATTTGTTTGCTTATCTTACTGTTTTTGTTTTGTTTATTCTGCTTGTTTGTTTGGTTCATTTTTTGTTTGTATGATTGTTTGTTTGTTATGTTTTATTCCGTTTTTGTTTGGTTTTCTTGTTTGTTTGTTGTTTGTTTGTTTTGTTTTACATTATTGTTAGTTTTTTGTTTCTGTTTTCTTATTTCATGTGCTTATTTGTGATTAATGCTTGGTTGGTTTGTTTGTTTTATGTTTGTTTGCTTGTTTTTGTTTGTTTGGTCATGTTTTGTTTGTTTGTTTGATTCATTTGTTGAGTTGTTTGCATTTGATTACTTTTTGTTTGACAAAATTTGCAGGTATGGTGAGGCAGTATAAAAGCATGCAAAGCATGTCACATGACTGGGCAACAGTAAAAACTGTTGCACATGAAACAGTTCGTCACATGACATGAAACAGTTCATTGAAACTGGTTTAAACTGACTTTAACAAAAAATAATTAAAAACAGCCTGAAATGTTTTATTTCTCTTTTATATAGTATGTTGGGTAATAATTTAAGATGTTTTAGCTTCATGGTTTCCTTGAAATGACATCCCACTTTTGACACCCAATCGCCACCCGCACCCCCCTCCCCCCGCCCGGCACACATTCCTGTTTATTACCCAACATACTATATAAAGAGAAATAAAACATTTCAGGCTGTTTTTTAAACAATTTTAGTTAAACCCAGTTTAAACCAGTTTCATTGAACTGTTTCAGGTCATGTGACGAACTGTTTCATGTGCAACAGTTTTTACTGTTTTCCAGTCAAGTGACATGCTTTGCATGCTTTTATACTGCATGCTTTTATACTGCCTGTATACCTGCAAATATTGTCAAACAAAAAGTAATCAAAATCAAACAACAAACAAATAAATCAAACAAACAAACAAAACATATGACCAAACAAACAAAAACAAGCACACAAACAAACATAAAACAAACAATTCAAACCAAGCATTAATCACAAATAAGCACATGAAATAATCTAAGAAAACAGAAACAAAAAAAACTAACAAAACAAACAAAAACATACAAGCAAAACAAACAAAAAAGGAATAAAACAAAAAAAAACAAACAATCATACAAACAAAAAAATGAACCAAAGAAACAAACAGAATAAACAAAACAAAAAAAGCAAAAATAAGCAAACAAGTAAATCAACTTAAGTACCAAACCTTCAAGCAAGTAAACAAATAAGCAAATCAGAATCAAAGAAGCAAACATGACCAGGATATGAGCATGTTTCAACCTTATTTTCACTTTTAACATTTAATGTTACAACCAGTCTTGTCATAATATAGTATGTGTATGGTATTAAGTTTGAGTTGGGTAATAAAACAACTATTTCAAACCTTCCTGTGTGACAGTCATAACTATCACCCCTCGGAGCTGTGGATGACCCGATGAACTGTTGCCCTCGGCCTTCGGACTCGGGCAACAGTTCATCGGGTCATCCACAGCACCTCGGGATGATAGTTTCGACTGTCACACAGGAAGGTATGAAATAGTTGTATACTATTTGACCACCGTCAGGTTATACATTATACATGTATTTGTAGATTGAGACAGAGAGCATGTTTTTCTAGGAGAATAATGAATACATTCCGCATTTATTGTAAGCATTTGTTCTAAAATAGGGACCAATTACAGTAACATGTTATTTGCTGTTTGTTATATTATCGTTTATGCTATGCAAGGCCAAGTTAGAAATATTGTTGGGTTGCTGATTATATACCAAGTCACTATTTCATATTGTTTTAGCATTATTGATAAAGAACATTTGATTTATAATCAAGTACCACCTCAAAATTGTATTTTTTCTTCCAAGAGAAAAAAGTACACTGTAATTCCTGCAATACTTGGTCTTCAAACAACAAACCAACATATTTTTGGGCTGGCCTAAAATTTTACTGACAAAGGCATATCATGATCTTGCCAGATTTCTTTCAGACATAAGCATGACATTTCTTTTGAGTTTATACCAGTATTAAATAATAAAGGCATTAAGGAAAATATATCTCATGACATGTTAGATTGGGCATTGTTTTTTATGGACAGCCATGACATAGAAAAAAAAAGAATGTTCTTTTTTTAAACAAAATTCGAGGCAGGTAAAAAAGCTGATTGAACATTTTTGTCCTTGAATTGTAAAGAAACAAGAATGATGGGTATCTGAATTTAAGGAACGATTTTGTGCATTTACTGCATCAGGAAAACATGTCCATGAAATGTAAACGCCCTTAACCCCCACTTTTCTATATAGAAAAACTGGGGTATGCAGGGTTACCCCCATTTTTCTTATTTTAACTCCAAAACATAGATTGTGGGTACTCGTTAGAACCGCCTCGCTTTGCCCCAAAACATAGATTGTGGGTACTCGTTAGAACTGCCTCGCTGGGTACCGAGTACCCACAATCTATGTTTTGGAGCAAAAATAAGAAAAATATGTGTACCCCTGCAAACCCCTGTTTTACTATTATAAAAGTGGGGTATAAGGGGGTATCATTGCATGGACATGTTATCCTGATGATTCAAGATTTTCTGCATATTTTTCTTTCCCATCTGTATGTTTCGCGCTGAAATTTGGACATATTTAACGACCAACTGTGACAAAACTGTCATGATGAAATATTTCGTCATAAATAAAACACCGAATTTTATTGTTTTATAATGATACTTTTAATATATAGGAATCTATGTGCATGTACTACAAAAATGTGGTTTTAGCAAGGAAATTGCACGCCCTTTCTTACATAGCCATATTCAGGATATGTACTTCAGGATATGTACTTCAAAAATGTCGTTAAAGTGAGTTAGCAAGGAAATTGCACGTCCATCTTACATAGCCATATTCAGGAAATGCTACAGCATTATCAGATTTTTAATCAAAGAATGATATTGAATGTGTACATGTATAAACATGTAGAACTATCAGCATTTTGAAGGAGCTTGATGGCCTAGTGTTATATTAACTCCCCTTGGCAATTGTCGAGTGACCACCAGCCTGAGTGTGCGGTGGCGCCGACTTGACATCATAGAATTGTTGACTGGGAGCCGGACGTTAAATTAGAAAATAAATGAGCTTGTGCGTGAGAAAACCAACAATTTGGGTTTCCAACCAGGTCCGACAAAAACCGGGCTTCACAATCACAGAAGAAGGCTAGATTCTTGAAATTTTGTCTATAAGTAGAAGAAGAATTGTACAATCCGTGTAGCGAAAACAAAGGCGGTAACTGCGAAGCTGATCAGCGCCTTTGTTTTCGCATATGCAGATTGTTGGTTTTCTTGTGCAGCGGCTCAAATTAAAGCCTAGTCATAAGAAATGCCCATCTGGCATAAAGCTTTTTCAGAAAGTCATTTTGGTACATGGTTGTGTGCACTTTATGTTCAAAAATACATTTTATGTACATTTCATGATTCTATAAGCACTCTTGGTTGTTTTCATATGTGTGATTAGTCGTACAATTAGTAATATAAAAGTTCTTTATGAAGTCTTGAAGTGCAGCAATAAAGTTTTGTTTAATAAACAGTACAGGTGCATTTTATTTCAAACATAAATTCCGTGTCCTTAAACGTAAATGCGACGTTTTGCGTCTGTTCAGTGTGACATTGTGCACGCACACTGCACAATGATATAAAGTGTGATGGTATATTTGCGGTTTTCTTGGTGTGTGATAAAATGTTCTTTATGAAAAGGAAATGTTTGTCATCTAAAATGTCATCACATGGTATTAAATACACACGTCATCATTATCAAATAAATATTTTGCCCAGAATTAATTAAACTAAGTATTCATTTTTACAATGTGGTTGCATGTATCTTAATCACCAACAAGCATTTTTAAGAGTCTTGCCAAATTTTATCACTGGATTTCGTGCTTTGCCATGCCTTATTTGGATGACATGAGCCGCGACGCGAGAAAACCGGTCTTCGGGGTTTCCGACCAGGTCCGACTCAAACCGGCCTGTACAAGCTCAGAAAAGAGCTAGAAGCTTGAAATTTTGGATTTAAGTAGAAGAGGAATTGTACTATCCGAGTAGCGAAAACAAAGGCGCTGATCAGCTTCGCGGTTACCGCGAAGCTGATCTGCGCCTTTGTTTTCGCCTAGGCAAAAATCCGGTTTTCTCACGATGCGGCTCACATTATATTCTTGCTTGTATATTTGTAAAAACGTTCGCTATTTCTCATCGTTATGATTTGAACCCGCCGCATCAGAAAACCAACATCTTGCATATGCAAAAACAAAGGCGCAGACCAGCTTCGCAGTAACTGCGAAGCTGGCCAGCATCTTTGTTTTCGCTACACGGATAGTACAATTCCTCTATTTCCTTAGTCCGAAATTTCAAGGTTCTAGCCATCTTCTGTAGGTGCACAGGCCGGTTTGTGTCGGACCTCGTCGGAAACCACATTGTTGGTTTTCTCATGGCGCGGCTCAGTATTGTTTTATTTGTGGATTGCTTCATGTTTTTGCTTTCTTTATACCGGTGAACTATTTCATTTATATAAGAACACAATTTATGCAGTACAAATCTTTGATTCAAAAGCATCATATTTTGTTTTCTCTGCATAATGAATGATTTCACTGTATTTGTCAAAATGATCCACTGGCTTCGCTCTTGGCCCATCATGATAACATGTCCGTGTAACGTATACCCCTTTGAACCCCACTTTTATATAGAAAAATTGGGGTATGCAGGGGTATATCTATTTTTCTTATTTTTGCTCCAAAACATAGATTGTGGATACTCGTTAGAACCGCCTCGGCGAGGCGGTTCTAACGTGTACCCACAAACTATGTTTTGAGCAAAAATAAGAAAAATATCAAACTTTTTCAATTTTTAAAGCTCAAAAAATCTGTTTATTGCATGGGCAAGTTTTCGTAATGCGACCGTGATGGCCGAATTGTTGACACTAGGACTGTGCGGTGCACCAAGTGATTTCTGACATTTAGATTGATTTGTTATGTTAATGATATGCGTAAAATGCCACATCAACAAATCCTTAATTTCATGAGAAAACCAGCAATGTGGTTTGACTGGTTTCCGAACCGATCCGACACAAACCGAGCTGTACAAGCACAAAAGATGGCTAGAGGCTGGAAATTTTATATTTAGAAAGAAGAGTGAGTAAGTGCACTATCCGTGTAGCGAAAACAAAGGCGCTGATCACAGTGATCAGCTTCGCAGTTACTGCGAAGCTGATCTGCGCCTTTGTTTTCGCAATATGCAAAATCAAATACTTGAAATGTCAAATCAACAAATCCTTAATGCCACTGGATTCTATTCTTGTCAAGTTTTGAAGCCTTTGATGCATTTTGAAATATTTGACCTACACCTGTGGTTTGTTTTGAGAGAACATGTCTTGCCTTGCTGATGATGGCTTCGTCTATGTCTTTCGAAGTTCAAAGTTGAAATTTGCATTGAACTGGCTGCTCCAAAGTCACAGGAAATTTTATATGGTAGGGCCAAAATTTGTAACTTATTCATGACTCCAGAATCCTTTTTTCCCCGCTTATGTAGAACACTGTGGTTTTCCCGCTACTGGTTTTACGTCATACTCAAGCCCAGATTTTTTGTACGAGTCTTTTGTGGCATAAACGAGCCACTTATTCGTCGTTTGTATGCATATGTGCATGTGCCCACTGAATGTCGTCGCAGCTCCTTTGCTGTTTAACATGTCTGCGCTTAAAAGATTTGCTAGTGTAAGTCTGCATTTGAGCTTTTATGGTATGATATGTATAAACAAATACATTATTTTCAAATACATATTAAACAACGACTCGTACCAAATTGCCTTTCATGTTTATGTTTTTGTTTTAAACAAGCATGCCAGTGATGTTGTTTAATTAAAAGTTTATATATGGAATGCAGCTGTGTTGTATTTTGATCTATTTGTATAACCCCTAACAAAGTGACACACTGAATTTATACTTTCCTCATAGAGAAATAGAGCGACTGTTTGATTCTTATGATTGGGGGGGGGGGGGGTAGATGCCGGGCCTGAGGAAATCTTACAGCCTCCACCCCATAAAAATCAAATGGTCGCTCCCTTAATTAAGAGAACCTTTTCAAACTTGAGCGCCTATGTCAGAAATTGATATCGTTTACTTCACACTAGTAAGAAGCGACATCTCCCGTCCGACATGACTGAAAACTGATTGACTGTGACGGAAATGATTAAAACACTGCAACTGATGTTATCAGAACCATAATCCAGATGGCAAACCACGGAATGACAAATGTTAGAGATGAGTGTCACAATAAATAAAACGGCATATCCCAAGCTTGTTTGAATTGATGCTTAAAGCCAGATGTACGTAATTGAAGGCGCTCAAAGGAACGTGCGTATCTAAGGGTCGAAACGTCATTTTTACGCCGCATTCTTAACGTCAGTTTTCGCTCGAAACGTCATTTGTAGCGTCAGTTTACGTTCGGAATACGAAACTATGTACATACAATTATGCAAAGGACTTCAGAAATGTAAAAAAAATGATATTATTTATTATTTTTGCACAAAATATAGATTGTGGACATGTTATTCTGAGGAAAACATCATTTGCGTGACAGTTAGCAATATTGAACACTAAATAGTGTCGGAGATTTTGGCGCAAAATCGACGTCGCGCATAAAACGTACTGAATTCAGCAACGACTACCTCTCTTCGCACGCTTATAGCAGGAAAACGAATCCGGTAACTAAGGACTTTCTCTTCTCGTTATCTACATGTAGTTCAGGAATTTCTCTAAAACATATCAGTTTTTTAAAAAATCCTACCGTGGATTTTTTTAACTATATCAAGAAAATTAACAAAAAGGGGGTCTAAAAATCGCATTTTACGTTGACGTCAATGTATTTTCGCTCTCAAATTTGACGATTTTGAAGGCCGATATCTCGAAAACAAGCTCGGAACGATATCGTTTTCTTTTCATTTTCGTATGCAGGACATCAAAATACACTCTTATGCCAAAAATAAAAATTTTCTACCGTGAGGTCAATTACGTACATCTGGCTTTAACGTCCCAGTCATCACCAATGGTCATGTCGGGACGTTGCCTCCATTCTATGGGACTTTTACCCAACATTAGGGCGCCATGACACTCAGGTGTATTCCCACCTGCCCTTCACAATAGAAAATCCTGGGGTGATGATCTAATATCAAAACCCCAATCATTTCCCCTGCACTGCTGGGGCAATAAAAAGTATATTATTGCCCGCGCTTTAGCGCGGCTATCACCCACCCTTCCCAGTAGGTGTGTGGTGGGGGACGTTGTTACAAATGCCTGGTGCATTATAGTGATCGTCCTGATATGGTCGAAAAAGCCCGAGTCAAACCTGCGACCCCTAGTCGTCTCCATTGCAGTACATGTGAATAATGACCTGTGTAGACCCGCATACTCGTAAACTATTAGAATTATTTATAGCAAATAAAGTAACAAATGTTTTGGTATGATCAGAGTCTCTTGCACAGAAACTCTGAGCACAGAAATAACAGAGAAAGAGGGTGCTGTGATTGCAAAATAGAAGAAAAAAAAAAGAGCGAAAAATATTTTCCCAAGCGGGGAATCGAACCCCGGCCGCCGCGGTGAGAGCGCGGAATCCTAACCACTAGACCACTTGGGACATGGAAACTAATGTTTGATTTAATAATACATATAGTCAATATTGAAAACGCATAGGCTAACGATCTATAAATAACTACGGAAAGTAATTACGGAAATTGCCGAGCCATTGAGGCAAATACGTTATTTTTAGCTACGCGTTGCTCTCTACCATTCTACTTTACCAATATGTAATAACTTTTAACACATTTATATCAGTTCTCCTCGATAGTATAGTGGTAAGTATCCCCGCCTGTCACGCGGGAGACCGGGGTTCGATTCCCCGTCGGGGAGGTACAATTTTTTTTTTAAATAGATATACATGTGTTCGACAGAGTATCAATTACGCGAGTTCATATCTTTTCTTTTCTTTTTTCTTTTTTCTTTATAAATAGGTTGCGTGGATGCTTACAACTTTTACATGTATATGTACTACATGTATATACTACTTTCCCCATACATGTATATATTTCACAATTATTCTTTTTTCATACTCATATAAGGTGCAGAGCTACGCATTCGTTAATTGAGCCGCCTCATGAGCCACCTCATGAAAAATAACCAACAATCTGCATATGCGAAACAAAAGGCCCAGATCAGCTTCGCAGTAGATGCGAAGCTGATCAGCGCCTTTGTTAGTACAATTTCTATACTTTCTAAATCCAAAATTTCCAGCCTCAAGCCATCTTCTGTGCTTGTATAGGCCGGTTTGGGTCGGACCTGCTAAAAAACCACATTGCCGATTTTCTCATGACGCGGCTCTGTTTTGTTTTTTTCAAGACGACTAGCTCTTTCCCAACAAAGTAGCCATCCGGCTTTAGTCAACCAAATGCAAAAATAACAGAGCAGAAAATACGAAGATAAATCACAACCGAACTCAAAGCTATTTTTCATTACGAAAACTAGCCCATGCAATAAACAGACATTTTTTTGAGCTTTAAAAATAAAAAAAAAAAAAAAAAAAAAAAAAAAAAAAATAGGTGAAAAATTTTGATATTTTTTTTGTCTTATTTTTGCTCAAAACATAGATTGTGGGTACACGTTAGAACCGCCGAGTACCCACAATCTATGTTTTGGAGCAAAATTACAAAAAATAGATATACCTCTGCATACCCCAGTTTTGCTATATATAAAAGTGGGATTCAAGGGGGTATACATTATACGGACATGTAAACCTGGTGCGCCCCGGTGCATTTGAGTATTTGAGGGCCTAACTAGGTTCAATAAAAATCTACAGTAATGGCAGCCCCGCCCCCACCCCCTTAAAAAAGTCACCACTGTACCCTCGGGGCCAATATTCAAAATCAAACTTGAGACCAAGTGGTTCATATACATGAACGTTTCAAAATGGCAGGCATTTGCTTTGGCTTTGCTAAACAAAATGACTAAAATACTTTAACCACAAAATTCATCAAACATGAAAAGACATTGTTTAGGACTCTTGCAGAGCAAATAAATAATGGATTCAAAATAATTGTCCCAGACTATATAAGTAATTTGCACCACATGAAACAATGAGCTATCAATCCGATATCTAGGATAAGGTTTCTTTTCTATGAGTCTTTGAACTTAGTCTGTTAAAGTCAGTGGGTTGCAATAAAATATGTCATAAATTCATATCTAATTTATTCCATCTAGGTTAAAACAATAGAGAAAACATGTACACTTAAATTATGATTGTAATTACGGTTATAAAAATTTATTATACACGAAATTCTATGTATGTAAATCATTCAAATTCAACCAAATTTGAGTTATGAGCCAAAGCATGGGGGAGTCGATCCACATTAAGGCATGTTCGTGATCAGCAAGTATTCAGGTCTATTTCTGTTCATTGAAATTATGAGCCAAAAAGATTCCGGAGCAGAAAAAGTGTTGTGGTTCAAGGGATATAACTCGAAATCTATTCGAATTGTATCTATTGAAGTTGTCCTTCTTGGTTGAACTACCGGTATTGGACAGCTCTTTCCCAGCAAGATGTACATCAGGTTAACTTCAACTAAAACACAAAAATAGAAATCACAGCATTAAACATTATTTATTTTAATTTAATTACACAGGAAGCTCAAGGATCTTGAAGGCGCGGATGTTGGCGTTACATCACGAAAACATGTCCGTGTAATGTATACCCCCTTAAACCCCACTTTTATATAGCAAAACTGGGGTATGCAGGGGTATACCTTTTTTCTCATTTTTGCTGCAAAACATAGATTGTGGGTACTCGTTAGAACCGCCTCGACGAGGCGGTTCTAACGTGTACCCGCAATCTATGTTTTGAGCAAAAATAAGAAAAATATCAAAAACTTTCTGCTGAAATTTTTTCATGTTTTAGAACTTTGAAAATATCTGTTTATTGCATGGAAAAGTTTTCGTAATGATGTGGTCAAACGTGGTGGAGGAAACCGGAGAAACCGAGGAAAACCACCGAACCTGGGCGAACACTACCCTGCCATATGCCCTGACCCAGATTTGAACCCGGACCGCAGAGGTAAGAGGCGAACACGTTATCTAGGCCCCCAGATCACAGCATTGGAACAGACAGTAAAGAGATCAGATCTTCTCTAGATGCACTGGGACATTGGGGATTATCAAAAAAAAAATTTTATTCTAGTTCAAGATATGTCACTGACAAATCCATTTGAGTGGTCAAATACCGTGAGTAAAACGTTTATGACATGGAAACCATATTAAAATAGACGGCACTGCAAAGTTTTAAAAAACTGCAAAAAGAAGTGTCTACACATTCGGATTTTATACATCAAGGGAAATAAATCAATCAAATATATATTTAGAATACTAACACAGTTATTTCACAACCTACGTGTGTTTCGTTCTGTTTTCTTTGAATTGTCTTGTTTTCATTTCGGTAAAAAAAAATCTTTTCAGATTTACTGACTGTATACGGGCTGGGTGAAAATAAGCACACTGTTTATCCAGAGACAACCAACTATTCCTTATCATAACCCTAACCCTGACATTAACGCTAGCCCTGGCCCAAACCCTAACACTAACCCTAATCCTAATCCTGATCCAAACCCTAACCCTAACCCCTAACCCCTAACCCCTAACCTTAACCCTAACCCTAATCCTAACCCTAACTCTAAGTATAACCCTAATCCTAATCCTAACTCTAAGCCTAAGCCTAACTCGACCAGCTCAGCTCTTATCACACTGGTTATCCTGAGACAACCAACGCGACTAAAAACAACCAACCCGGATAAAATCAATATGCGACAGGTAATAAATGAGCCGCGACGCGAGCAAACTGTTCTTCGGGGATTCCGACCAGGTCCGACACAAACCGGTCTGTGTACATTTAGCCATAGAGGAAGGCTAGAAGATTGAAATTTCGGATTTAAGAAGACGAGGAATAGTACTATCCGTGTAGTAAAAACAAAGGCGCTGATCAGCTTCGCAGTTACTGCGAAGCTGGTCTGCGCCCCTATGTTTACGCATAGGCAAAAATCCGGTTTTATGACGCGGCAGGTTATAAATATCTGTTTGGAAACAAATTTCTACGGATCGGAATGATCCGTTTGAGTACTACTACAGTTTAATAATGATTCTATCTGAGTCTGTTGTTCCCAGTCACGTTGGTCGCCTCTGGATAACTAGTGTGATAAGAGGTGGTTTGGGTTAGAATTCGAGTTAGGGTTAAGGATTAGGATTAGGGTTAGTGTTAGGATTAGGGTTATGGTTAGGATAAGGGTTATGGTTAGGAACTTAGGATTAGGGTTATGGTTATGGTTAGGGTTAGGGTTAGGGTTAGGGATAGGGTTAGGATAAGGATAAGGATTATGATTAGGTTATGGTTAGTGTTAGGGTTTGGGCTAGGGCTATGGTTAATGTCAGGGTTAGGATAAGGATTAAGGGGGTTAGAGGTAAGGGTCAGGTTTCGGATTAGGCTTTGGATGAGGATTGCGTTATAGTCAGGAATAGGATGAGGGGTATGGTTATGGTAAGGGTTAGTGTTAAGATAACGGCTAGGGCTAGGGCTTGGGCTAGGGTTAGGGCTAGGGTTAGGGCTAGGGTTAGGATTATGGTTATGATTAGGGTTATGATTATGGTTAACATTTGGGTTGGGGTAAGAGTTGGGATTCGGGTTACAATTAGGATTGCGCTATGGTTAGGGATAGGTTTCAAATTAGCGTTAGGATTAAGTTTTGGGTAAGGAAAAACATTACGGTTAAGATTAGCTGGGATTAGGGTTGGGATTAATGTCAGGTCTAAGGTAATTGTAAGGATTTGTGTTTAGGGTAAGGGTAAGTATAAGGGTTAGGGTTAATGGTAGGGCTGGGGTTAAGATGCAAGGGTTATGACTGTTGGGATTAGTGTTAGGGGCATTGTTAGTGTGCACTGTAATGGGTTAGATTTCCCGTTAGGGTATGTATTAGTTTTCGTGTTAGAGTAAAGGTTAGGATAAGGGTAAGGTTTCGGGTTAGGATTAGGGTTAATGTTAAGGTTGTGTTTGTTTGTTTGAATTGATGCTTTACGTCCCAGTCAACAGCAGTGGTCATGTCGGGACGGTGCCTCCATTTTATGGGACTTTTACCCAACATTAGGATGTCATGACACTCAAAATGGGCTTCCTAGATATAACCACCCAAGCAAACCAGCACGGTAAATATGTAAGGATGGTTTGACTAAACCACGTTTCCTGGGCAGGCTCATGTTTGAGCAGATTACCGGTAATCAGATGGTCGGTCAGTAGTTTAGAAGCTTGTCTGGAGGCACAAGCAGCCCATCTATTTCTCCTAGATGGGCTGCTTGTGCCTCCAGGTAAAGCTTCTAAACCGTTATGGTTGTGGTTAGAAGTTAGTAGTTAGGGTTAGTGTTAATTAGGGTTTGGTTGGTGTAAGGTGATGTAAGGTGAGGTAAGGTAAGGTAAGTTAAGGATTAGGATTAGGATTAAGATTAGGTTAAGGATTATAACAAGGATTAGTATTAATGTTAGGGGAAGGATTGGGATTATTGTTGGGTTAGGCTTAGGGTTAAAGTTGTTAGGGTTAGGTTTCGAGTAAGGGCTATTGTTAGGTTTGGGTTAGGTAAGGGTTAATTTAGGGTTAAAGTAATGTTTGGTATAAGGGATAGGAGTATGGATAGGGATAGGGATATGGATAGGGATAGGTTTAGGATTAGGGTTAGGGTTATTCGGGTTGGGTTACGTTTATGGTTTGGGCTAAAGAGGGGGTTAGGATAAGGGTTATAGTGTTCACGAAACCTTTAAAGCACATACAGGAAAAGCGGTCAAACAAACTCTCGACCGAACTTATTTTACCTGACCAACGGTATATCTTCTCAGGTTTCCGCCAAACTAATTATAGGACTTCCGGTCCTAAATGGTATTACCTGACCAACAGTATGTCTACTCAGGTTTCCGCCTGAGAGGTAAAATATTGTCTGCATGATTGTGACCACTTTTGTCTGACATGTCAGACGCTCAGACGCGCTTTCGTGAACACTGGGTTTATGGTTATGGTTGGAGAAAGGGTTCGGGTTAGATGTCGAGTTAGGGTTAGGCTTAATGTTAGGGTATGAACTTATGATTGGGACTAGGGTAAATGTGAACTTGTAATTGGGATTAGGGTAAAGGTGCATTTATGATTGGGATTAGGGTAAAGGTGAACTTATAATTGGGATTTGGGTAATGGTGAACTTATGATTGGGATTAGGGTAAAGGTGAATTTATAATTGGGATAAGGGTAAAGGTGAACTTATGATTGCGATTGGGATAAGGGTGAACTTATGATTGGGAGTAGGTTAAGGGTGAATTTATACTAGTAATTGGGTTTAGGGTAAAGGTGTTTAGGGTAAATGGACTTATGATTGGGACTGGGGTAATGGTGAACTTATGATTTGGATTGCTGTAAAGGTGAACTAATTATTGGGATTGGGGTAAAGGTTAGGTTTTGGGTTAGATATGAAGGTAAAGAGGTTATTGTTAGGTTTATGGTTGTGATATTGTTAGGGTTAATGTGAGGGTTAGGGTTAGGTTTTGAGAAAGGGGCATGATTGGGATTAGGCTTAGGGCTAGTGTTACGGTTATGGTAAGGAATAAGGTAAAATTGGGTTATGCTTCGGATTAGAGTGAGAATTAGGGTTATGATTATATGGATAAGGTTAGGATTTGGGTTAGGGTAAATGTAAGGGGTAGGGTAAGATTTCGGGTTAGGGTTACGATAAGGATTACGGTTAGGATTTGGGTTATGGATAGTGTAAGGGTTAGGGTAAGATTTCGGGTTAAGGTTACGATAGGTTTTACGGTTATGACTTGGGTTATGGTCAATTTTAAGTGATGTAAGGGCAAGGTTTCGAGTAAGCGTATACGGTTCGAATTAGGGTTAGCATTAGGCTAAAAGAAGTGGATTAGGTTTCGAGTAAGTGTTAGTGCTACGGTTATTGTTAGTAATCGGGTTAGGTTTCGGGTTGTAATTATGAACTTAGATGGTAAGGGTTAGCATAATTAGAGTTATGGTCATGCTGGGGTTAGGTTTTGGGTAAGGGTTAGGGTTAGGACATAGCGACTTCAAAAGAAAGTCTTCTATGGAGAAATACAAGAAGGGTGAGCACTTTCAATGTTACCAGAAGAAGCGCTACAAAACTCTGTCAAAGCCAACCTTGCCCATGCAATATACAGAGATTTTTTAAGTGGCAAGAATTCAAAATTTTCAGTAGAAAATGTTTGTTATTTTTCTTATTTTGGCTCAAAACATAGATTGTGGGTACACATTAGAACCGCCTCGGCAGTACCCACAATCTATGTTTTGGAACAAAAATAAGAAAAATAGGTATACCCCTGCATACCCCGGTTTTGCTATATGAAAGTGGGGTTTAAGGGGGTATTCATTACATGGACATGTTTTCCTGATGCTGAAGGATTTCAGCATACCAATTGAGTGGCAGCTTCTTATGAAGAACAGAGAATCTGTGATGGTCAAAGAACGAGCTCAACAGCACACACGTGAAAAGTAATAGTCAAAAACTGAAATAAAGATGGTCTTTCTCATTACGGCGACAAAACGAACAATGACTGACGAGGAAACACGTGGGTTTAACATGGAGACGCTAAGAATGCATAGCCATCCAGATAGCACACAGTCCTTATTTGAAATGTTACAGTGGGAATACCTTTATATTATGTTACGTCTACACTGGACCACGTTCTCACTGCGTCCTTACCACGTTCTAAAAATTCAAGAACGTGGCGAGGACGGGGTCAAATTGAAACAATTTCGGATTTCTAAGTTCCCACTACGTCCATACTACGTCCCCGGCACGTCCTTATTACGTCCGCACCACGTCCTTACTACGTCCTTCACGTTTCCACTACGTCCCCAATACGCGCTCACCAAGTTCATCCCGTTTCCACTACGTCCATGCTACGTCCTCACAAAGACCAAGCTGTTCAACCACGCACGAACTACGTTTCCAGCACGTTCTAAATGTAAATATATTAATCAGTCAGATAAATTGCGAAACAGCTTGAAATTGCAATAAGAAAATGACGGGCGGACAACATTGCTGGTGGCATTCGCATGAAATTGAAGAACGACTGCTGGTCCTCTATCCTCAACTCCGCTAGCAGTCGGTCGTAATGCCCATACTGAATATAAATAATTGTTAGATCCTTTGGAAGCAGTAAACATTCAAAGCGAGAAGATGGGCCATATTGTACAATTTCGGGCAATGAACCTTCATCAGTGACCCTTTACAAAACTGGCAGCGAAAGCCAGATATTTTGCTGCAATTTCAAGAATTTACATCTGTGTAGTCTAAATCAAATACTAAATCTGAATCCTTCTTTTAGCTGATAGCCAAGGTCGCACCCAACAAGATTTTGTCCTTCTATTCCTCCTTCTGTGAAATAGCACAAGTGCAGCCTGTGCACCAAGTAAGGCATGGTGTCCTTGAAGGAGAGCAAGTTGCAAGAGTACTTCTCTGTTCATGTTTCGATTTCGATATGATTTAAATAAAAGCGAAAGCAATTGCTTGAGGGTACGGGACAATTAAAACAAAATTAATAAAACGTGGAGGACGTAGTTCGAACCTGGTGTGAACGTGATAAGAACCTACTAAGGACGAGTTAGGAACCGCTAGGACGTGATAAGAACGCAGTGCAGTCTTCTAGGACGCGGTAAGGACGTACAAGAAGCGTGGTATGGTCTTGTCGAGAACTTGATGGACGTAGCGAGGACGTAGCGAGGACGTAGTAGAAGCGTAGCGAGGTCTTGATGGTCTGCAACAAATTTGCATCGCGTCCACGAAGACCGCACTACGTTTGCGCCACGTTCTTTCTACGTCCTACAAGTTCCTACTACGTCCTTACCACGTCCTTACTACGTCCTTACTGCGTTCTAATTCCACCCCGTCCTCGCCACGTTTCTTTTGAGCATGATCAAAATTTGACCCAGACCTCCGCGTCCATCAAGACCTCGCTACGTCCTTACTACGTTCCTACCACGTCCTACAAGACCGTACCACGTCCTCACTACGTCCTTAATTTTTTTAGGACGTAGTAAGGACGTAGTGAGAACGTGGCCCGGTGTAGACGTAACATAACAGCCAAAAATACGGCACCGAGAGTGCATATCTTACTCTCTATTTAGAGATAAGACAACCTTAAAATCGCAGTTTTCAGCATTTGACTAATTGATACCATTTGCATGCATATGTGCACATAGTTTTCGTTATAACAAGGGGTTAATTCAGGCTTATGAATTTCTCCAGGAATCTACTCGTCCCGTGGGGTGAGTGGTCTTAAATTTTTCACTCGTCCTTAATACATATGCGCTCGTCCTTAGTTCTAAATGTTTTTTACTTGTAAATATACCCATCTCATTCCCCTGCACCTGCTCCATCTAAAGACTGTTTATTTTCAAGGCTGTGTTTCCAAAGAGAGTTCATAATAATAATTATGCAAACAAAGGTATGTACTGATAAATTTTGCGACAACTTTTTTCATATGCAGCAATTCCAACATTTCAAAATATGGTTTATATTACTATTTCAATGATGCATTTTACGCTACGTATGCAATTTTTTTATTCAACCCTATTTCATATAATATTCAGCTGAAAGTAACTCGTCCTGTCGGGCGAGCAACGTGAAATTTTCACTCGCCCTTTTGCAACTTTCACTCGTAGATACGAGCGGGCGAGTGGTGTTTTCTTTCCCTGCGGGCCCGGGTTTTCACTTGTCTGTAGGAACTCTTTAAATAACACATTTTCCTAGTCAATTGTTTTCTGTTGCTTATGGTTTTATCTTCAAAGCTTTTACAAGAAACTGAGTTAACCAAAAATTATACCAGATAAATGCTTTTATTATGAAAATCGTTTGCGCAATCTGATCAGCTGTGCGCAAATAAGAACGAATACGGTATGCATGGTTTTTTAGAAAACATAAGTCACATTTTTGTCCAGAACTCCAGAAAATTTGGAGTATCCCAACACCGGTTCTCTGCTACACAAATTCTAGAAGAGTATGGAGTCCGGAATAAAAATTTGATACCTGTTCTTGATTCACTTTTATAGTCTACCTAAAAATTACACACTTCATATAGGTTTTCTCATGCTTTAACTTTTTGAGCCTTGTCGTCAAAAAGTGTACTTAGCTTCCAAAAAAATAAAATAAAATGAGGCTATCAATCTATCACTGTCTGTATAGACAAAACGTTATAATTCTACCTTCAGTTAGAATTTTGATTAGCCCCATAGGTACAAAAACAATGAAGCATTTCAATGATGATTTGTGTCTGATCGGGCCGAAATTTCTCATGGCATGACCAAATTGACACTACATGGTCCATACCCATTTTTCCACGGGTTAAAATGTGCATTTCAACGTGCAAAGTGACATTTTATCGACCATTTCGCCTCCAGTTTTTACTTCATCGGAAATATATACATATTGCACTGGTCTGCCTGGTAGAATAAGGCCTCGTTTTTGATATCGTGTGATAAAACTGATGTATTTTCTCATCTTTCTAAATCCACTGACCCCTACTTCATAATAAGCTCGCCTAATGATCTCGTAGGATTACTGACAATCTAATCTACTCCCTCCGATAAAGGTCTTAGATTTGAGGAAATGTCATTTTGTTAATTAATAATTGTGCATTTGATTGATTCAATCTAAACAATATTTACTCCAATGTGAGCTTATTTTCAGCTTTTAATTGCCCTAAAGTAAAACGAGTGATAAAGATTTTTATTAGAAATCTGGTATTTATCGCTGGCGTCAAACGGAACAGCTGATACTTCAGTTAGCACGTTCTTTTGGAAAGAATTTTGTGTTAATTTCTAGAGAGAAATTCAGAATTATTAAGCTTCCGATTGCTGTGATTCTTGCTTTGGAACAAAGGTAAATGTTTTGTTTTTCATTCCGCTAAATTTCAAACCATAACTTGACCTAGATGCCGAGAAATCAATGTTTAAACATAAACAGTCTTTGTTAAAAATTCTCGAGTTCGCACTTTTGCCAGCTATCGGCTTCATCTGTCAGTCATTTCATAGTAATTATAACTTATTGCTTTGATGTTTTCTTTTATTGTTTCAGACTTCAGCAGTTAAAATATGTTTATTCAGACCTTGCTTAGTGGTCTGGAACCGCTGTCATGTTTTGATTACAATATTGAAAGGGCAAATTTTTCTTTTGAATTTAGGGTTCAAATTCAGATTCAGAGAAAAAATTTCCTGGTTTGATTTTTTTCAGAGAGATAACAAAATTTCTCAGATCGCTGGAGTTTTAAGATCACTAGACCCTCCTCCTGACTTTCAGCATGTCAACATCTGCATCAGGGAGGGGAAAGAAAAGGGCCAGGCCCACAGCCAATGGCACAAGCGATGAGAGCGCCCCTGGGCCTTCAAGCTCAGGGGCCCCAAAATCTGTGGCCAAAAACAGCAAAGTGATGAGCACTAGTCTTAAAAGGTAACTTTTCACTTATATTCACCTTCAGGCAGTGCTTTATTATAAAATAGCGAGGGTAAATCGAGACACTCCTGTACAGAACATTATTGGTGAATTGTGCCTTCATTTTTGCTGTGCACTATAGCCCAGCTCTAGCTCATTTGCATATAAGCTTTAACCTGCTCCTGTAGCAAAGTGGTGGTAAATATGGGTAATTTTCTGACAGATTTTAAAACTTTAGGTCAGAAAGATTGTTTTAGCGCAAAAATGATTGAAATCGGTCCAGTAGATTGGGAGAAATTCAGTTTTGAATTTAAAACAGACATGTACACACAACAGTACGCCATTGAATAGGAAAATCTGACGATTGATATGGCTATCACAGTGTGGTGGGAGTTCACTAGAGCATGATAAAACTACACAGGGAAATTTAGGATGGTTGTAAGGTCATTCTGATTGCATTTTGATTTTACGGCCCTTTCAATATTATTTCACTTGCCAATCCTTTAAGTTCTATTCATAGAGGATTTGTCATTACATCGTCAAGCCTGCTCATAGATATTGCCCTAGATAGAAAATCTTTGCTATATTTACCTCTAATAATTTGAGTTTGGAGGTCGAGGTGTGAAAAGGGGTGGGGAGGAGGTAGATAATAATGCACCAGTCATTTGTAACCACTCTCCCCCCAACCTACGGGGAAGGGTGGGGGATAGCCGTGCTAAAGTGTGGGGCAAGGCCAAAAAAAAAGAAAAAAATGCTTGTTTCCGGTAACGTCTCCAAATTTTTTTGGGTCGGTAGGTAGGAAAACTTTTTTTTTTATTCATTTTTTTTTCAATTTTGGGGTGAATCGCCACCAAGGTTGTTGGAATGCCGCAGTTCGCCATGATGGAAAGGGCGATAATTCGCACTAAAAGCCGGAATCGGTGGTGGGCACCGGAAATTGTACGTTACCGAATTTTTGTGATAGCGGACAGGGCGAAAAAAAGTTACAGTCGGGGCAGTTTCGGGAGGGTCGGTCGGGTTACCGGAAACAAGAACTTTTTTTTTTTGGGCCCAATTACTTTTCTAGTGTTCCCGCAGTGCTTGAGAAATGGCAGGGTTTTGACACAGGTGATTTTCTATTGCAGAGGGCAGGGCAAAGAGCAAAGTTTTGACCTCCAGTTTGTCCTCTGGGGTTGGGGCTTATAGCAGGGTACTGAAAGCGGAGTCATAATCCCCGCCCTTCCCTGTAGGTGGGGGAGCAGTGGTTACAAATGACTGGTGCATAAATGCCTGGTACATGCATTCTTACAAAGTTTTGCTAGTATTGATTATTCATTGCAAGATAGTATGAAGTACGGGTTGTGAAGACTACAAACATGTACTACATGAGCCGCGACGCGAGAAAATCGGTTTCGGGGTTTCCGACTAGGTCTGTCATATATCAGCCTGTGCAGGCACAGAAGCAGGCTAGAAGCTTTAAATTTCGGATTTAGGAAGAAGAGAGATTGCACCATCCGTGTAGCGAAAACAAAGGTGCTGATCAGCTTCGCGGTTACTGTGAAGCTGTTATGTGTCTTTGTTTTCGCATATGCAAATTGTTGGTTTTCTCATGCAGTGGCTCACATGTATAGGGATTATACAACTAGGCCTACATGAAAAAAGATTATACAAACCCCTAACAGCATTTACCACCCCTGGAAATATTTTCTGATACTGTGAAATTGGAGTGATACAAAGGAAACTGTTATATATACAGTCAGAGAACTGTCTTGGAGATTTTTCAGTTGCTGTCAGTTCAGGAAGAAGGTGTACTTAAAGTGAAGATCAGTTGATCTGAAGTTCGGTCAATCACTTTTTATCCTTTCATTCTAAAAACAGGAGGTGAAAAAAAAAATAAATAAATAAGTGACATCGGGAAAGATTTTTTGAAAATGATCACTAAAAAGCCTCCTTTTAATCGAACCTTGTTTTCCCCTGGTGAAATAATGTCATTTGGCATGTCACCAGTATACTATTCAGATTCAGAAGTGACATTGAAGTCTTTCTCAATGCACCAGTCCCTTCTGCCCCCTCCCCCCACATACGGGGATGCCCGAATGGGTGGGGGATAGCCGGGCTCAAGTGCAGGGCAATCACTTTTTGATTGTTCCCGCGGTGTATAAAGGGATATGATGTGGTTTTGACATAATTAGGATCCTTTTCCAGGGGAGATGTTCTATCACTAAGGGCAAGGCAAAGTGAAAGAGTGAAGTTTTGACCTCCAGTTTGTCCCTTGGGGGTGGTACTTGTAGCAGGGCACTAGAAGCTGAAAGTGAAAAGTCTTAATCTCCGCCAATCCCTGCTGTTCCACATAGATGGGGAGGCAGTGGTTGCAAATCAAATCACTGGTGCATAAATAGTGTTCAAAGTCAGTTAAGAAACTGTTTGGATGTCTCATAAAAAACAGCAACTTGACATTTACATGTATAAGCAATGCAGTTATAATCTACAGGCAGTTGTAGAGAAGTTGGTGGGTGGGATAGGGGGTCGGGCGTGGGCATAGGGATATTTCTTCAGTGTCAATGAACAAGATCCATGTACAATGCTTCAAAAGTACAATGCATTTAAAAATCACAATATTGATTTATGCTACAAGGACTCAAATGAGACTGTTGGCCTTGACTAAAGAAAAAAAGTTCATTCAATATCTAGGGCGTGTTGAGATTACTTTGAATGATAAAGGGGTCAGTTCGATTTGAACTTTAATGGCCCTCTCAACAATCTATTACCTATTATTAGATATTCATTATTTCCCTAAATGGAGGTTGGAGCGCTGACTGTGCAGCCTAAAATCTTTCTAAACAGTAACGGATATTATTTTCTGGGGAGATTTGTGAGAGATTTGCTCATTTTTTGCCAAAAATCTCATTGAAATTGGCTAAATGAGAGGAAAATCTTGCCAATTTCAGTTGAATTATTAGCGATTTTCTCTTGCCAGAAATTAGCCCCTGCACTAATATCATAACAAAATCTTTTAAGTCAGACTGCCCTGTCCTTTAAAAGATGAAAACAAAAATCATAAAGGTTTGACTCATTTCTTATGCAGGTAGAAAGTTTCTTCGACGCTACTCTCCAGTATTTAAGATTAGAAGATGCTTGGTTAATGAACTTATAAATACTTGGTACATAACCAAATCTATTTTCATACTAACTTGAGGGGTAACTTGAAGAATGTCATAATTTATTGCCTATTTATGACTTTAGGTATGAAAATTAAGAAAATATTCAACTTTGATTTAATTCTGATTGAATACATGTAGATGCCTTAGAAGCTTACATACACATACATGTACATGTATGGTATGAAAGATTCTCCTTTTACCTTCTCAGCAATGGGTATGGATTGGTTTTTAAAAGCACATTACTTTGTTATAAAGGTTTTTAGTTGTCTTAGTGGTGTTAATGTTCATGTCCCACTCAACAGTTAAGCTCATACATAGATGGGTACCTCGGTTCAAAGACTCATATGAAAGACTGGAGAAGCCACGAGACTCAAACTCGCTACCCTAGATTAGCAAGAACAAAAACACAACTTTATTTCAATATAAATCCCAGTCCGCACCTAACAAGGGCTTAACCATTATACCACAGCTGTAAGCCTCTAGAAGCTTTTGCAGCGTTCTGCTTTTAAAAGCCACTCACTTTCGTAAACAAGGGATTGTGGGACCAATCATGGGCTTCTCCAGTCCTTCAGATAATTGTAAAAACAGTGGTCTCAACTTCATAATACCTTGGCTGTTGAGTGGGTTGTAAAACAAGAGATTAACCCATATTTGACGAATGGAGTTTCCCATCATTATCATTTTTAGGGGCGTCAGGTGTGATTTTCAAATTTTATTTCATTTTTTGATGAAATTTCTCTAAGCAAACAGAATAGCCTTAGATGGGACACGGCGTTCTGCGGCGTCACATCTGGGGCTATACTGTCCCTTAAAAGGGACGCCAGGCTTAAAATGAGTTACATGCAACCAACAAACGCTGGCTTCTAAGTTCTACAAGTACATGTATAAATTTGTCTTGACAATGAAAATTATTGTTTTTCTCTTTAACAGGATTCAGAAAGAATTAGCAGAGATCACGCTGGACCCACCTCCGAATTGCAGGTATAAAATGGGTTTACTTTCATTTTCAGTTTTTTATGAAATTGCTTTTAAATAATGCCCTTGTCAGTCATTTGTATCCCCTTCCCCCTAGGGCTGGAGATAGGGGGGTCACAACAGGGTTTAAGTGCCAGGTTTTAACCTCTGTCAGTCTGATGAGTCCTGGCAGTGCCGGGGTTTTAATTTCTGCCAATACACGGTCTGACACAGTGATTGAAATTAGATATTAATTGTATTTTTAACACTTGATTACTTTTACGGTCCTTTTTTAATTTGCAAATTTTTTATGTACCTGTCCTGTACATTTACATGCATTAATTCAAGTCCCCCTCTCATATTTCCATTTCATCAGAACAACTCTTAGCATGATCAGCCTCCGGGGAGCTGCAGCTTTTAGCAGGGTTTTTACCACAAATCTGACCCCGCAGTGCCAGGCTTTTAGCAGGGCTTTAAAAATTGAAACTTTAAAAGCCCTATTCCCCGGTCCTAGGGGAGCCTGGGATACAAATGAATGGTGCATAATTAGAATTTCACATGATGAGGCTCTTCACAAAGTAGGGTCACATCTGCAGCTACACGAGCCACCTCGTGGGAAAACCAACAATGTGGTTTCCAAACAGGTCCGACACAAACCAGCCTGTACAAGCACAGAAAAGAGCTAGCAGCTTGAAATTTCGGATTTACGTAGAAGAGGAATTGTACTATCCGAGTAGCGAAAACAAAGGCGCTGATCAGCTTCGCGGCTGATCTGCGTCTTTGTTTTCGCATATGCAGATTGTTGGTTTTCCCATGAGGCGGCTCATACCTTACTGTTTGAATATTCATATGCTCCATAAAAAGGACTGTAGGCTTAAATGTGGGTTAAATACTTGCAAAGGTAAACTTATATTGATTTATAGAACATGAAACACTTAGCATGCTTACCTCATGGTATTTAGTGAGCAGTGTCATGAAAAAAGGGATTTTTGCCTGTGCGAAAACAAAGACGCAGATCAGCTGGGCAGTAACTGGACAGCTGATCAGTGCCTTTATTTTCGCTTCAAGGATAGTACAATTCCTCTTCTTCCAGAATCCAAAATTTCAAGCTTCTAGCAATTTTGTGTTGCAGCACAGGCCAGTTTGTGTCAGACCTAGTTGGAAAGCCTGAAGATATATTTTCTCATGTCAAAGCTGGTATATGCTGTGAGAAAAGGAATTTATTTATTTTTTTTTTTTGATTCAGTTTTACGTCCCTTTCAAGCTTTTTCACTCATATCGAGACGGATCAATCGGTAGGTGGGGCGAAAACCGGAGTACCCGGGGAAAAACCACCTGACACACCTGCAAGCAGAACTTGGCTTGTCCCACATGTGACTCGTGCCTCGAGCGAGGCGCGAACCCACAGCGGTGAGATGATCGAATGATCAAGAGCACTGAAGTCAGCGACCTTAATCACTCGGCCACGGGGGCCGCCGAAAAGGATTTTAGGAAGTAGTGTTGAGTGTTCATGATCAAATATGAAATCATATCCTTAATAGTAATTGTCATTACGTTTCGGACAAGTATATTTATCGTTCAAAGATCTGTGCATGTATTTCTGTGAACATATCATTTTTCATCGAAAATGGTGAAAACTCGAGTCTGAGGTACAAAAAGTTTCTAGAAAAGTAACAAATAACCCAGCAGGCACATGACGTCAGAATGACGTCAGATCGACATCGATGCGATGTCATGACGTCGCATCGACGTTGATATGATGTCATTTTGACATGTGCCTGCTGGGAATCATTAACAGCCAAAGTTCAGCATTAAAAACTATAATGGCTGATAAATTTAAATGAGCCCTTCATGAGAAAACGAACAATGTGGTTTCCAAACAGGTCCGACACAAACCCAACTGTACAAGCACAGAAGATGGCTAGAGACGGGAAATTTTGGATTTAAAAAGTAGAGGAATTGTACTGTCCGTGTAGCGAAAACAAAGGCGCTGATCAGCTTCGCAGTTAGTGCGAAGCTGATCTGCGCCTTTGTTTTTGCATATGCAAAATAATTGTTTTCTCATGACGCGGCTTAATTTTGATATGGATTGAATTGCTCCACTTGTGTTGGTCACATTTTTTTCCTGGTATTCAATTTACTGTAAAAGTCGCACATTTTCAATAACCACTTCATTGAGAAGAAAAGGTTCACATTGCATTTAACTCAAACACACTGCTCAGCTGATCATGCTCTACACTGTTCTGCAGACAGAAAGAGGTTCTATGTTTTCCCAGATATAAAATCAAAGAAATTTTTTGGAGCAGACTAATATTAATTAATGATGCTTTCCATTACATCTTGTCAGAGGAAAGAAGAAATTTATTCAGAGTTTTGTATTCATCCAGTTTTGTCTGGTCTATTGAACTAATTGGCTGGTTCACACTTTAGTCTGAAGGGGACCGTGAATGCCTTGTGGTTGAATCCGGATTGAAACGGGGTTGGAATCCCACTGCCCTTGCGCAAGGCCCATATACACCGTATTGAAGTGTTTGATACCCAGGAAGTGGTGTAGTATTGTCAGTTTGACGTTTCACCAGTAAACTATTCTGATTCTGATTCTGATTCTGAAGTGTCGGCTCAGTCCAGACATGATTGAAAAATTATTGACTAGCAGCAAATTCTGCCTTTTAGCAAGACTTATTTTTTTCCCAAATTGTGATAGCACTATTCAATACCAAGAAAGGAATAGGTCAGTCCTGACGTAACGGAAAATTTGTGCCCTTGAGACACATTTACTTCCGGTAGTACTGTTGTACATACACAGGAAGTTGTTGGTAAGCCTAGACACGACTGGAAAATTGTTGACTGGGACGCTTAGAAGCAACTTTTTAAATAGACAAACTTAAAAAAAACAAAAAAACATGCATAATATGAGCCGCATTGTGAGAAAACCGGATTTTTGCCTATGCGAAAACAAAGGCGCAGATCAGCTTAGCGGTAACCGTGAAGCTGATCAGCGCCTTTGTTTTCGCTACACGGATAGTATATTTCCTCTTCTTCTTATATCCGAAATTTCAAGCTTCTAGCCTGCTTCTGTGACTGTACAGGTCAGTTTGTGTCGGACCTTGTTGGAAACCCCGAAGACCGGTTTTCTCGCGTCGTGGCTCATATTTACTCTTCTTTCAGTGCCGGACCCAAGGGAGATAATCTATTTGAGTGGGTGTCGACGATTCTCGGTCCCCCGGGGACCGTCTACGAGGGTGGGGTATTCTTCCTGGATATCCATTTTTCATCAGATTACCCGTTTAAACCACCTAAGGTAATGTACTAGTTTTTGTAAAAATACCTGTCTGGGAATTACATGCAATCGGGAAAACATGTCCATGCAATGTATACCCCCTTAAACCCCACTTTTATGTAGAAAAACTGGGGTTTGCAGGGTAAATTTAATTTTCCTATTTTTAATCTAAAATATACATTGTGGGTACTCGTTAGAACCGCCTCGGTGAGGCGGTTCTAACGGGTACCCACAATGTATGTTTTTAAAATATTTAAAAATTTTCCATTGAAAATTTCAATTTTCGCTTTTGAAAAAAGTCTCTATATATATTGCATGGGCGTGTTTTCATAATGCACATAATTACCATTCTTTACCAGTTTGGGAACAACTTGCCTTGCATCCTTATGATCCATGACGAGCTGTTCTCAGATGTGGCTTATTGATTTCATCTGCATTGGTTGTTCTCTGTCACATTGATTGTCTCTTGATAACTAGTGTGATTTGATTGTTTCTTGATAACTAGTGTGATTTTGGATGCTCTAATGTTTAGGCCTGGACATCATTTTTTTGTGGAATTTTCTTGAATCTGAGCTAAGTATCTTTCTGATAGCAACTTAAACAGTTTACTGCACAGATTTGCCAGCATCTTCCAGCAGTCTTAAGAATGTGAGCTGCAAAAATGTTAAAACCAACATTTTGCATTATGCGAAAACAAAGGCGCAGATCAGCTTCGCAGTAACTGCTACTCAGATAGTATAATTCCATGTCTTTCTAAATCCATTATTTCCTGCTTCTAGCCATCTTCTGTGACTGCACAGAACGGTTTATGTTGGACCTGTTCAGAAACCACATTGCTGGCAAGTTGTTCCCAGACAGATGTGTACTCCATGTTTTCACTTGTTGATTTAACTTGCATAGGTTGTCTCTGGATAACTGGTGTGATTTTGGAGGTTTCTTGTATAATATATGAGCCGCGACGCGAGAAAACCGGTCTTCGGGGTTTCCGACCAGGTCCGACTCAAACCGACCTGTACCAGCTCAGAAAAGAGCTAGAAGCTTGAAATTTCGGATTTAAGTAGAAGAGGAATTGTACTATCCGAGTAGCGAAAACAAAGGCGCTGATCAGCTTCGCGGTTACCGCGAAGCTGATCTGCGCCTTTGTTTTCGCATAGGCAATAATCCCGTTTTCTCACGATGCGGCTCATATAGGCCATAGCATCCTATTTTTCTAAGAATCGGTGCTAAGTATCTCTCTGATAGCAGTTTGAACAGTTTACTGCACAGATTTGCCAGCATCTTCCAGCAGTCTTAGAAATGTGAGCTGGAAAATGTTAAAAGCAACAAGAGCAACCATGACCATGTGTGACCTGCACACCTGTCATAGTTTGATCCTGATTTTTCTCCTATGACTTTGATAGCTTGCTAAGGGCTCAGATAGTCGGTGTTGAATAATGCAAGCTGTGAGTACATCATCAGGCTGATCAGGATACTCAATAGCAAACATGTACAGTCTGATTTGTTTGTTTCTCATGTCTCAGCTTTCTGAGAATTTTCTCTGAGCTAATCAATAATACTTGAGCTATATCATGAGAAAAACTGTCTTAGGGTTTCGGACTTGCAAGTCTGGTGCAAAGCGGATATTACAGCTATACAAAGTGGTTAGTGGCTGGAAATTTCATCTTTGGATCATAAGGGCAAAAAAAGAAAAGGTTCTGATCTGGTGCTGTGGTTACTACTCATAGGCTCTCAAATATTATTAAAGAAGACAGGAAAAATATGAGTGGCATTAAGAGCAGTCACTGTTTTCACACCAGTAAGGTCTGGTGCAAATTGGGGCTTGTAATTACCAGGGCTTTTTCTCTGTATAAAACTGGGTCTGGTTTCCGGTACCAAATTTTTTCCCATCTGGCAGAAAAATTTCCCAATTGATATGAAAAATTCCCAATTGCTAGAAATCACATTATTTTTTCCCAATTTAGCGAAAAAAATCAAGCTTTTTCCCACTTTAATCGCTAATAATTGCGATAATTTTTTCCAGTATAGCAAAAAATTGAGCTATTATTTTCCCAATTTCATCGGTACCAAACATTTCCCAAAAAGTTGAGAAAAAGCCCTGATTACACTTCAACGTCATCATTATAACACATTTCATTATAATGTGGTTTTATTATAACACGGCTATGTCATGGGCTCATGGCTCCCAAATTGATTATTTTGCTATGTGTCTTTAGAGTTTAGAAAGTAACCTCATTATAACACGGTTCACTTATAGCACGGTCTGCTTCTATGGACCCCAAGGATAGTGTTATAATGAGGTTGTACTGCAAGTAGAATGATGGTACTGTGTTGAATGTATGTAGTGAAAACAAAGTTGCAGAGTCCAGAAAGTGCCTGAGCATATGTTCCGGAAAGTGCCGAAAGCAGATTTTCTCATTTCGAGTCTATACTTTAATTTATGGTTTTGATCACCCTGAAAAATTAAAAGTGGCCCTACAGAAAAAATGTAAGTGTGCCATGAAGATTTACAGTTGAGCCGCGACGCGAGAAAACCGGTCTAAGGGATTTCCGACCAGGTCCGACACAAACCGGGCTGTACAAGCTCAGAAGCAGGCTAGAAGCTTGAAATTTCGGATTTAAGAAGAAGAGGAAATATACTATCCGTGTAGCGAAAACAAAGGCGCTGATCAGCTTCGCGGTTACCGCGAAGCTGATCTGCGCCTTTGTTTTCGCCTAGGCAAAAATCCGGTTTTCTCACGATGCGGCTCAGTTTAAATATGGCTGTATTCAGTCACTCAGTAAAAATGATGATATTATTTGAGCCGCCACATAAGAAAACAAACAACATGCATATGCGAAAACAAAGGCACAGATCAGCTGTGCAGCACAGCAGATCATTGCCTTTGTTTTCGCTACACAGATAGTCTAACCTCTACTTTCTAAATTCAAAATTTCCAGCCTCTAGCCATCCTCTAGCCATCTTCTGTGCTTGTGCAGCTTGGTTTATATCGGACCTGTTAGGAAACCACACTGTTTGTTTTGTCAGTATACGACTCATATGTTAAGAAAAGATGTGGCTTGTTGTTCTAGCATAAGCAGAAATATAGATTTTCTCAATATGTATGTGACTTGTATGCTTTTAATCACCCAGAAAAATTATTAAAGTGGCCCTTTAGAAAATCTCTTCACTTTCAAAATCAGGGTTAGGAGACTAGTGGTCGTGATTAATAAGGTTCAGACACCCTGTCTTAAAGATTTACATATTAGCCGTGACGCAAGAAAATCGTTATTCGGCGTATCCGACTAGGTCCATCATAAACCGGCCTGTACAATGACAGAAGATGGCTAGAAGCTTGAAATTTTGGATATAAGAAGAAAAGGGATTGTACTATCCGAGTAGCGAAAACAAAGGCGCTGATAGCTTCGCAGTTACTGCGAAGCTGATCTGTGTCTTTGTTTGCGCATAGGCAAAAATCCGGTTTTCTCATGACGCGGCTCAAATTAAACATGGCTGTACTCAGTGGCTCAGTAAAAATGATGATATTAATTACAAACCAGCTAGCAGCTTTACAATCAATTAGTTATGTTAAAAGAAGGTAAAACTTGTCAAACAGCTTGTATATCATACTACTATAATTATGTAACAGCTTTTATTTCATGCAGTGAACTTATTTCTAAAAGCTTACTTCGTTTTTTCCCCAAGGCCAGCTGCATTAGACATTTGTCGAAGTAATGGGATAATTTCATCAGGAAATTATACTTAACTAGTAAATTCTACCCGTCTCGACGTAGCAGTAAGATGATTGCGGTGATGAAGACAAATAAGACACACACATACACACAATCTCAAATAAGACATAACATGACCAACAGAAAAAAACACAACATAAATTTGACCTTTGACCTCGATGACCTTTGACCCAATTTGACCCATAAATCTAAATCAGGGATCAACCTGTATCCACTCACCAAGTTTCATGCAAATCGGACCAAGGACTGCCGAGATACAGAAATTTGACCTTTGACCTCGATGACCTTGACCTTTAAGATTGGCCCAAGGACCTGGGAGAAGTAGGGGAACAAACAGAAAAAAAACATGACCAACAGAAAAAAAACACACATAAATTTGACCTTTGACCTCGATGACCTTTGACACAGTTGGACCCATAAATCTTAATCAGGGATCAACCTGTATACACACACCAAGTTTCATGCAAAGCGGACCAAGGACTGCCGAGATACAGAAATTTGACCTTTGACCTTGACCTTTAAAAAATGAACCCCTCGAGCTAATATCCTGGGCCGCCCTCAACCTTCCCACCAAGTTTGGTGAAAATCAGCGCCAAGGACCTGGGAGAATTAGGGGAACAAACAGAAAAAAACAACATAAATTTGACCTTTGACCTCCATGACCTTGACCTTTCAAAAATGAACCCCTCAAGCTAATATCCAGGGCCGACCTCCACCTTCCCTCTAAGTTTGGTGAAGATCGGCCCAAGGACCTGGGAGATACAGAAATTTGACCTTTGACCTCGATGACCTTGACCTTTAAAAATGAACCCCTCGAGCTAATATCCGGGGTCGCCCTCAAACTTCCCACCAAGTTTGGTGAAGATCGGCCCAAGGACCTGGGAGACAGAAAAAAACATACATTTGACCTTTGACCTCGATGACCTTGACCTTTCAAAAAATGAACCCCTCAAGCTAATATCCGGGGTCGCCCTTCACCTTCCCTCCAAGTTTGGTGAAGATCGGCCCAAGGATCTGGGAGGAGTAGGGGAACAAACAAACAAACAAACAAACAGACAAACGTTGCTCAAATTATAGTATGATATGCAGATCATTTTATGCACCAGTCATTTGTAATCACTGCTCCCCCAGCTACGGGGAAGGGTGGTGGGGGCAGTGGTTACAAATAACTGGTGCATAAGGCTCACAGGTGATCTTATAGAATGGACATGCTCTGGCGTTCTTGTCATTCTTGTTGTCAACAATGTTTAAAAATCTTCTCCTCTGAAACGTCTAAGCTTGGCCATATTTCAGATTGAGAATTGAGGTGGACCAATCATTTTGACCCTTCTGGTACACCATACGTTAATAACATTATGCCTGTAACTTGTGCTGCATTTATCTCAGTTTTAGCTCACCTGAGCTGAAGGTGAGCTTATAGGATAGACATTCATCCATCATTTTCAAATAACTGCATGGCCAATCAAAGCCAAATTTTATATGAAGCATCTATAGTTTATTGGTATATATCTCAGGTCTCAGGTGAGCGTTTACAGGACCATTGGTCTTCTGGTTTTTGCTCAACTTAGCTGTGACTAAAATTTATCTTGCTCATAAATGAATTACTAGTCTTTGAGTTTTGAACCAGAATTTCCCTCTAATTTTGACTATTTCAATATTTATGAGCATGTGAAATTTCATGCTCAGCTGAGCTTAGCTTGAAAGAAGTTTAATAACCTCAAGGCCAGGTCGCCCGCCCTTACAATATCAAAAGTAATCATATCTATATGTTCTCTGTAACAGTGCTGTCAGTACTCCATACATGTACATGAACTGTATGAATCAGATTTTTTTCTCTATTTCCAGGTGACGTTTCGTACAAGGATCTACCATTGTAACATAAATAGTCAAGGAAACATTTGTTTGGATATTCTTAAGGACAACTGGTCGCCCGCCCTTACGATATCAAAAGTACTATTATCTATATGCTCCCTATTAACGGACTGTAACCCTGGCGACCCGCTCGTCGGTAGTATAGCCACGTTATACACACAGAACAGGACTGAGCATGATCGGGTTGCGCGGCAGTGGACCAAACGTTTCGCGACAGGACTACAACAGAATTCCAATTCGTCGACGAATGGAAATGTTAATAATAATTCAAACGAAGGAACACCGAATAATTCGGAGTCGGAAACAAGTGCTATTGTGTAATAATTATGTTGGTTGTGTGTTGTATTATGTTTTTAAGGCCTAAAAAATAATGATTTGTGTTTCCAGTAACGGACAGGCAAAATACGTTGTCTGAAAAATGGAGTGATAAGAGGATGTAGAAAAGTGACTGCTTATCCGCAGTATTAGAAAAGCACAGCACTTGATGGTTAAGAAAGAGGAATATTATTGTTTAAACAAAATCTGTGCTGCTTTTAAGGGAAAGTGCTATACGACCAATAGTAAAGCATGGTCAAGGGGCGGGCAGTAGCCTAGTGGTTAATACATCAGGCTGGATCAAGACATCGAACCCCATCATGAAAACATGTCTGTGTAATGTGTACCCCCTTGAACCCCACTTTTATATAGCAAAACTGGGGTATCCAGGGGTTACCTATTTTTCTTATTTTTGCTCCAAAACATAGATTGTGGGTACTCGTTAGAACCGCCTCGGCGAGGCGGTTCTAACGTGTACCCACAATCTATGTTTTGAACAAAAATAAGAAAATTATTCAAATTTTTCTGCTGAAAATTTTCAATTTTCAAAGCACAAAAATTCTTTGTATATTGCATGGGCAAGTTTTCGTAATGGCTGGCTTTGAGCTAGAAACATTATCTCCTTATAATACCGCTTAATACTGAGGAATCAGTGGCTCCATCCTGGAAATTTTTTACTGTCACAGTGTGACGTTAAGCCTGAAAACGCAAAAAGGGTTGGCATAAACAGGGTAAAATGACTACTGGAAGCACAAATATATTTTGAAGGCCTTGCGGAAATGAGTAAATAGCTCTAGATTACAAGTTTATCAAGACCTTACAGAATAATCTATATACAGTCAGTTTTAGGGAGGATGGGGTGGCCTAGTGGTTAGTGCATGGAGAGGTTTGGGGATTTTAATAGCACTAGCACCAGGTTATATCCTCAGAGCAAGAAGCATCAACAACCCCACAGTACTGGTGAATTATAAATACACAGGAAGTGGTCACTCCAAGATCAGGGCTTGATTGAAAAATTGGAAAGATAAATCCCAGAACAAACAAGCACTTGACATTTTCTTATGTAGTTTTACCACCTGGCAGTTTATTAAGCAGAAAATACAGTTGCAAATTTTTGACTTCATCCAATCATCACATCGAGGGCTTAGCGCAAAACTATTGTAACTGACATTTTCATGAAATTCACTTTTTTTGCATCTTTTTGTCCCAATTTGTGATGTCCATGTTCCATCAAATTTTCAAAAACATGTATTATTGAGATATTTAAAATTTCCAAACTATTGTATCTGCGAAGCCATACTTTATTTAGCGCAAAACCAATAATGTTTGCAAGTGCATTTGAATTTATCCTACATCTGTTTAACTTGGTATCCTTGTAAACTTGAGATATTTTATACAGTATTCACAGTAGGAAAACAGAGTCGGTGGCATCTACCATTTGTGTATTTGTTATGTAAAGAAACTGAACCAAAATTAAGAATCATATGAACATAAAGAGTACCCAAAATCTATGTTTTGGACCATAAATAAATAACAACCTAGGTATACCCCTGCATACCCGAGTTTTACTATATAAAAGTGGGGTCTAAGAGGGTATTCATTACACTGACATGTTTTCCTGATGTGAGCATGACACTTTAAGCTCCTCTCACCCAGGAAGTGTTGTCTCTATCCCCAGGACTGAAAATTTGGAGACTGGGAGGTTGAGCAGAAACACAGTGGCGGATTTAGAGGGGGGTCGCTTGAACCCCCCTCTGAAAGCAAATTCAATTTCATGGGAAAATTTAAGAAAAATCAGGTAAAATGTTGGAAACGAACCCCCTTTTGTGGATTTGAAACCCCCTTCCAGAAATCCTGGATCCAGCCCTGAAACACAAACTGTTGTTGGATAGTCCTGGCACAAGTGATACATGTCACAGACTTTGTTTTCCTACTGTGGTGTTGCTTGCCTTTTATTTTTGAATGTAAGGTATAGAGTAAATGTTGTGTGATTTTAATGATTGTTACAGTGTATGTATGAAACAGAACAGTAAAAGGTGGACAGTAAATTAAATATGTCAAATGTGCTTTATATTTTAGCACACACACACACAAAAAAAAAAAAACAGAAAAGAAAATACCCTTATTTTATTTAAAAGCCATAATTTGCCTGTTCGGTTAGAAGGAATTGCTAAGCTTGCTTTGTTTCTTACTATGAAGTACTGCTTTCTTTTAGAAAAAGTAGCTTGGGGTTAAAAAAACCTACTATGAGCCAAAACTTGTATACCTAAACAGTACATGCATACTTCTTTAAATCACTTTGTGTCACTTGATTTTGACTAGATTTGACATAAGCTTGGACCGTGTTGTTGTGTTGTTTATGTGCTGCAGAGTGCTTTGTAGTGTGTATCGGTCTCTATTCACCGGTTTTAGCATGACGATGATAACCAGCTACAAAGTTTCCTGTAGCACTCATAAAACTATGAAATTTGACTCTGGCTATACTGTAATAAAGACATATAAACAATTAAATTTCAGATTTAAAAAGGAAATAGATTTACTAATTACTATCTATGTAGCTAAAACAAAGGCTCCATTCAGCTGTGTGGTTATTGCATCTATAGTGGATTTGCACATTTGTTTTCACAGGTGTGAAAATCAGATATTTCATGCCTTTTGCAGATATTTTTATCGCCTGTCCACCAGGTCCCAAGTTTGTAATATAATTTTCATGCTCAACTCAGCTGATACTGAAATTGAAACAAATACTGTATTATAAATCCAAATTTATTGAAATTTCAGGTAAAAATCACCAAAGCCATTAAATTATTAGATCCAATTAAACGTTGAAATGTCAACAGTTTGGGGCATTGTAACAGTTATGAGCAGGATAACGTTAGTCTCAGTTGAGTAGTTGAGTTGAGCATGAATTATTTTATAACCCTGTGACCACAACAGTTCTTGTTGATTGTAAATAATTTTTGTATAAATATATGTACAGATTTCATTTTAATGAATACAGTCTTGATTAAATATTGATGACATGCATATTTGCTGCCCTTATTTTTACACTGAATACTAAGTGAAAGTTTTAAATTTTTGAACATCCTAAATGATTTATTGTAAACAATTGTCTTTCAAGATTTACTTTTATTGTCAGTGGTAACACAATTGGTAGCATAATTGTACATTACGAAAACATGTCCATATGATATACAGTAATTTTTTTCAGGTCAAAAATCGATAATTTTCAGAGGAAAATTTTTGATATTTTTCTTATTTTTGCTCAAAACATAGATTGTGGGTACACGTTAGAACCGCCTCGGCGAGGCGGTTCTAACGAGTACCCACAATCTATGTTTTGGAGCAAAAATAAGAAAAATAGGTATACCCCTGCATTCCCCAGTTTTACTATATACAAGTAGGGTATAAGGGGGTACATGTAACACGGACATGTTTTCCTAATGGGTGGTAGAGCATTAGACTATGAATCAAAAGTCCTGGGTTTGATCCCCACTCTGGGCACCATGTTGTGTCCCTGAGCAAGACGTATTAACTTCACAGAGTACTTTAAAGGTTAATACCAAAGAAGCGATGGCTCTGTCCCGACATGAGTGAAGAATCGTTGACTGGGAAGTTAAACCACATAACAATCAAAACTCGTAGCATGTCTTATACTTGAGCTGTGTCATGAGAGCCTATGCGAAAACAATGGCGCAGATCAGCTTCGCAGTTACTGATCAGCACCTTTGTTTTCACTACACGGATAGTACAATTTCTCTTGTTCCTAAATCCGAAATTTCAAGCTTCTAGCCTGCTTCTGTGACTGCACAGGTCGGTTTATGTCGGACCTAGTCGGAAACCCCGAAGACCGGTTTTCTCGCGTCCAGGCTCACTTATCAAAGCCAATCAGACACTGATCCCATCTGTCACGTGTACATTATTGCACATGTACCATTCATGAAGATTTTGTCACTGTGATTTGAAATATTTCTACTGCTATTCTGTTTTCATCAGGAAAACATGTCCGTGAAATGTTTATCCCCTCAAACCCCACTTTTATATAGCAAAACTGGGGTATGCAGGGGTATACCTATTTTTCTTATTTTTGCTCCAAAACATAGATTGTGGGTACTCGTTAGAACCGCCTCGTCGAGGCGGTTCTAACGTGTACCCACAATCTATGTTTTGAGCAAAAATAAGAAAAATATCAAGATTTTTGTGGCAAAATTTTCAATTTTTACTGCTTAAAAAAAATCTGTATATTGCATGGGCAAGTTTTCGTAATGATCCTGTAAGAAGAGTTTACATTGAAAAAATATGCACCATGGGTTGGTAACTCAAAGCCATCTTAACCCATATTTGACAAATGGATTTTCCCATCATTATCAATCGGGTAGGTACACTTTCATTTTTAGGGGTGTTAGGAGTGATTTTTAATTTTTATCTCATTTTTCGATTGAAATTCTCAATGCAAACAGAATAGTCCCTGGTGGGACGCCACGTTCTGCGGCGTCACATCTGGGGCTATTATGTTTGCCTGTGTCCCATAAAAGGGACGCCAGGCTTAAATGAGTTTAGCTTAAGATCAACTTACGACCAACTTAAGTATCTCTTAGGGATTATGGTGAATAACTGAAAAGGACCGTAAGTTACGGTGACAACTTAACAGCATTGTAACTTTGGTGTCCTCTTATCTTACGAAGTGGCACCTTTCATTTGAAAAAGGTTCCGACAGCTTAGAGTAACTGGAATAGCAAGGGCGTAAATTTTAAAGTGGTCATCTTAAGTATGTCATAAGTTGGGGAACTTACGATGCGTTCAAGTTACTTGGCCCAGGTTCTGATGATCATGCTTTTTGGAAACATTGTCCTGAAACAGCTAGGTTAGGATAACTGACCATCCGCACATGACCGTATCGGTTGACTCATATCGGTTGACTCGGGATGTAAAGCGTTGAATCAAATAAATAAACAAATAAAAAGAAGCCAATTATCTTTCTACATCTAACCCTGTTAATGAAAGGCAGAATTTCTTGTGGAGCATGAAGCATGTTACAATACGAGAGTTGACATTTTACATGTTAAAATATTCATTATTGAAAATAAAAATGTCACATTTTCTGGATTTTTTTTTTTTATGAAAAACCTTACAGCCCCCAAATATTCAGATGCCTCAGTAATTGTGTTGATGAGTTGTTTAGCTACATTGGTTGAGTAACCAGGCTTAAAAACCTTCTAAAAATGCTGACGACATAACAAAGGCTGTAGTTGTTTTGTGGCTTGTCCTATTTCATATGAGCCACCTCGTGGGAAAACCAACAATCTGCATAGGCGAAAACAAAGACGCAGATCAGCTTCGCGGTAACCGCGAAGCTGATCAGCGCCTTTGTTTTCGCTACTCGGATAGTACAGTTCCTCTTCTACTTAAATCTGAAATTTCAAGCTTCTAGCTCTTTTCTGTGCTTATACAGGTCGGTTTGTGTCGGACCTGTTCGGAAACCACATTGTTGGTTTTCCTACGAGGCGGCTCATATTTTGATGTTGTGGAGACATGGCCAAGAACAACTCACAGACTGGTCAAAGGGAGATCATTACGAAAACACGCCCATGCAATATACAGGGGTTTTAAAGTTGTAAAAAAACGAAAATTTTCAGTAGAATTATTTTGATATTTTTCTTATTTTTGCTCAAAACATAGATTGTGGGTACTCGTTAGAACCGCCTCGGCGAGGCGGTTCTAACGTGTACCCACAATCTATGTTTTGAGCAAAAATAAGAATTTCAAAAATTTTCCTCTGAAAATTATCAATTTTTGACCTGAAAAAAATTACTGTATATCATATGGGCATGTTTTCGTAATGCCGGTCAAAGGGAGATAAGAGGATTACAGATTGTGGTTTATCTAAAATATTGCTGATACTTCTTCTTAAGCTTTTTGGCCACATTTTCATTACGAAAACTTGCCCATGCAATGAACAGAGATTTTTTGAGCTTAAAAAATTGAAAATTTTTAGCTGAAAAATTTTGATATTTTTCTAATTTTTGCTCAAAATTTTGCTCATCGAGGCGGTTCTAATGAGTACCCACAATCTATGTTTTGAGCAAAAATAAGAAAAAATACAAAAATTTTCCTCTGAAAATTATCGATTTTTGACCTGAAAAAAATTACTGTATATCATATGGACATGTTTTCGTAATGCTGGTCAAAGGGAGATAAGTCTAAGGATTACAGCTCGTGGTTTATCTAAAATATTGCTGACACTTCTTCTTAAGCTTTTTGGCCACATTTTGGGAAACAACACGTGTTCCTTCTGGGTTTGTAATGTGTAATGTGTTCCTGTTGCATATTTATCGTCCTCATGTTTTCCTGTGTGGGTTTTGAGAACATTTTTGTTTTTTGATTATTCCAAGCCCCGAGGTTATAAAACTTTTTTCATGCTCAACTCAGCTGAAGTTAAAATTTAAACTGCTGATAAATTTCAAAATAGCCCAAATAAATACGGGTTTAGGTCACCAAAGCCAGTAATTTATCCTGCTGATAAATGTTAAAATGCAGTTGTTGGCATTCTAAAATTTATGAACAGGATTAATTTTAGTCTCAGCTGAGTTGAGCATGATTAGGTAGTAGTCATTGCTAATATTGCATCTCAGCTGGTGAAAGGGAAATAATCCAATTCTTACCATGAGTTTAAAAGGGCAATGGTATTTAATTGGCAATAAATTTCCCATTTAATCTTTAAAGTATGTTATCTTTTTACTTTCAATGGGTAGACATTATTAATCCTGGTGGGCTGCACCATGAGAAAACCTTTTGCTTTTTATATAGATGTAAACAAAGGCACAGATCAACTGCACAGCTGAACATCGCTTTTTCGTTTTGCTTCACAGACAGATCAATCCCTCTACTTCATAATTCTGAAATTTCAAGATTGTAGCTTTCTTCTGTGACTGTACGAGCAATTTTCATCAGGAAAACATGTCCGTGTAATGTATACCCCCTTGAACCCCACTTTTATATAGCAAAACTGGGGTATGCAGGGGTATACCTATTTTTCTTATTTTTGCTCTAAAACATAGATTGTGCGTACTCGTTAGAACCGCCTCGCCGAGGCGGTTCTAACGTGTACCCACAATCTATGTTTTGAGCAAAAATAAGAAAAATATCAAAAATTTTCAGCTGAAAATTTTCAATTTTTAAAGCTCAAAAAATCTATGTTTATTGCATGGGCAAGTTTTCGTAATGGTGTCTGGCCTGGTCGGAAACCCAAAAGAAGGTTTTCAGGTGATGCGGTTCAGATTAAAGAAGATTAAACCAACAAGAGTACATGTTTGTGCTGCAACACAAGAAAACCTGTTCGTGACATTTACAATGAGGCCCGATGCAAACTGTGCTGTACCCGACAAATGACTTGAGGACTTAAATTTTGACAGAAACATGTAGCATTATACTAAACTTTTATGCATAGAAAACGATGCTGATCAGCTGTGCTTTTAAGTTAGAGAAATTTATAGTCATCACAGTTGTTTAGCACATTCAGAAATCGGGTTTTCTCTCAACGAGGCTAATTCAAATTATATTGTTCAAACGATTACAAAACGTAGAAACAAAAAATGTTTACTGTTGAAAGTATAATAAAATTTTGTTAATTTTCTAAATTTTGAGGAGTTTACAGGATTATTAAGATGGGGGTTTAAACAAAAGACGAAATTTACCATGACAATGTCTGCAAAATCCAGGTGAGAAGGTTTGTTTTATTGTTTAAAAAATGTTTGATATTTTAGAAAAAAGTCTTTGAGATAATGATAAACAGAAGGTCAAAGGAGTGCCACAATTTAACAGGAGGGTCAGTTAATCAGAATCACATAAAATCAGTTTTCGAATGATGAGTTCACAAAACCTCATTCACAGATCACACTACATACATTTTGCTTTTTCTCAAATAACCGACTTTTAAAAAGGCCAATCACACGTCACCTAGCTAAAAGGGTCCAACGGTCTCAAATAAAAGACCCCACATAGCTGGAAGAGGAGAAATATATGAACCTTGTGAATGGAGAAAAGAAGGTCACAGGAAAATGGTCCCAAGATAGAAGAATTTGTAATTCCTAGTGAAAGGATGGTCATTTAGAACTGGATAACTGCTACAATTAAGCCTCACCATTACTGCTATGGAACTCAGATGACAGACTCTTCTTGTTTTGAAAATGCATAAAATATAAATTTTACAAACAACTGCAGGATTAAATCCAGAGAAATAATTTATAAAAAAAATACTTAGGGGTCGATTTGCACCAGTGTAAATTTGCACACATACAATCAATTTTTGCACATGCAAATGGGGGCTTTAATGTGAAAGAAATGTGCACTTGGCACTGGTAATGAACCTAAGAATGCATGCATAGGAACAGTGAGGCTAGGATAACTAACTGCCCTGTGGCATGACCTTAGCCGACTGTGGATGTGAAGCACTAAGTCAACGGGGCTGGGGGAGCGGGGTGGGGCCTGTTTAATCTTTGATCCGGTTGCACTTGTAATTATATGAACCACATTGTGACATATAATAAGCCTGTTGGGTTTCTGACCAGATCCTACATAAACTGAACTGCAATGTACAGAAGATAAAAGATTTCGCACCATTTATCCAGAGACAACATATGTGACTCAGAGAACAACCAAAACAGATGAAATCAATACGGATGGAATATCTGTCTGGGAACAACTAATTCGCCATAAGTTGTTCCCATAATGAGGTAGTTGAATGAAACCATCAGCCTTTGATTGTCTCTGGATAGCCAGTGTGTAAATATCAATTGCAAATTTTTGAGCAGCAGCTGATCTTTGCTTTTATTTTTGCATATGCAAACAGTTGTTTCACTCATCTCACTTATGTGGGTTCGCGCCTCGCACGGGGCACGAATTCATATGTGAGACAAGCCATGTTCTGCTTGCGGGTGTGTCGGGTGGTTTTTCCCCGGGTACTCCGGTTTTCGCCCCACCTACCGATTGATTCGTCTCGATATGAGTGAAAAAGCTTGAAAGGGACGTAAAACTGAATCAAAAAAAAAAAAAAAAAAAATACGACACCTTAACTATAGGGCAGGTTCAAAGCCAATTATCTGACAATTAAAGAATGATTGCGGGGATGTTACCACAAAGTTGGCGAAAAGCAGTTTTTTTCATGAACCTTGCCACAAAATAAATAATTATAATAAAACTAAATATGACACCTCTTAACTAGTAGGCAGGTTCAAAGCCCAATTGTCTGACATAAAGTAGGATTGTCAACAAACATGAGACGCCGCATCAGAAAACCAACATTCGTCATATGCGAAAACAAAGGCGCAGATCAGCTTCGCGGTAACCGCGAAGCTGATCAGCGCCTTTGTTTTCGCTGTAGGGATAGTACAATCCCTCTTCTTTTCAAACCCAAAATTTCAAGCTTCTTGCATGGTACTGTGACTGTACAGACCGGTTTGTGTCAGAGCTGATCGGAGACCACATTGTTGGTTTTCTCATGATGCGGCTCAAATTGTAAACTAAGGTTGACTGGGCAAGGCTGTAGTCAGCCACATCCTGAGAAAACCAGCCTTTTTCCAAAATTATGCAAAAAGAAAGACATAGATAAGCTGTGCAGTTACTGCACAGCTTATCTATGCAGTAACTGCACAGCTGATCAGTGTCTTTGCTTTGGCTTCACTGTTGGTGCAATTTCTCTGCTTCCCATAGTTGAAATGTCAAGCTTTTAGCTTTCTTCTGTAACTTTACAGAATGGTTTGTGTCAGACATGGTCGAAAACCCAGGGGACAGGTTTTAGTGTCATACGTTTTAAGTCAAAGTTGACTGAGACATGAAGCAACAATTCAAACAAAGGCAGTGATCTTCTCAATATCCTAGCAGCTAATAAGAGCTTTTAAATTTCATCAGGATAACATGTTCGTGAAATGTATACCCCCTTAAACCCCACTTTTATATAGTAAAACTGGGGTTTACAGGGGTATATCTATTTTTCTTATTTTTGATCCAAAACATAGATTGTGGGTACTCGTTAGAACCGCCTCGGCGAGGCGGTTCTAACGTGTACCCACAATCTATGTTTTGAACGCCGAGGCGGTTCTCGTTTGCGGTTCTAACGTGTACCCACAATCTATGTTTTGAACGCCGAGGCGGTTCTAACGAGTACCCACAATCTATGTTTTGAACAAAATTATTCAAAATAACAAATTTTTTCCAACAAAATTTTCAATTTTTAGGGCTGAAATAAACCTCTGTATTTTGCATGGGCAAGTTTTCGTAATGGCTACATACATAGTCTGTTTACTCCCTTAAGCCAAGCCAAAATTTAGCCTGCTGTCTTGAGACATGTTTTTGCATGACAATGCTCTTTTGTTCCATTGTCAACTTTAAAGATTTTATGTCATGAATTTAAAATCACAAATTAATGTGTCCTTCTAAATTAGTTATACCCTATGTAAATTCTTATTCTCTCTTTTCATTGAAAACTAATATTTGAAAAAGGATCTATTATAATGACTAAATGGATATTGCACTTAATTTTTTGGATTTGAAATCTGATCAAGTATAGAAATAAGTTTAAAAAGAATTATAAGATTACGAAAAATGCATGCTTTGGGCTGACATAATAATGAATAACAACATAATACATTGTATCCAAAGTATGGTATGAAGTAAAAAAAAGAAAAAAATTATAAATTAATTACAAAAAACGCATGTCGTGGAATGACAAATTGCAATAAAGGAATAAGAACATAGTAGAATGTATCCATTGTGTGTTTAAAGTTAACAAAATGTTAGATTAAATGGAAATGAAAAAGTTGGAATAAATAAGTAAATAAAAAAAAAATGATTAAATGTTAAAATAAATGAAAAATGGTGGATTGATATAATGTTGCCATGGCATCGCCAGTGTGTCATCTTCCAATTATTGAACCGACGATACTGACAGACCCTTATAAAGGCAGGCATGTGTTAAGGTAGGGATAGACAATCTGACATTCATGTTTTCATCTTCTCATACAAGGTACATAGTTTGCCAACTTGTCTTGCAGCATAAAAATGTATTTGCAAGCTTGAAAGGATTTTGAAAAATTTGCTGTACATAAAGAATTCAGAAATCTGCTTACTGTGAGCATGGCAAGGATTCACTTCACTTCACTTTGCTCTCATCATCACCTATGTGTTCAGATAACTGGATTGTGAGCATGGCAAAAGATTCAGATATTTGGCTGACTGAAGGATTCAGAAAGCATTGTGTTTAGAATGAAGAAATGAATGATTTAGAAAAGTTATCATGAAAAGTATTCAAGAGTATTATTTTCCTCATGATAAATGTTTCAGTAAACTTTACAATAAGACTGAAAAACAAATCTGATAATTTTGCTAACGGCCTGTAAAAGGATTCAGAAAGGTTGCTTAGAAAATGATAAATGATTCAGAAATTCTTGCTGTCAGTTTTAAACTTTGAATCATTTCATACAACTCTTCCCTTTCCAACAGATGGAACAAATCTAGAGGTCAATCTGATACTGGTCGTCTTGGACTGACGGCAAGTCGGGAGGCCTCATTTACAGTTGCAACCGACGATGACGACCTCAGTGTCGCCACGACTCCCTACAGACTGCCGAGGATATCCCCTAGGGGAGATGACTTTTCTCCACAACCGGAGGCAGAGAGAGCGGTGCATATGGATAGTCCGGAAGCAGATAAAGTGTGGAGCCGATATGGTTTTGAGAAAATTATAAGGTAGGTTCATACAGTGTAAGATGGATAAAGAGTGGTTGGTTGACTTATGGAATATGAGCTGCATCGTGAGAAAACGGGATTTTTGCCAATGCAAAAACAAAGGCGCAGATCAGCTTCGCGGTAACTTTGTTTTTGCTACACGGATAGTACAATTTCTCTTCTTCTTAAAACCGATATTTCAACTTTCTAGCCTGCTACTGTGAATGTACAGATCGATTTGTGTCAGACCTAGTCTGAAACCCCGAAGAAGGGTTTTTTCTTGTCGCGGCTTTTATCATCCCAGTCAAGAACTTTTCTGTCATGTTGGGACAGAGGCAATTATTCCTGGGTATATAATTATTAGTACTATGGGGTGTAAATGTGTCTTGCTCAAAGACACAAACCTTGCAGCTGCTGTGGCCAGCGTTTGAATCCCCAAACCTCTTGCTCTGGTGTTCCTTGAGTCTTTAACTTAGTGCTTACAGTCCGGAGGAGCTGTTTACAGATTATCATGGTGTTTTGAGGCCCTTCAATACATTATATGAACCTCAATGCGACAAAATGTACCTTGGGACATTCTTGCATTACTAGTGGAAAGCGGCAAAAAGGGGAAAAATCATGTAATATATGTTTTAGAAATAACACTGTATTTCGTTGGCTCGTTGACAAAACCTCGTAACTGCAAAAAAACAAATTTTTCAGGAGAAGCAAAAAACTAAAACTTGTATATAAATGATATATAATTGTGCATGTTTACAAATTGTCGTATATACAAAGCTTGATAAATGAAAGCCAGAAGCAGATTCTTATGATGAATTAAAGAATGCATTTATGAGAAATCATATTATGCAACTTTTGCATATCTAAAAGATAAAGATTTTCTTGTATTTAAATTTTTTTGAAATTGCATATACGAGGTTTTGTCACCTTTTTTCAAGTCCGTTTACCATTTGTAGTTACGAGGTTTTGTAAGGTCATCGAAAAACTAACTTCCCATTGGACATAACCTACAAGGCTTTGTCACAAGCTGAATTTGAATGTTTTGAATCGCGCCATGTGAAAAAACGATTTTTTGAAAAAAGTGCAGTTACGAGGTTTTGTCAACGAGCCAACGATATGTAATCTTTGGACACTGGGCTAGTTTCAAAAATATTTATTTTCAATATTTGGAGTTATCTGCCCTTGTTTTAGCCCATAATATACTTAATTTTCCTATATCAGTCGTTAAACGGTATCCATAGCAACCACATCGTCATGAAAATAGACATAATAATTTCGACAAATTATTTGTACGGGTAACCCGCTTCTATCTTGACAATAGGTTCTAACCAATGCTGAAATAGTTTTAAGCAAATGCATCGAGTTTTTAAGCTCTACTAACATGCAGAAATGCACTACGCAATTTTGACGTCATATTTCAGAAGAATGACGTCTGTAGGGTTCATATAGTAAATTGTCATAACTCACAAAACAACTTGAAAAATCTGGTCAAATAAAGACTAACAGACTCTAGAAACATTATACATTTAAAGTAATATTGTTTTTCTAATACTCAAAAAATTGTTCGTAGGTACATTCTCTCATGTTGTGGCCCATATGTCATATCGAGTGTGGCAAGTTATCCTAACTACTCTGTTTCTGAGAAAAATGTCCTATTAGCCAATTACCGATACTAAGTGCACATTCTTCAACCACTAACTGACAACTGTCCATGAATCATTCAAAGAGAAAATCCAAGATTTATTTCTGAAATATTTTCATGTGTATGATTGTATCCATTTTCAGAATTCCAGAACTCGGTCCCCAGATCCGAATGTTAATGCCCCCACCCAAGAATTATCTACAGCAGATGCGTAACCATACATCAAGTGGTCCAAAGTTTAAAAGTGCTGCCATAACGCCATCCACGAGATCACTACCGTGGAATCTGGGGTGTGATATAGATGACCCTCATGTGTATCAAGGGTAATATTTGCAATCATCATCATCATCATCATCATCATCATCATCATCATCATCATCATCATCATCATCACCATCATCATCATCATCACCATCAACATTATTTTTCTCATGATCTTCATCATTATTGTCATCAAAATCATTGTTATCATCATCATCAACATCGGTGTTAACATCATTTTTATCATCATCATCATCATCATCATCATCATCATCATCATCATTATTTTTTTCTCATGATCATCATAACTATTGTCATCAAAATCATTGTTATAATTATGATCATCATGATCATCAATATCATCATGATCATCATCAACAACAACATTATTTTTTTTCTCATGATCATCATAACTTTTGTCATTAACATCAGTGTTTTCATCATTTTTATCATCATCATCATTATCATCATCATCATCATATATTTACAAACACCATATTTATTGTCATCATCATTATCATAATCATTATATTCATTTATCAAGTATCAGAAGTAAAAGGGCTTCCACCCGATCGTTACTCCGGAATCTGGTTGTGTAATATAGATGACCCACGTGTATCAGAGGTAAAAAACTGATGTCATTGTTATCGCCGTTGTCATCATAAACAACAATATTATCATTATCATCAAGTGTACGAGCAAAATACATGTAGTACAGTAGCCTATTAAAAATGTAAAAGCTATTTCTATTGCAGTAAAATTGATCAATACCAATTATTAAAAATCATGATATCTTGATATTTTTTGTTCAAAACCATAAATAGGCAAATGGGTACTTCTTGGGGTTTTAATACCCATTTAAGTGGTGTGATAAATTTAACATTTTTTTTTTGTCCATGTATAAGACCTACCTATCAGATGAACATTTATAGGACGTTTGGTTGTTTGATTGTAAATTACACTTAAGTTAACAGTGCTGTTCTTTATTTTCAGCCAACGGGAGGACAGAATGTCTGGTAAATCCCGCCGCAGTCAGCGACTGGAGCCCACCCCCACCCCCATCAGTCGGAGCCAATCCCCAACAAAGTCTATCAAAAGCATACACTGGGTTTTAGGGCATAACAGATACCACACATTTGATAAAAAGGTATGTCTTGCTGCAAATACCATAAAATATCAAGAAAGTCCCTGACAACATAATATTTTAAATGTTGACTTCAATACATTGTATTATTAAGTTCTGAGGAAATTTTGCATGTACCGGTACATTATTCCATACATTTTTTAAATCAAAAAAAGGGAATTCATAACTTGATATGCAAATGCTTGCTTCTGGTAACTTAGTTTAAGTGGCTAGAGAAAAAATTTGATATTAAGCAAGAATTCCAACTTTTGCAGGGCAATGAAATTAGCAATATCAACAAAACTGACTTGCCAAACATCCATAAACTTAAATTATCTAAACTAATATCTAATGTCTGAATATTTTTTGATAATACATAATAACTTTCTCATTTTAGGGCCGTAGCCATGTTCAAGGACCATATTCCAGAGAATTCAACGTTACCTGTATGGCGCCCACAAACTGGCTGAAAATGAAATGGGGGCGGGGCAAAGCAACTGCAGCTCACTGATACTGACAGGAGGGATTTACATTAAAACACTTTAGTAGTGCTGCAAAAAATGTGACTGCAAAACAGTTGTAGTTTTATGGAAATATGTTACTCTAGGAAGATAACCAGTGTTCACAATGCCTGTGCAGATCAGCACGTACATCTTAACCCATGTGTGACAAATGAGCCTCGACGTTAGAGAACCGGTCTTCGGGGTTTCTGACCAGGTGCGACAAAAATCGGCCTGTACATAGAAGATGGCTAGAAGCTTGAAATTTTGGCTATAAGTAGAAGAAGAATTGTACTATCATAGTAGCTAAAACAAAGGCGCTGATCAGCTGTGCAGTTACCAGTTACTGCACAGCTGATCTGCGCCTTTGTTTTCGCATAGGCGAAAATCCAGTTTTCTCATGATGCGGCTCAAATGGAATTGCCCATAATTAGCATCTGTGTGAGTTAATTGACTTACATTTTCAGGGGCTGCAGGAGTGATTTCATTTTCGTTTCATTTTTCGATGAAATTCCTCTTAGCCCCACATTGGAAGCCCCATTCTTGTTTGGTTTGGTTAAGGTACATGTACCCACCAACAATATCACCTGTATGGCACCGACTAATTGGTTGAACAATTTTTCAGTCAATTCAAGACAGATCCACCACTTCCTGGGTATTTATCTACATTACGAAAACACGCCCATGTAATGTACAGAAAATTTTTTGGTTTTAAAAAATGAAAATTTTCTCAGGAAAAAATTTGATATTTTTCTTATTTTTGCTCAAAACATAGATTGTGGGTACTCGTTAGAACCGCCTCGGGTAGGCGGTTCTAACGTGTTATTTGGAGCAAAAACGTTTTATTTGGAGCAAAAATAAAAAAAAATAGGTATACCCCTGCAAACCCCAGTTTTTCTATATAAAAGTGGGGTTTAAGGGGGTATTCAATACACGGACATGTTTTCCTGATGGTACTCTGATAAGTAAGTGTGTCATGCTTAATGACACAGCACAGTGCCCTCAGTGAGGATCGATCTATCTAGAGTTCGATGCTCTACCTCAAGGGTATATGTTGCCTATGCCCCAGATAGAGGACACAAGGCCCTGAGGTTATAATAGCTTTTTCATGCTCAGCTCAGCTGAGACTAAAATTTAACCTGCTCATAAACGTTAAAATGCCAACAATTGGCATTTTAACATTTATAAGCAGGATAAATTGTAGATGTTTGTGATTTAATCATTAAAATTTCACTGATTTTGGCTATTTTAATATTTATGAGCTGTTAAAATTTCAAGTTCAGCTGAGTTGAGCATGAAAAAAGTTTTATAACCTTGGGACCAGGACCTCTTGATTTGGAGTCCAATGCTCTACCTTGAGGGTATATGTTGCCTATGCCCCTGATAGAGGACACAAGGCCCCCAGGTTATAGAAGCTTTTTTCATGCTCAGCTCAGCTGAGACTAAAATTTATCATGGTGATAAATGTTAAAGTGCCAACAATTGTCAATTGTTGGCAATTTAACATTTATCAGCACAATAAATTACTGTCTTATGGGATTTATGCCAGAATTTTCTTTTTTTTTTTTTTTGGCCTGTTACGAGCTATTGAAAATTCATGCTCAGCTGAGTTGAGATCTGAAAAAAGTTTTATAACCGTGGGACAGTTTATCACCAACTAATATGGCTAGGCACGGCAGCTGATGAGGATAATTGGTCTTGTACAGAATAAATATTTCTACGTGTTGCTTCACAAATTCAAAGTTCATGCAAATATTGAAAATACCACTTTCATGGCGTTAACTGACAGACTACTTGCTCCTGAATAATGAAGAGAAAATTTGTAAAATAAAAATCGTGAAAACTTCTACACTTACAGTGTACTCATGCAGTTATATTTACATTTTTAGCTCACCTGAGCCGTTAGGCTCACAAGGTGAGCTTATAGGATGGCCATGATCCGGCGCCCGTCCGTCGTCAGTCCACAATTTCAAAGATCATCTTCTCTGAAACCGCTTGGCCAACCAAAGCCAAATTTTATATGAAGCATCTATAGGAAGGGGGAACCAACGTGTATATAAGAAATCCAGGTCACATGACCAAGATGGCCGCTATGCCCATATATGGTAAAAACCCTTCAAAAATCTTCTTCTCCAGAACCGGTGGACTGATTTCAACGAAACTTGGCATGAAGCATCGATTGCTCAAGCACTACAATGTGTATATAAATCATGACCCTTTGATGACCTTGACCTATTTTACGGCAAGGTCAACATAGGTCGCCAATGCATTTGAATGGGGAAAACTTTTGAAATGTCATTTAAAGTCATTTAAAGTGAAAGTCTTGCAAGAAATGGGCAATAGGACTGAATATTAATGATTCTGAAAAAAATTGGACCCCAGGGGCTCATATGCCCCCACCCCTGGGGCAATATACATGTATATTACCATAATATTCAAACATCATCTCCTCTGAAACCGCTTGGCCAATCAAAGCCAAATTTTATGTGAAGCATCAATAGGAAGAGGTTATCAATGTATATTTAAATAATCCAGGTCACATGATCAAGATGGCCGCAATGCCCATATATGGTAATAACCCTTCAAAAATCTTGTTCTCCAGAACCAGTGGATCGATTTCAAAGAAACTTGGCATGAAGCATTGATGGCTCAAGTACTACAATGTGTATATAAATCATGACCCTGTAATGACCTTGACCTTTTTTTACGGCAAGGTCAACATAGGTCGCCAATGCATTTGAATAGGGAAACTTTTTAGAATGTCATTTAAAGTGAAAATCTTGCAGGAAATGGGCAGTAGGACTGAATATTAATGATTCTGAAAAATAATTGGACCCCAGGGGCTCATCTGCCCCCACCCCGGGGCAATATACATGTATATTACCATAATATTCAAACATCTCCTCTGAAACCACTTGGCCAATTGAAGCCAAATTTTATGTGAAGTATCTATAGGATGGGGGAATTAATGTATATATAAATTATCTAGTTCACATGACCAAGATGGCTGCCATGCCCATATATGGTAAAAACCCTTCAAGAATCTTCTTCTCCGAATCCGGTGGACCGATTTTAAAGAAACTTGGCATGAAGCACCAATGGCTGAAGTACTATAATGTGTATATAAATCATGACCCTGTGGTGACCTTGACCTATTTTATGACAAGGTCAACATAGGTCGCCAATGCACTGGAAGGGGGAAAACTTTTAAAAAGTCATTTGAGGTGAAAATCTTGCAGGAAATGGGTAGTAGGACTAAATATTAATGATTCTGAAAAAAAAATGGACTTAAGGGCTCATATGCCCACACCCCGGGGCAATATACATGATTGTATATTACCATAATATTCAAACATCTTCTCCTCTGAAACCACTTGGCCAATTGAAGCCAAATTTTATGTGAAGCATCTATAGGATGGGGGAACCAATAAGTATATTAATAATCTAGGTCACATGACCAAGATGGCCGCCATGGCCATATATGGTAAAAACCCTTCAAATATCTTGCTCTCTAAAACCAATAGATTGATTTCAATGAAACTTGGTGTGAAGCATCCATGGCTAAAGTACTACAATGTATAAATAAATCATGATCCTGTGATGAACTTGACCAAGTTTATGGCAAGGTCAACATGAGTTGCCCATACATTTGAATGGGAAAAACTGTTAAAATGTCATTTGAAGGGAAAAGCCAGCAAGAAATTGGCAAATGGACTGAATATTGATTTTTCTGAAAAAAGAAAACGACCCAAGGGCTTCATCTGCCCCTGCACTGGGGTTAAATACCATAATATTCAAACATGTTTATTGGTATATGCAACAGACTCAGGTGAGCGTTTACAGGACCATTGGTCCTCTGGTTATTGAAATCGCCCTAAATGAAAGTATCTTTCCTTATGTTCTTCTTTTCCCAAAGAAAAACATTAAGTCACATGATCCAGAGGCCACGCCTATGGGTAGGGCGACATCAAACCAGTGACGTTGTTTGTTTACTCTTGTTGGTGTGATGTCAGTCGCATATCGCCATGACGTTGAGCGCGAAAATTTGATGTTTTGGCTGTTCCAAAATTACGTCAAGTCGGATTTAATGTCAGATAACATGAAAATGAGCGATGATATGTGCAATTGAAAATCTGATACTTGATTGATAATATAAAATATAAATATAAGTATTGAAATTCAGATTTTAGCTTTCACTGGATGATGAAAAACATTAGCTGTTTTAATGTCTCCGAGAAGCCCTTCGGGCTTCACAGACATTAAAACAAGCCTAATGTTTTTCATCGTCCAGTGAAAGCTAAAATCAGAATTTCAATCCTTAAGTATTGTTATATTGACTCAAACACTTACAAAATTTGTGATTTCATATGTAATGACTCATCGATAGTGTTTTCATATTATACTTCTTTGAGTGAAAAAAAATGTGTTGTGTAAAATCATTAAATTCATACAAATTAATCTACTGCCTTCACAATCTGATTCCTTATCAGGAAAACATGTTCATGAAATGTATACCCCATTAAACCCCACTTTTATAAAGAAAAACTGGGGTTTGCAGGGGTAAACCTGATTTTCTTATTTTTGATCTAAAACATACATTGTGGGTACTCGTTAGAACCGCCTCGATGAGGCGGTTCTAACATGTACCCACAATCAATGTTTCGAGCAAAAATAAGAAAAATATCAAATATTTTCTACTAAAAATTTTCAAGTTTTACAACTTGTAAAAAATCTGTACATTACATGGGCGTATTTTCGTAATACTGACTTCAACTTTATATGACTTGTGTCTTAGTAGTTTTTGTATTTCTGTGATTGGCAATATTGGCAAGTGTTTTACACCCCACCAACATCAAGGTCAAATGGAGTAAAAAAAAAATCAAATTTATAAAAAATAATGTTTTAACTCAGTTACTAGCTTCTATCGAAAGTTATGATATTAAATGACAGGCAGACATAAAACAACATAACTTACATGGTATCATTTAGAAGTATATTTCATCTATTATGAATTATGAAACATGGTTTAATATAGTAACCAAAGAAACCCTAAATTCCCATAAAATCAACACTTGAGGCAACCAAAGCTCTGAATGTAGCATAAAAAATATTTTGACGCAGACCCAGATTGGCCGCAATGTCATGAACATTTTTTTTCCTGAATTAGTCATGAAAATATTTCTACCATCATTTTTCCTCTTCTGATGATTCCAGAAAAGCAGTAATCAGTCGATGGTAAAAGAATGTGCACAAATAGCTGATTATGTTAACCTAAGAGGCTTGCCCGGAATAGTGTGGTTACGAGAATTGATCCCACTATTGTGACTTCAGTTTTCTATCTTGGGGGTAAAGTGTGCCATCTAAACATCAGAAAAACTTGTCCGTGAAATGTTTACCCCCTTAAACCCCACTTTTATATAATAAAATTGGGGTATACAGGGGTATATCTATTTTTCTTATATTTACTCTAAAAGTTGTGGGTACTTGTTAAAACCGCCTCGGCGAGGCGATTCTAACGTGTACCCATAATCAATGTTTTGAGCAAAAAATATCAAAAATTTTTTGATGAAATTTTCAATTTTTACAGCTGAAAAGAATCTCTGTATATTGCATGGGCAAGTTTTCGTAACGTGTAGTTACTTTGTTTCAATTCAGCAGATCAATACCTTTGGTTATGCATGTGCAAAATACAAGGCTTATTCCTTCATACTCATAAACAGATATCCATTTTGAAACATTTACAAAATTTCAATAGCAAACATAAACTTAACATATAACACACATGATTACAGAAATGATATGAACCGCGTCATGAGAAAATGGGATTTTTCTTATGCGAAAACAAAGGCGCAGATCAGCTTCGCAGTAAAACAAAGGCGCAAATCAGCTTCGCAGTAACTGCAAAGCTGATCAGCGTCTTTGTTTTCGCTATAGGGATAGCACAATTCCTACTCTACTTATCACAGCATTTCAAGCTTCTAGCCTTCCTCTCAGACTGTACAGGTAGGTTTGTGTCAGATCTGGTCAGAAACCCTTAAGACCCGTTTTCTCACATCACGACTCGTGTGTTTTTCATGTAACAATAGTGCTACAAATTTTATTTAAAAAGGATGCCCAGTTGGCTTTACATCTGATTTTCCCTGGGTTCCTCCATTTCAATGTAAATACATATACTGTAGATTCGGAAATATTCGCTAATATTTGCAAATTGGCTGTCTCTCAAATTCAAAGTTCTAACTAATTAAGAGTTTCTATAAGCTTTAAAGACTGTACGAGTACTCGCTCGCAAATTCAAGACCTCGCTAATAATTTGGAAATAGAAAATTCACAAAATAAAAGTCACACGAAAATTTCCAAACTTACAGTAACAAAGGCACATAGGAGCTGCCTTTCCGTGCAGGTAGAACAGCATCGTTCTTCTTTTGCTGGTCTGCAGTTTGCTTATCCATGGTTTAAGTTCAAAAAATGTCACACTGAACACAATATAAGGGAAACAACCCATTCAATGTGATTTTTTTCTTTTTAAATAATTTACATAAAACAATATATGTTATCACTAAAATATCAGGTATATCTATAATCACTTTTTCTTTTATAAAAACCAGAGGACCAATGGTCCTGAGAACGCTCACCTGAAGCCTGATCCTGGAGTATTAAGTCATCATGAAATGACCTTGACCTTGAATACTCACACACCTTTATTGAATTCATAAGTTGTCTGCATCTGCAAAGATTCAGGTCTCAGGCTGCAATAGTTTCCAAACCCAGTGATTTCTGAGAAAACTATAATTTTAATTTTGATATTCAAATGACCTTGGGTCAAGGTCAAGAAATGACCTTGGCCTTCATTAATTACTTACCTTCATTAACTCCATCGGTTGTCTGCATCAAGCAACTTTCAGGTCTCAGACTGCAACAGTTTCCAAAATATCCATTGTTTTCGCCTTTTCCCATGTAAAAGCCTATGTTTCCAAAATTGACCTTGCCGTAAAATAGGTCAAGGTCATCCTATGGTCATCATTTGATCCGTAAAATAGGTCAAGGTCATCCTATGGTCATCATTTGATCAAACTATGATGGGCTGGAATCCCAAATGCTACATACCAAGTTTCGCGAAAATTGGCCTGCCAGTTCTGGAGAAGAAGATTTTTGAGTGGTTTTTACCATATATGGGCGTGGCAGCCATCTTGGTCATGTGACCTGGATTTCACGATCAAACTTTCGTCTCCCCTACCCATGGATGCTCCACATAAAATTTCACTTCGATTGGCCCAGCAGTTTCAGAGAAGAAGATCTGTGAAAAGTGTGTATGGACGACAGACTGGCCAAGGTCAAGAGATGACCTTGACCTAAATTAATCACAAACCTTCATCTACTCCATTAGTTGTTTGCATCCACCACTTTTCAGGCCTCAGGCTGCAATAGTTTTCAAAAAATCCATAGTTTTCACTTTTTCCCATGCAAAAGCCTATGTTTCCAAAATTGACCTTGCCGTAAAATAGGTCAAGGTCATCCTAGGGTCATCATTTTATCAAACTATGATGGGCTGGAGTCCCAAATGCTACATACCAAGTTTCATGAAAATCAGCCTGCCGGTTCTGGAGAAGAAGATTTTTGAGTGGTTTTTACCATATATGGGCGTGGCGGCCATCTTGGTCATGTGACCTGGATTTCGCGATCAAACTTTCGTCTCCCCTACCCATGGATGCTCCACATAAAATTTCACTTTGATTGGCCCAGCAGTTTCAGAGAAGAAGATCTTTGAAAAGTGTGTATGGACGACAGACTGGCCAAGGTCAAGAGATGACCTTGACCTAAATTAATCACATACCTTCATCTACTCCATTAGTTGTTTGCATCTACCACTTTTCAGGCCTCAGGCTGCAATAGTTTTCAAAAAATCCATAGTTTTCACTTTTTCCCATGTAAAAGCCTATGTTTCCAAATTTGACATTGCCGTAAAATAGGTCAAGGTCATCCAAGGGTCATCATTTTATCAAACTATGATGGCAGGGTGGCCACACAATTTTGAAAATCAAATTCCCTGATTTTTCCCTGATATTTCCCTGATCTGGACTCAATTTTCCCTGATAAAATTTACTCATACTGTGACAAGTTTGTGTTTTGTTCGTGTCTATTTTGTCAAAAAGTGTTTTGTTTTACCTATCAAAACCTCCAATTATGTTAAATAATAAAGTGTACCTTCTTGTGTTAACAATATATGTATATATACAATGTACTGACTGATCAAAATCACTGAGTAGAGACTGATCAGAATCATACAAGAATTAATTTACTTGTGTGGTAATATAAACCAATTGGTTAAACATTTGTATGGCCTTCAACCTCCCCTTATACATGTACATGTATGTAATAGCCATATCTACTCCTCCAAAATTGTTACAAGCATGACTGCATACATGTGATATCTACCTATTTAGGAGGGATCTCCCTATTTTTGAGTAAATCTCCCTATTTGGAATTTCAAAATTTCCCTATATAACTTATACATCTCCCTATTTCAAATTTCTGATCTCCCTATTTGAAATCAAGACTTTCCTTCTTTGTTTAATCATTCTCCCTATAGGATCAGAATCATACAAGAATTAATTTACTTGTGTGGTAAATATAGTTTCGAAAAGTAAATCTCCCTATTTGGCTTCTCAGATGTATCACATGTATGTGACTGCCATTATTTTTTTTTGTACATAGTAAATAAACGTAAAACTGAGATAGTACATATTTCTGTCTAAAGCACTGTCATTTTGAAGTTGGCAACACATGCCGGGACTCAGCTGAGAGATAATTTACAAGAGGTTATAAAATCTCTTCCTCCTCAGTTTTAGTTCAGAATTCAGACAGGCATAGAGAAAGAGGAAAGCAAAACTGTTTGGCTAAAAAAATTTCACTAGGGTAATTTTTCACTCTATTTCAAGAGTGAAAAATTACCCTAGTGTTTATCATCTATTCCCTCTGGAATATTTATTTGAGAATATCTAAAAAAAATCATCAATATTCAATAAGTTTCTCCCTCTCTAGAACTCTTAAGCTGAGCCTTGAGATTATAAACAAGAAACTAATTAGAAAAGAAAACAAGGTGACCATGGGACTTCTGACAGTACAATATGTCCCCTTGCACATTAAATCACTTGGGTAAAAATGATCTATCACACAATTCTTATCAATATACATGTACTACTTAGAGCTTAAAAATAAAGCTACAAACATTCAAACACTACTTAAACTTTATGGAATTATACTGAATTTATCATCAAATAACAGTGTCAGCAATTTAGCATCAAGTCTAAAATTCATTAGCAAAATCTATGAAGGCAATTTGTAATGTTACTGAGGAGTGTCTTTGGTAACCAAACAGACATAATATCACTATTTGGTGGTGGTGTTACCATTTGTATATGCCATTTTATGGCATGCACGCTTAGTCTTCTGGTATAGCTCTGGGGCAACGGTGGCTCATTTCCATTTAGGTTTCTAACTGTAACTTTTGACCATTCTTAGTATTATGTGATTTGTGTTGCATATAATATATGCATTTTAGCACAATTGACAAACTGAATAACTTAAAGTTGATTTTTGCTTTGTTTTTTGTTTCCAAATAGTACACGTAATTGTGTTTTTGAAAATCAAAATATAGATATTTCTCCTAAAAAAATAATGATATTTACAAACCTGCGCCTCTGGAATTTTAAACATGCCCATAAAAAGTTTGAATTCGAAGTTAAAAAAGAAGAATTCTTATTAATCCCATATACCCCTTAATTACACTGTATATTATACAACTATCAAATTGAGACTTTCACTTATAAATGCTAAATTAGATAGAAACCACCAGAAACCATGATGACTGCTTGACAAGTTTCATATTATCAAAGCAGGATTTTCAAAATTCCCTGATTTTTCCCTGATTTTCATAAAAATTTCAAATTCCCTGATTTTTCCCTGCAGGGAATTTTTTTTCATCATTTTCCCTGTTTTCCCTGTTTTCCAGAGTCCGTGGCCACCCTGGATGGGCTGAAGTCCCCGATGCTACATACCAAGTTTCGTGGACATCGGCCCACCGGTTCTGGAGAAGAAGATTTTTGAGCGGTTTTCAACATATATGGGCGTGGCGGCCATCTTGGTCATGTGACCCGGATTTCGCGATCAAACTTGAAATGCCACTACCCAAGGAGGCTCCACATAAAATTTCAACTAGATCGGCCAAGCGGTTTCAGAGAAGAAGATCTTTGAAATTGTGGACGACGGACGGACGGACGACGGACGGACGGACGCCGGATCATGGCCATCCTATAAGCTCACCTTGTGAGCCTTTGGCTCAGGTGAGCTAAAAATATATGCTTCTCGTTAAATAAGCCACCACACAAGAAAATCAACAATCTGCATATTCAAAAACAAAGATGCCTTATTGTGCTACATGGATAGTGCAATTCCCCTTCTACTTGTACACAAAATAACGATGTACGGGCTGGTTTGTGTCGGACCTGGTCGAAACCGCATGGTTTTTCTCATGCGGTCTACACTCTCTTTAATTTCAAAGAATTCAATAGTGATTTATATTCCTGCAAAAATTCTGCTTCTTCCGTAAGGGTAAGATCTAGATAATCTTCTTCCTCCGTTGGTACATCTGAGACCAATTTATCTATTAGCCGCCTCTGATATTTCAACAATAATAACAAAATTGTTTAAAAACCACTTTAGGATTTCAAAGAATTCAATAGCAATTTACATTCCTGTAAAAACTCTGCCTCCTCCGACAGTGTAAGATCCAGATAATCTTCTTCCTCCGTCGGTAAATCCGAGACTAGTTTATCTATCGCCTCCTTTGATATTTTAACAATAATCACAAAATTGTTTAAAAATCACTTTAGGATTTCAAAGAATTCAATAGCGATTTATATTCCTGTAAAAACTCTGCCTCTTCTGTCAATGTAAGATCAAGATTATCTTCTTCATCTGTCGGTAAATCTGAGACTAGTTTATCTATTAGCCTTCTTTGACATTTTAACAATTACCACAAAATTGTTTAAAAATCACTTAATAGGATTTCAAAGAATTAAAAAGAGATTTATATTCCTGCAAAAATTCAGCTTCTCCTGTCAATGTATGGTCTAGATTATTTTCTTCATCTGTCGGTAAATCTGAGACTAGTTTTATTTATTAGCCTCCTTCAATATTTTAACAATAATCACAAAATAGTTTAAAAATCACTTTAGGATTTCAAAGAATTAAGAAGAGATTTATATTCCTGTAAAAACTCGCCTCTTCTGTCTTCTTCCTCTATCGGTAAATCCGAGGCTAGTTTATCTATTAGCCTCCTTTGATATTTCAGTCAATTTAAGATCAAGATAATCTTCTTCCTCCGTTGGTAAATATAAGACCAGTTTATCTATTAGCCTACTTTGATATTTTAACAATAATCACAAAATTGTTTAAAAATCACTTCAGGACTTCAAAGAATTCAATAGCAATTTATATTCCTGCAAAAACTCTGCCTCTTCCGTCAGTGTAAGATCAAGATAATCTTCTTCCTCTGTCGGTAAATCTGAGACTAGTTTATCTATCGCCTCTTTTTCTTCCTTCTTTATCTTCTTTCTCTCAGAATCTGAAAATGTACAGCATCAGGATAACATATTCCGTGAAATAAATAACACCTTATACCCAACTTTTATAAACAAAATTTGGGTATGCAGGGGTATACCTATTTTTGCTCCAAAACATAGATTGTGGGTAATTATTAGAGGCGGTTCTAACGTGCACCCACAATCTATGTTTTGAGAAAAAATAAGAAATATATAAAAATTTTTCTACCGAAATTTTTTTTTTTTTTTACAACATTAAAAATCTCTGTAAATTGAATGAGTATGTTTTTGTAATGGTATAAGCCACAATGCGAGAAAACCAGTCTTTGGGGTTTCCCACCAGGTCAAGAACAAACTGGCCTAAGCAGCTACAGAAGATGGCTAGAAGCTTGAAATTTTGCATTAAAGAAGAAGCGAAAACAAAGGTGCTGATCAGCTGTGCAGTAACTGCACAGCTGATCTGCGTCTTTGTTTTTTGCACATGCAAAGATCAGTTCTTCTTTCTGTTTGAATCTGAAAACATGTACAGTATGAGCTGCAATGTGAGAAAACTAGACTTTGGGGATTCTGACCAGGCCCTGGGGTTATAAAACTTTTTTCATGCTCAGCTCAGCTTAGATTAAAATTCATCCTGCTGATAAATGTTAAAATGCCAAAAATTGTTGGCATTTTAACATTCATTAACAGGATAAATCTAAACCTGAAATTTTAATTTATTTTGGCCATTTTGTTATTTATGAGCAGCTGAAATTTTATGCTTGCCTGGGCTGAGCATGAAAAACATTGAATAACCTCGTGGCCAGGCCCCGAGGTTATAAAACTTTTTTCAAGCTCAGCTCAGCTGAGCATGAAATTTCAACTGCTCATAAATGCTGAAATAGTCAAAATTAGTGAAAAATTCAGGTTCATACCTCAAAATCTAAATTTATCCTGCTAATAAATGTTAAAATGCCAACAGTTGTTGGCATTTTAACATTTATGAGCAGGATAAATTTTAGTCTAAGCTGAGCTGAGCATGAAAAAAGTTTTATAACCTCGTGGCCAGGTCTGACATAAATGGAGCAGTAAAAACACAGGAAAAGTTTAGAGGATGGAAATTTTGGATTTAGAAAAGTAGAGGAATTGCACTATCCGTGTAGCGAAAATAAAGGCCCTGTTCAGCTTCGCGGTTACCATGAAGCATCTAAAACATATATTGTGTGTACTTGTACGAACGCCTCAGGGAGGCAGGTCTAGCGTGTACCCGCAATCAATGTTTTGAGCAAACATAACTCAAATATCTTTTTTTTTTCTACTGGAAATTTTCAATTTTTACAACTTAAAAAATTCTCTGAAAATTGCATGGGCGTGGTTTCCTAATGGTAGATCTGGCTTTAAATACCTGATGAGGAAGACTCAGACCCTGCGAACCCATTGGATGATGATGAAGACTCAGACCCTGAGGACCCATTGGATGTCGACGGGAGCTCGGGGAGTGGGGGCAGAACCCCACCTGACCCCATTATGATTTCAATGGCTCTCTCAATATCTGCTCTGGACTGGAATAACGCTCTTCTGGCCATTTCTGGGTCAAAACCCATAGCTGAGATCTAAAATAAAGATAACACACTGTAAGTTCGGAATTCTTTGTGTGACATTTATTTCCCAAATTTTCGATATCAGAATTATTAGGGAGTCTTTGAATTCACGAACGAGTACTTGTGCAGTCTATAAAACTTATTGTAATTCTTTATTAGCCAGAACTTTTGCAAGGCAATGAATTCATGAATATTGGTGAAACTTAAGTTCTCACGTACATTTCCGGATTTACAGTATGTCAAATCTAGAAGAGGTGGGGTTTGAAGCAGCGTGGAGGTCCCAAGCCCATTATTATTTCAATATCAGCTCTTGTATGGCACAATGTTGTTGTTTTTTTGGGGTTTTTTTTAAGCCAGGATCGAATCTGGCAGGTGACATCTAAAACAAAGACAACCCATGGGAGGTGTCCCTTACTATCAGCCTCTGGTATCTGGTAAGTTGAAACTGGGATCCTTATGTTGTTGGGACAGATAAATCGATACATTAACTGAGCTATTGCATCATCTGGGATGTTGAGAGGTCCCTTAATGTCAGTTTAGGGGTCTGGTAAATTAAGAAATTTGAGCCACGTCATGAGAAGACCGATTTTTGCCTATGCGAAAACAAAGACGCAGATCAGCTATGCAGTGACTGCACAGCTGATCAGTGGCTTTATTTTCATTACACGGATAGTACCATTCCTCCTCTACTTATACTCAAAATTTCAAGGTTCTAGCCTTTTTTCTGAGACTGCACAGACCGGTTTATGTCAGACCTGGTTGGAAACCCCGAAGACCAGTCGCGTCGCGGCTCATTTATGAACAGGTGTTAGATTCCCCTCCAACAATTTTTCAATCGTTAGGACAGATTGAACATACCTGAGCTATTGCATCGTCTGGAATGTTCAGAGGTCCCTTATTTTCAGCTTCGGGGTCCGGTTAAGTTGAGAAATTCAGAATCATTTGTCCCAATTCAACTTTTTTTTTCAGTCAAATTTAGACAGGGAAATTGATCAATTATTTTGACAGGTGTCTTAATTTCAGCTTCAGGGTCTGGTAAGTAGAGGAATTCTGGGTTTTTCTTTGACATCAATGGAATTTATGTTCCCATGAACAATATTTAATTAATCTTGGGACAGACAGAATGAACATACCTGAGCAATTGCATCATCTGGAATGTTCAGAGGTCCCTTATTTTCAGCCTCAGGGTCTGGTAAATTGAGGTATTCTGGGTGGTTCTGCAGCACCTGGTTGAAAAAGAAGCTTGTCAAATGAGCCAACACATAAGAAAATCAACAATATGCAGAGGCGAAAACAAAGGCGCAGATCAGCTGTGCAGTAACTGCACAGCTGATCAGTGCCTTTGTATTCGAGGCACGAATAGTACAATTCTTCTTCTACTTACCTAGAAAATTCCAAGCTTTTAGCCTGCATCTATAACTGTTCAGGCCGGTTTGTGTCAGACCTGGTTGGAAACCCTAATTGTTGGTTTTGTCATGCATAGACTCAAATACCCTTCACATTTTTTGATAAAAATTCCATATTCAAAAATTGTGTACATACTTTTTTTCGTATTAATCCATGACAAATTCTGTAAAAAATATTGTGCACACATTGTACAGCAAGCTTTGAGTTGCATAACTTAATCAGTCAGGAACAAAACCTAAACAGGTTATAAAAAAAATAACTGAAACAAGTTATTAATACACTTTAAATGATCTCCCTTTCCAAGATGTTAGAGTTAACTTTTCTTGGATATTTTTTTCAGGTCAAAAAACCACTTATATAAGTTATGCTTTAATTAGTAATTATGACAATATTAACTTGAATAGGTTATAAGTATCATTACCCCACTTGTCTTTGAAGTACCTGCGTACCACTTTTTAGACTATGCGTACGAAGAAATTCTTTTGTAGTAGCTATATTACAGTTACATCATCCTGGGAAAATTGTCTAGACATGTGCCAAAATTCTGGTAAGGTGGGAACAGATGTTTTAAAATAAGGGATTTTGCCATTCTGATGCCAAAAAATTGCAGAAAAAACTGAAATTTTCAAAATCTTAATGGTATATACTAACTTTCAGCCATGTGAGTATAAAACTCTCATCTTGCTGCATCTCCCATTAACATTTTAATTATGTAAAACCCTGCATATTTCAATTTAATTAAGAAAAACTTCACAGATTTTGACTGATGCAGGGAAGTTGAAAAATAACTTGTTTCAGTTATTTTTTTTATAACTTGTTTAGGTTTTGTCCCTGACTGTTAATTATGACAAAAATTTGTAGACTGCATTGAAATTCACTTTTCATCAGGAAAACATGTCCATACAATGAATACCCCCTTAAATCCCACTTTTACATAGTAAAACTGGGGTATGCAGGGGTACACATAATTTTCTTATTTTTGGTACAAAACAAAGATTGTGGGTACTCGTTCGAACCGCCTTGCCGAGGCGGTACTCATTAATATTTTGAGCAAACATGTTAAAATGACAATTTTTTTAAATGAAATTTTCAATTTTTAATGCTGAAAAAATCTTTGTATAAAGCCAAACTGAAATCGTTGTTGGATTGTTTTAAGGCTTCTGCAGAGGCACCTCAGGGATATCCCATCTTAATTAGCATTTCATATTTGTTTACATTCATGTGTGTGTGTGTGTGTGTGTAAGAGAGAGAGAGAGAGAGAGAGATAGAGAGAGAGACAGAGAGGGAGAGAGAGAGAGAGAACAGAAGGGGGTAGGGGCAGACAGACAGACAAGGAGAAAGAGGAGAGAGAGAGAGAGAAAGAGAAGACGAGTACCTCCAATGCTAGGGAGACATCGTTGTTGGATTGTTTTAAGGCTTCTGCAGAGGCACCTCTGGGATATCCCATGTTAACTAACATTTCATAATTGTTAACATTTACCCTGTAAAAATAAACAAATAAAGGGAATGATAAGCAAAATATGGCTGACTCTCTAATACAATGTGTAACTCATCAAATTAATAGCAAATTTTAAATTATAGGTCATATACTTCTTAAATTTTGAATGTGCATGAATGGCGACTTAACCTCGTTATGCACATTTCTTTCATACAGTTTTTTTATTCAATTTACGTCCCTTTCAAGATTATTTCAGCTCATATGAGACGGGCCAATCAGTAGGTGGGCGAAAACAGGAGAACCCCGAGAAAAACCACCTGGCACACCCGCAAGCAGAACTTGACTTGTCTCACATGTGGCCAGAGCAGGGCTTGAACCCGCACCAGACACAGCAGTGAGATGATCGAGTGGGGGCCGCATTCATACAAATTTGTCATAAAAATTTCTCTATCCAATTTTCCTCTTCTGCTGATTCAAAAAGAGCATTTATTAGTTAGAAATGAAAGAGATGTGCATTAAGTATTGGTAAACTGCCTCTTGGAGACTTTCCCAAGAACAGCGTGGCTAGGATAAGTGACTGCCCCAACTTGACCTTGGCCACTGACTGTGGAAGAAAAGCACTTACTCAAACAAACAAACCAAAAAGAAATTTTTATAGAAATAACAGTTGGCCGAATTTTTTGAGCTGCAAGCATTTATCCAAGTGCTGAATTTCTTTTGCCATTAAGTGTATTTTGTTAGCTCACAAATCTCCACTTGCAGTTTTCCCCAGACCTTTAGCCAATTTTTCTTTCTCCTTTCTACTTGTATCTTCTTCATTTACCATGTATGAGCCGCATAATAAGAAAACAAGATTTTTCAAAATCAGCGCCTTTTGTTTTTGCTAAATGATAGTACAATCTCTTTTTTCTAAAAATAAAATTTCAAGCTGCTAGCCTACTTCTGTGGCTGCACAGCCCTGTTTGTGTCAGACTTTGTCAGAAACCCACCAGACCTGTTTTCTCGTGTCGCAGCTCATAAGGCAGTAATGAAAAGTGTTGTGTAAGATATCTACTATGACAGAAAAGCGAAAAAAACAAAAACAAAAAAACAAACACAAAACACACAAAAAAACTAGAGGACCATTGGTCCTGTAGCTCACCTGAGAGATTATCACATTGTAAGCTCATGAGATTTAAATTAATTGAGAATCGACCAATGAAAGTCTATGCATGGTCACTATTGACCCCCGGGGCATGGCCAAATTTGACCCAGGGGCATGACTGGCACAATTTATAATGGGGACTACCAAACATTGCTACATACAAAATATAGAAGCTCTGGGCCTTTTGGTTTCAGAGAAGAAGATTTTTTTAGTTTTTCCCATTGTAAGTCTATGGAGACTATCTACCCCCGGAGCGTGGCCAAATTTGACCCCAGGGGCATGGCTGGCACAATTTATGTAGAGGACCATTAGCCATTGCCACATACAAAATATCAAAGCTGTGTGCCCTGTGGTTTCAGAAAAGAAGATTTTTGAATTTTTTTCCCATAGCAAGTCTATTGAGACTATCAACCTCCGGGGCCTGGCCAAATTTGACCCCAGGGGCATGAATGGCACAATTTATGTATAGGACCATTAGCCATTGCTACATACCAAATAACAAAGCTGTGGGCCTAGTGGTTTCAGAGAAGAAGATTTTTTTAGTTTTTCCTATTGTAGGTCTATGGAGACTATCGACCCCCGGGGCGTGGCCAATTTTGACCCCTGGGACATGATTGGCACAATTTATGTAGAGGACCATTAGCCATTGCCACATACAAAATATCAAAGCTGTGGGCCCTGTGGTTTCAGAGAAGATTTTTGATTTTTTTTCCCATAGTAAGTCTATGGAGACTATCAACCCCCGGGGCGTGGCCAAATTTGACCCCAGGGGCATGAATGGCATAATTTATGTATAGGACCATTAGCCATTGCTACATACCAAATATCAAAGCTGTTGGCCTAGTGGTTTCAGAGAAGAAGATTTTTTTAGTTTTTTCCTATTGTAGGTCTATGGAAACTATCGACCCCCGGGGCGTGGCCAAATTTGACCCCAGGGGCATGATTGGCACAATTTATGTAGAGGACCATTAGCCATTGCCACATACAAAATATCAAAGCTGTGGACCCTGTGGTTTCAGAGAAGAAGATTTTTTAATTTTTTTTCCCATAGTAAGTTTATGGAGACTATCAACCCCTGGGGCGTGGCCAAATTTGACCCCAGGGGCATGAATGGCACAATTTATGTACAGGACCATTAGCCATTGCTACATACAAAATATCAAAGCTGTGGGCCTAGTGGTTTCAGAGAAGAAGATTTTTTTAGTTTTTCCAATTGTAAGTCTATGGAAACTATCCAACCCCGGGGCGTGGCCAAATTTGACCCCAGGGGCATGGCTGGCACAATTTATGTAGAGGACCATTAGCCATTGCCACATACCAAATATCAAAGCTGTGGGCCCTGTGGTTTCAGAGAAGAAGATTTTTTAATTTTTTTCCCATAGTAAGTCTATGGAGACTATCGACCCCCCGGGGAGTGGCCAAATTTGACCCCAGGGGCATGAATGGCACAATTTATGTAGAGGACCATTAGCCATTGCTACATACCAAATATCAAAGCTGTGGGCCTAGTGGTTTCAGAGAAGAAGATTTTTTTAGTTTTTCTCATTGTAAGTCTATGGGACCTATCTGTTGCCATGGAAACCACAATTTTGATACAATCTGCTCCAAAACCTAATGCCATCAATCCCCCAACCCAATTATGGTTCACATTAAATTTGATCAAGATCGGCCTACTAGCTTCAGAAATATTCTTCTTTGAAATTGTGGACGGACGACGGACGGACGGACGGACGACGACGGATGACGGATGCCTGCCTATCCTATAAGCTCACCTGTGAGCCTTCGGCTCAGGTGAGCTAAAAACCCACAAAAAAACCTACTTTACAAAAGGACTTACAAATCTCCACTGGCAGTTTTCCCCAGGCCTTTAGCCAGTCTCTTCTTCCTTCTTTCCTCTTTGATCTTCTTTGCATTTTCCTTCTTCTCCTACAAGAAATTTTTATCAGTCATCTATACTTAGCAAAAGTGATAAGAGCTGTCGCAGGACAGCGTGCTCGACTGCATCTGACCTTTGTCAAACATAAGGCCAAACCCGACCAGTAACCTATACATCTTTTTGCCTTGATGCAATAAGGCAAAATCACTGAACCATGGAAGTTAACTATAACTACCTAAGATTTAGAGGTCTCACTCATATTGTGAAAGAAGTGTGTTCATATATCAACTGAGTGCCAAGACACAAGGCAAAATCACTGAACCGTGAAATAAGGTCACACTGACCTATAAGTATTTCAGGGTCAAAGGTCTAGTGATACTTACTCATAATGTGAAAGAAATATGATCATATACCCATTTAGCGTTGAGATATAAAGCAAAATCACTGAACCATGAAATTAGATCATAGTGACCTATAAGTATGTTTGGGTTAAAGGTCTGGTCATACTCATTCATAATCAGAAAGAAGTATGAAAAAATACCAACTGAGTGTCAAGATATAAGGCAAAATCACTGAACCATGAAATTAAGTCACAGTGACCCAGGAATACTTTACGGTCAAAGGTCTTGTCATTTTCATACATATCGTGAAAGCAGTATGTCCATATACCAATTGAGTGCCGAGATATTAAGGAAAATCACTGAACCGTGAAATCAGGTCATATTGACCTAGGACTACTTTAGGGTCAAAGGTCTTGTCATTCGCAAACATAGTGTGAACGAAGTTTGTTCATAAACCACTTGAGTGCTGAGATATAAGGCAAAGTCACTGAACCATGAAATTAGGTCACAGTGACCTATAAGTATATTGGGGTCAAAGATCTGGTCATACTCACTCATAATCTGAAAAAAGTATGAAAATATACTAATTGAGTGTCAAGATATAAGGCAAAATCACTGACCGTGAAATTAGGTCATAGTGACCTAGGACTACTTCAGGGTCAAAGGTCTTGTCATACGCAAACATACTTTGAAAGAAGTTTGTTCATAAACCATTTGAGTACCGAGATATAAGGCAAAATCACTGAACAGTGAAATTAGGTCACAGTGACCTATAAGTATATTGGGGTCAAAGGTCTGGTCATACTCACTCATAATCTGAAAAAAGTATGAAAATATACTAATTAAGTGTCAAGATATAAGGCAAAATCACTGAACCGTGAAATTAGGTCACAGTGACCTAGGACTACTTCAGGGTCAAAGGTCTTGTCATAAGCAAACATACTTTGAAAGAAGTTTGTTCATAAACCATTTGAGTACCGAGATATAAGGCAAAATCACTGAACCGTGAAATTAGGTCACAGTGACCTATAAGTATATTGGGGTCAAAGGCCTGGTCGTACTCACTCATAATCTGAAAGAAGTAAGAAAATATACTAATTGAGTGTCAACATATAAGGCAAAATCACTGAACCATGGAAAGTAGGTCAACCGACCCTTACCGTCATGACACACAAGACAGTGTCAAAAAGTCAAAAGATGAATGACCAACCATCCTTCTAAGTTGTTTCTATTAAGAAATAAAAAGAAAAAAAAAAATCGGTGTTCTAGATTTTGACCTCTAGCCCCGCCCCCCTGACTACGACCCGGTCGGATGCCATGGAACCTAAAGTGTACGAAGTATGAATGCTTTATGATAAGTTGTTGTCAAGATATGGACTCCTTGTAAAAGTTACACAGCAGTACATCTATTTTTTACAGTGTTCTAGTTTTTAACCTCCAGCCCCACCCCCAAGGCATGGACCCAGAGATCCGATGCCATGAAATGAAACTCAACCCTACAGGGTACCTATGGTCCCAGTATGAAAGCCCTCTGATAAAATTTTTTCAACATAATATAGACTTCTAGAATACAATATCACAGAAAAGCCATTATTATTAATGGTGTTCTAGATTTTAACCTCTAGCCCCTCCCCCTGGCATGGACCCAGGGACCTGATGCTATGGAATGAAAGCCGACCCTACAGGGTGTCAATGGCCCAAGTATCAATGCTTTCTGATGAGTGGTTGTCAAGATATGGACTTCTAGAAAACTTTAACACAATAATAGCTATTTTTTAAGGTGTTCTAGATTTTAACCTCCAGCCCCACCCCCCAGGCCTGGACCCAGGGGCCCGATGCCATGGAATGAAAGCTAACCCTACAGGGTATCTATGGTCCAAGTATGAATGCTTTCTGATGAGTGGTTGTCAAGATATGGACTTCTAGAAAACTTTAACGCAAGTGTGACGCGCACGGGAACGGGAACGGGAACGGGAACGCACACGGGAGCGGGAACGTGGACGACCGGGGTGACTGCAATAGCTCTATGCACTTCGTGCAGTCGAGCTAAAAACGCTACATGTCACTATAATTATATTCCAGACAAAGTATCAGAAAAGGGGCATTTATCAGATTCTATAATGTTTTCCAGGCTTCCAGCAAACGTTTCGTGAAAATTTCATCGATTGGTCTCATTTGATATCTGAGTTAGGGATCATTATGCGTTTAAAGTGTTTTTCGATAAATTATGCATGTGCGCATGCACAAGAAAAGATTTTTTACGCTTTTTAAAACGTACGATGCCCGTGTTACATTAAAACGTTTAAAAACTTGACTTATCCTTTGAAACAAGCTCAGAAATCAATGTCTAATTTTGCCAATTATCTCCCTTTGACATAAACAAATAGGGAATATTGAATGTTCGGTATTCTCCGGTGTATACCGATGCCCGTGTTACATTAAAACGTTTAAAAACATGACTTATCCTTTGAAACAAGCTCAGAAATCAATGTCTAATTTTGCCAATTATCTCCCTTTGACATAAACAAATAGGGAATATTGAATGTTCGGTATTCTCCGGTGTATACCGATTTTCGAAAAATTTCTTTTGCCAATTCATTAAGGTCTACCAACACATCATTCCTACCATTTCTCGATTAGGAGTATCTTCAAACGTCGATGTAACAACAGGTTCATTATCCTATGGAGATTACATTGAGAAAATTTCAAGCATTGCGATTTGATGAAAAATACCCTTTTCAAGGTTGATTTTAAAAACCATCACATAAGCTTGTGGTGAATCGTTTACAGTTTCTGACTGACACATGTCCTGACTACATATCCACGCAATTCCACATGGTTGAAACGTTTACTCTTGGTTTTCTTAAGTCATAAACTGTGTGAAATTTCTGTTCAAATTGCACACATAAACTAGAGGACCATTGGTCCTTTAGCTCACCTGAGAAATTAATACATTGTAAGCTCATGAGATTTAAATTAATTGAGAATCGACCAATGAAAGTCTATGCATGGACACTATTGACCCCCGGGGCATGGCCAAATTTGACCCAGGGGCATGACTGGCACAATTTATAATGGGGACTACCAAACATTGCTACATACAAAATATAGAAGCTCTGGGCCTTTTGGTTTCAGAGAAGAAGATTTTTTTAGTTTTTCCCATTGTAAGTCTATGGAGACTATCTACCCCCGGGGCGTGGCCAAATTTGACCCCAGGGGCATGGCTGGCACAATTTATGTAGAGGACCATTAGTCATTGCCACATACAAAATATCAAAGCTGTGTGCCCTGTGGTTTCAGAGAAGAAGATTTTTGATTTTTTTTCCCATAGCAAGTCTATTGAGACTATCAACCTCCGGGGCCTGGCCAAATTTGACCCCAGGGGCATGAATGGCACAATTATGTAGAGGACCATTAGCCATTGCTACATACCAAATATCAAAGCGGTGGGCCTAGTGGTTTCAGAGAAGAAGATTTTTTTAGTTTTTCCTATTGTAGGTCTATGGAGACTATCTACCCCCGGGGCGTGGCCAAATTTGACCCTGGGGACATGATTGGCACAATTTATGTAGAGGACCATTAGCCATTGCCACATACAAAATATCAAAGCTGTGGGCCCTGTGGTTTCAGAGAAGATTTTGATTTTTTTCCCATAGCAAGTCTATTGAGACTATCAACCCCCTGGGCGTGGCCAAATTTGACCCCAGGGGCATGAATTGCACAATTTATGTAGAGGACCATTAGCCATTGCTACATACCAAATATCAAAGCTGTGGGCCTAGTGGTTTCAGAGAAGAAGATTTTTTTAGTTTTTCCTATTGTAGGTCTATGGAGACTATCGACCCCCGGGGCGTGGCCAAATTTGACCCCGGGGACATGATTGGCACAATTTATGTAGAGGACCATTAGCCATTGCCACATACAAAATATCAAAGCTGTGGGCCCTGTGGTTTCAGAGAAGAAGATTTTTGAATTTTTTTCCCAAAGTAAGTCTATGGAGACTATCAACCCCCGGGGCGTGGCCAAATTTGACCCCAGGGGCATGAATGGCACATTTTATGTAGAGGACCATTAGCCATTGCTACATACCAAATATCAAAGCTGTTGGCCTAGTGGTTACAGAGAAGAAGATTTTGTTAGTTTTTCCAATTGTAAGTCTATGGAGACTATCGACCCCCGGGGCGTGGCCAAATTTGACCCCAGGGGCATGGCTGGCACAATTTGTGTAGAAGACCATTATCCATTGCCACATACCAAATATCAAAGCTGTGGGCCCTGTGGTTTCAGAGAAGAAGATTTTTTTAATTTTTTCCCATAGTAAGTCTATGGAGACTATCGACCCCCGGGGCGTGGCCAAATTTGACCCCAGGGGCATGAATGGCACAATTTATGTAGAGGACCATTAGCCATTGCTACATACCAAATATCAAAGCTGTGGGCCTAGTGGTTTCAGAGAAGAAGATTTTTTTAGTTTTTCCCATTGTAAGTCTATGGGACCTATCTGTTGCCATGGAAACCACAATTTTGATACAATCTGCTCCAAAACCTAATGCCATCAATCCCCCAACCCAATTATGGTTCACATCAAATTTGATCAAGATCGGCCTACTAGCTTCAGAAATATTCTTCTTTGAAATTGTGGACGGACGACGACGACGACGCACGACGACGACGGACGACGGATGCCTGCCTATCCTATAAGCTCACCCGTGAGACTTCAGCTCAGGTGAGCTAAAAATGGTACCCTGACACACTGAATGGGTGGTTCTGTCTTTATTTGTGACAATAACCGTATCATGTTTAGTGTTATGGGCAGCCAAGTCTTTAAACATTTCAAAACACTTTCATTTGATTTGAGGGCTTGTTTCATTTTTCAGAAATTTGACAAACAATTAAGGTGTAGCGTTTTCACTTTTGTTCGGTATATAATAACATAAATGAGCCATATCAAGAGAAAACCAACAATGTGGTTTTCGAACAGGTCTGACACAAACCAAGCTGTACAAACACAGAAGATGGTTGGAGACTGGAAATTTTGGATATAGAAAGTAGAGAAATTGTACTATCCCTGTAGTGAAAGCAAAGGCACTGATCAGCTTCACAGTAAATGTGAAGCTGATATGCACCTTTGTTTTTGCATGCAAAATGTTGGTTTTCTCATGAAGCGGCTGAAATATCTTCATATGAACTATTTTCAAGATGCATGTATAAAAAGACCACAACACTGCATGGACAAAGATAGAATAGGGGGAATAACTAAATAACTACAAATGCAAGCTATTGTATAGAGCATGTCTACATGAAATTGCATGAACAATAATCAAAGGGAAGTAACTCGAAAAATTGTACCTCGATAGCAGAATTTAATACCACTCAATATAAGACATATATTCACCCACCTCTCTCCTCTTTATGATATGAGCTACAGCATTCTGAACATTCCCTTCACAGGCCCTCAACCCTAGTCTAGCTTCCCCCTCACTAAATCCCATAGACATCACTGTAATATACAAGAAATATTGCTCAAAACATAGATTTATCATATAACTGCATCATGGGAAAACCAGATTTTCACTGATGCGAAAACAAAGCTGTAGATCAATCAGCTGTACACTAACTGCACAGCTGATCAGCATCTTTGTTTTCACTACATGTCTAGTACAATTCCTCCACTACTTGGATACGAAATCCCAAGCTTCTAGCCTTCTTCTGTGACTGTACAGGTCGGTTTGTGTCGGACCTGGTCGGAAAACCGGAAGATTGGTTTTCTCGCGTCACAGCTCATATGACATTACTTTAATTACTTAAATATACAAGAAATATAGCTCAAAACATAGATCTATCATATGAGCCATGTCATGGGAAAACCAGATTGTCACCGATACAAAAACAAAGGTGCAGATCAGCTGTGCAGTAACTGCACAGCTGATCAGCATCTTTGTTTTCACTACATGGCTAGTACAATTCCTCCGCTACTTGGATACAAAATCACAAGCTTCTAGCCTTCTTCTGTGACTGTACAGGTCGCTTTGTGTCAGACCTGGTCGGAAAACCCGAAGACCGTTTTTCTCACATCGCAGCTCAAATGACATCACTTTAATTAAGTGGATAACATCATGTAATATAGATATATACGAGGGGTGTTCGGAAAGTTCGAATAATTGTCTGATCATTCACATAATATTCATAGTAAAATAAAACGAAACATATCTAATTTAACTTCAACATGTCCTCTATAAATACTGCGAAAACTAAGATAATGCACAAAGACATAATTAAAATATGTGCATTACAAAAAGGTGCTGTATGGGTACCCGGTGCACACCAACGTCAAAATGACGTTATGAAAACGTCAAACATTATTTTATTCAAGTTGGCGATGATCACATATTCTCAGCATAAACACCAATAATATATACACATTTCATGTGTCTGTCCATTCTTTTGTAACGAGTTCTCGTAACCAGTGTGTTTTATGAAGAAAATACCGAGTTCATAATCTTAATGCAACAACACAGTTTGACGTCATGGTTTTCCCATACAGCCCTCGAAATAAAGGACCATAACTTCTTTGTCGAACACCAAATTGATTTTGAATCTTCAGGAAACAATGCCATGTTGATGAAATTTTACAAGACGATTTTATGCTTTTCTGGCGATGAGCAAACAGTCAGAAATTATGTTTATTTCTTTAAGACTTCTTCTAAAAAGTGATTCTTTTCGGACTGCTCCGGGTACCAATGATGACGTTGCCACGACAACTTGTATTTTCGGTTTCTATGGTCACTTTTACTTCTTTTTTCTATCAACAATTCAGAAAAAGTGAAAGTTGACGCACACCAACTTTTGAGTACATTGGATGAAAATTATGAGAGATCTAACACAATTACACGAACATTCGGAACAACCAACGTACAACATCACCAACACTTTCATGGGAATAGACCAATACCACCTGTCACTCAAAACATACACTGAACAGTGAATTTATGTCAAAAACCTAGGCCAAACAAATGTCCATGCAATGCATACCCTCTTCTTAGTTTTGATGCAAAACATAAATTGTGGGTACACTTTAGTGAGGACTGAGGCAGTTCTAATGTGTACCCACAAATATATTGAGCAAATATATAAAAAATATACCAATTTCTCTAATGAAATTTTCATTTTTTTAACGCTAAAAATTGTATATTGCATGGGCATGTTTTCGTACAATCAATTTCTTTTCACCGCGACGATTCTTATTGCGTCAACCCAAAATATTTTGAATCAAAACCAAGGTCAGTGAGCGTGTTTTCCGAAAATTGCTAGGTCACTTGTCCTATAAGTAGTACAGAGCTGTGTCACACGAAAAGTTGTTGATTGGCCAATAACCGTTTTTTGACTAGGCAGTTTATCTCATTCAGTCGCAATTTTCTATAATAAATCTACCCTATAATTGATTTTCATCTAATCGATTGCCTCTAAGCTTATGATAATTATGTAAATCAAGATAAAACTGATAAATTCAACTGATATATTTTCCTTTTCTCTGGGCATGGCCATTTACTGCGGATGTTAAAAGTACAAAACAAGGGCACAAAGAGAACTTCAATCAACAGAATTTGTTTGATGTATCAATTTTGACCCCGATTTCAAGTACATGACCTAAAAATATTTGACTGACAGGTCGTGTTTTCTCATGTTTGCATAGTGGCTTTCGTCGCGCATTTCTGCAATCGATTGTAATGCACTCATGTAAGAAGCACAAAGCAAACAATGCCAATTGCTTACCTGCAGTTATTTTGTTCTCATCTATCTGTAGTCTTTGTAACTCTGATTCTGCCTGTACAACAGAAAACAAGGGAAACACTGGAGCATTATGAGCCACGTCATGAGAAAAAGGATTTTTGCCTATGCGAAAACAAAGGCGCTGATCAGCTTCGCAGTAACTGCGAAGCTGATCAGCACCTTTGTTTTCGCTACATGAATAGTACAATTCCTCCTCTTCTGAAATCCAAAATGTCAAGCTTCTAGCCAGCTTCTTAGGCTGCACAGGGCAGTTTGTGTTTGCTCTGGTTGGAAACCCAAAAGATCAGTTTTCTCGGGTCGCAGCTCTTTATTGTTTGTTTGTTCGATTTGGTGCCTCATGTCCACTGTAAACAGCTATAGTCATGTCAGAAGGGACAGTGATCCTAGCCACACTGCTCCCTAGCAATGCTACCAGAAGCATGCTCCCAGTACTTAGAGCATATTTTTTTACAACTATTGTAAATTCAGAAATTTTCGCGTGGATGAGTGATCGTGTGTCTATGTGGCTTATAGAGATTCTTTATTAGCGAGAACCTTGAATTCACGAGGCATCCAATTCGCAAATATTCACGAAAATGAAGTTCTCACGAACACGAACATTTCCGAACTTAAAGCAACTGATAAAACTTGTCTTCAATCACTCAAAGTGGAATAATGGCCGTAGAAATATTTTCTTGACCAGATCTTCATGCATAAATGTGTCAGGTGCGAGGATCTATTCCAGGTCTGCTTTATTACAAATGAGCTGCTGCATGGGAAAACCAACAACCTGCATAGGCGAAAACAAAGGCACAGATCAGCTTCGCAGTAACTAACTGCAAAGCTGATCAGCGCCTTTGTCTTGGCTATATGGATAGTACAATTCCTCTAGTTTCGAAATCCAAAATTTCCAGCCTCTATCCATCTTCTGTGACTGTACAGCCGGGTTTGTGTTGGACCAGGTCGGAACCCAAATTGTTGGTTTTCTCACGCACAGGCTCAAATCAAACATGCTACTATTGAGCTTTCGAATCTGAGACAGGTTTGTTTTATCGGACAATATCAGTTCTTTTGAAAAAATTACATTATTTTTCTTTGTTGCTACACAGTGAGTTAACTAGTGCACAATGTGGAAACTTAAAGAACAACATGGGTATACCAACATATTTGTTGTTTGTTTTTTTTCTTTTAATATCTAGAATTGTCAGAGAATCTGACAACAGCCTCACTGCTGAGCTTTTTTCCAGGCCAAAAAAACAATGACTTGTAACAATCCCAAGCTAGATCTTGTTAATGTTGATATGCATACAAAATTTGGTCAGATTCTGTCAATTCGTTCTCAAGATATTGAGCAAAAACAAAATTCTGATGTCAATCAAGGACCGCAACTTAGTCAAAATTTTACGAAAAATGATGGGGTAACAATTCCAAGCTAGATCTTGTCAATGCTGATAAGCATACAAAATTTGGGCTGATTCTGTCAATTTTGTTCTCAAGATATTGAACTGAAAAGAAATTCTGATGTGAATCAAGAGCCGTAACTCTGTTGAAATTTTGCACAAAATGATGGAATACAATCCCAAGCTAGATCTCAATGTTGATGCGCATATAAAATTTGGTTTATGTCAATTCTTTCTCAAGATATTGAGCAGAAACGAAATTCTGACTTCATTGAAAGGCCTTGACTCCATCAAAATTTTGAGTAAAATGGCGGGTAACAATCACAAGCTAGATCTTGTCAATGTTGATGTGCCTATAAGATTTAGTCTGATTCTGTCAAGTTGTTTTCAAGATATTGAGCCGAAACATAATTCTGATGTCAATCAAGGGCTGTAACTCTGTCAAAATTTTGCAATAAATAATGGGTTACAATCCCAAGCTAGGTCTTGTCAATGTTGATGTGCATACAAAATTTGGTCAGGTTCTGTCAAATCATTGTCAAGATATTGAGGGGAAACCAAATGTTCATGGAATTACAGAATCATGGAATGACGGAAGGACAGGGTGAATCCAGTATAGCCCCCACTTTCCCAAAGCAGGGCTATAAATATACAATTTCTTTAAGTGACATATGATGTAGTGACTATACCTGAGAAAGTTTTGACCTTGACACCTCAATATTGTGTTGATGAAAGGCAACAATTCCCTGTAGTAAGTGCAGTCGCATAAAGAGGGCCAGTTCCTCCCCTGTGCTACCCTACAAATATACATATAAATTCTAAAGCACCTCGAGTTTATAGTCAACATTTTAAATCACTCTTTCAGCAGGACATATAAACTGGCATTCTTGCATAAATATTTATGTGCATGGCCATTTTGAAGTCATTATCAAATTCCAGATGCAATGACTAGCATCATGAAAACAAATCCTTGAAGTGTACCCCTAAAACCCCACATTTATATAGTAAAAATGGGGTATGCAGGGGTATACCTATTTTTCTTATTTTTGCTCCAAAACATAGATTGTGGGTACTCATTGTACCCACTATCTATTTTTGAGAAAGATACCAAATTTTACAGCTAAAAATTTTCAATTTTTACAGCTGAAAAAAATCTCTGTATATTGCATTGGCAAGTGTTCGTAATGAGGACTACATAGTGATATGATTGTTTTGTCTTCTCAGGTGTTTTAATTACGAGCTAACCAACTAGCATGCTCCATTAAGAGCACGTATTACACGAAATCAGAGCCAAAAACCAAACGTTTTTGATACCTTAACAGCAACTAGCCTCTGCAGGTCAGAACCATAACTTCTGTGGAAGAATATCTCACTGTTCTTTAGTCTCTCCTCTGCAACAAAAGGGTTTTGGTTTTTATTTGTTTCAATTGTGGTTGAATGACCTAGTCAACAATTTTTAGTAATATCAGATTTGAGTCATTGCTTCTTGGATAATGTTAGCCAATAGTGTGGGAAGTTTGTGTACCTTATTCAATCCACAATCTCTTGATCCTGAGTCTCATGTTCATGTACAAAATGGACTCGACAATGGCGAATCACTAAGAGGTCAAACGCTATTATTTTAAACACGACCATGGGAATGTTATTCTATTTGGTACTAAGAACATCTAACATACCTCAGCTTTACAGGAAAACAATAATTTTAATTCATTCAATTTCCTAATGGGAGATAACTCTGTTGATATGATACCTCCCACAATGGTGAACCAAACTCGACAATGGCGAATCAAATAGTCTATAGCCCAAAAGAAACCATTTTTAGAAAGGTATTTTTGCACACAAATGATGCCATCATAATGTCAAACTAAATGGTGTTCGATAATATTGTGTTAATTTGCTTTGTTGCTTTACGTTCACTGTCAACAGCAAATGCATTATAGGAAAGGTCATTATACCGATTTAAACGCGTCTTATTGCTTTAACGAATCAATTTAAGCCTAAAGGCAAGAGGGTTAAACCACGACTTGCATCAATATTAGTTACGCCATTGACCAAACCAAATTTTTCCTGGATGAGCCTTCCAAAGGTAGATTATCAGTACTTTGTGCACATTCTTTTCACCACACAAAGTATGATTCGCTATTGTCAAATTTACATGTACATCTTTCCAAACCTGCATAGGCGAAAACAAAGCTAATCAGCTTCGCAGTACCTGCAAAGCTGATCAGCGCCTTTGTTTTCGCTACATGGATAGTACAATTCCTCTACTTTCTAAATCCAAAATTTCTGGTTTTCTCACTCACAAGCCCATATTTAACTTTTTAGATGATCCATAGTGTGTTATGTATTTCAACACAAATCCAAGATGGCAATACAACTGTTGTCCCCTTGTCCCCTTTGTGTCATCAAAGTGTGCATTCTGTACAATGATGGTAAATTCGTAAATTTTAGACTGACATTTTTCCCACAAGTTTTCTTCTTTTTTCATCTTTGGTGAGATCTGTACTAAGAGGTTGTTCCTGGAAGCACCCGAAGGCTCAACCCTTTCGGAGGTTTTATTGTTTGTTGATTTTTTGTTGTTGGTTTTTGGAGAAGCCGAGGATCGAACCTGTGACCCCTGGTTTACAAGGCGAGTGACTTAACTTGCCACAAGTTTTCTATTTTCAAATTACTATTAACGTATTAGCGAATTCCCGAATTCAAATGTACTCATGCAGTCTATAAAGCTTATAGTAAGTCTTTATTAGCGTAAACTTTGAATAGCTATAAAAAATGCAAACATTAGCAGAAATTAGGTAATCGGGAACATTTCCAAACTTACAGTTACATCCCCAATTGCACACTAAAGTTATAGCAACAGTACCTGCATCAGGCAAATCTTCAACATTCTTAAGGCACAAGTAACACCAGACAATGTCTAAACACAGGACGGCATAGTTATCCACTGATTGTAGTATGGCAGCACTGCATTGTCTGAAAACAAACAAAAAACATGTAGCCCAAAGGGCAACAATTGCTCACCTGAAAGCCAACAAGTACAGTCACTGGACAAAAGGGAAGTAGTTTGGGTTTTTTACTTTATATGGGCATGATGGTGGCCATCTTGGTCATGTGACGTGGATTTTTTACCCACTTCATATAAAATTTTGCATTGATTGGCCAAGTGGTTTCAGAAAAGTTGTTTGAATATTGTGTTAATATTAATTATTTTACCCAAGGTGAGGGCAGATGAACACCTGGGGTCCATTTTTTTCAGATTCATAAACATTCAGAGCAACGGCCCATTTTCTGCAAAATTTTTACCTTTAATAAATGACATTTTAACAGTTTTCTCCATCTGAGATGGGTTTGTGAATATTTTGTCACATAAAATTTTAACTTGGTTAAAACTAAAAATTTCTTTTCTGAACCACTGGTGGCTAGTTTGTGACACATAAAAATTCTTGAGACAATCCCATGAATGTCGTACAACAGTTTCACAACTCAATTCACAAAATAGTTGCAAGGCTGTCATATGCCAGTGAGACAGGTGCTTCACATTGTCACCAAGGGAAAACCTAATGGTGGAACGCATCCTAGAATTAGGATACCTACTTGAACTCTTTGTCTGCTTCCAGTAGCAAGGGCAAAGCTGTAGTTATGTCTTTTCTCTTTATGGATTGTCTCCCTTTCTCGTGCAATGTCATTGCTAAGGTTAAAGCCTAAAATAGAAGGTACAAAAGGTGGCAAATAAACAGTCTAGGATGGATTTCCATCCGAGCTTGTTTGGAACATTTTCCCTCCCTTCCTTTCCTTGGACTAGATACATGTACTCCTTTGATATCAGCTGCATGACGAGAAAACCTGTCTTTCTGATTTCCAACAAGGTCTGACACAAATCAGCCTGTGTAGCCATAGAAGAAACCAAGAAGCTAGAAATTTCAGACTTGAGAAGAAGAGGGTTAAAATATTTATAATATATTTGGAAAGCCAAAAACAAAGGCTCTGATCAGCTGAGCAGGTACTGCACAGCTGATCGATCTGGATCTGCACCTTTGTTTTTGCATAGGCAAAAATCCAGTTCTCTTATATAGCGCACAAACGTCAATAATACAAACATGTTTTTTTTTTTTTTTTCTTTTTAACAAGAGGACCAATGGTCCTGTAAACGCTCTCCTGAGACCTGAGATACATGTATATGACTAATGTCTGACTACAATAGTAATATGCATATCAGGGCAGGGTCAGAATAACCCCTTGAGTCAATGTCTTTTCAAATCATGAAAATTCAGTCCATTTGCCAATTTACTCCAAGTTTTGCCCTTCAAATGACATTTTAACAATTTTTCCCATTCAAATGCATGGGCGACCTAAGTTGACCTTGCTGTAATATAGATAGGTCAAGGTCATCCCAGGGTCATGATTTATACAAATTTTGTAGACATCCATTCCTTGATGCTTCATGCTAAGTTTCAAAATCATAGGCCTCCTGGTTCTGAAGAAGAAGATTTTTTAAGACTTTTGTTATTTATAGCCATGGTGGCCATCTTGGTCATGTGACCATGACTATGTAATGAAAGCCGAGACCAGCCACAGCAATCCCCGTCGGTGGAAAAGCATGCTCATCCACCAAGGGTGGTTTACTGCGCTATATACCCAACACTTACTCGACTCACAAAGTCTCGTGTTTGAAATTTGCATATTTCCAAGGGAGGCTATCCCTTCACATTACTTCCCCCTCCGAGAAGACTTGCCCCGAGTCTTGGCCTGGGGACTACATGGGTAAGGCAACTCCAGTCCAGCAGTTGTAATTATCCCACCGCTGCCACCAAATGTAACTAACAGCCAAGCCAAGCCACAGCAATCCCCGTCGGTGGAAAAGCATGCTCATCCACCAAGGGTGGTTTACTGCGCTATATACCCAACACTTACTCGACTCACAAAGTCTCGTGTTTGAAATTTGCATATTTCCAGTTTTAGAGAAGAAGATGTTCGGATATTTTGGTCATATACATGTAAATAGCCCCAGGACAGGGGCAGACAACCCCCTGGGCCTAAAATATCGTCATAAACATAAATCTTTTGTCCATTTGCTCATTCCTAGCAAGTTTTCTGCCATCAAATGACATTTTATGATTTTTCCCCATTCAAATGCATGGGCGACCTAAGTTGACCTTGCCCTAAGACAGGTCAAGGTCAAGGTCATCCCAGGGTCATGATTTATGTAGACTTTGTGGAGCTCCATTCCCAGTTGGTTCATACCAAGTTTCAAAATCATAGGCCTTCTGGTTCTGAAGAAGAAGATTTTTAAAGGTTTTTGCTATTTGCCATGGCGGCCATCTTGGTCAAGTGACCTTGACCATTTATACAAACTTTCATTCCCTCTTCCTAAGGATGCTCCACATAAAGTTTGGCTTTGATTGGCCAAGCAGTTTCAGAGAAGATGTTTGAATACTTTGGTCATGTACATATATTGTAACAGTATATAGACCCAGGGCAGGGGCAGACAACCCCCTGGGCCTAAAATATTTTCATAAACATAAATGTTCTCTCCATTTGCTCATTTGCCATTAAATGACATTTTCCTATTTTACCCATTCAAATTCATGGGCCACCTAAGTTGACCTTGCCATAAAAAAGGTCAAGGTCATCCCAGGGTCATGATTTTTATATACTTTGTAGAGCTCCATTGCCTGATGCTTCTACCAAGTTTCAAAATCATAGGCCTTCTGGTTCTGGAGAAGAAGATTTTTGTACGTTTTTGCTATTCATAGCAATGGCGGCCATCTTGGTCATGTGACCTTGACCATTTAAACAAACTTTTGTTCCCTCTTCCTAAGGATGCTCCACATGAAATTTGAATTTGATTGGCCGAGCAGTTTCAGAGAAGAAGATGATTGAAAAGTGTGAACAACGACGACGACAACGGCGATGGAGCATGGGTATACTATAAGCTCACCTTGTGAGCCTAACGGCTCAGGTGAGCTAATAATATATGCACGAGTACACACTGCAAGGCAAGCAAATATTTATATTAATTACTTTCCACAGAAGTGTGGATCGTCATTTAAAAGGCATCTACTACTTTTTTCAGACATGCAGTTGTCTGAGGACCAATATGAAATCAACATTTACACATTTAGGTGATATAAAGTTCTTTACCCTTTTCTCAGCAGGTGGAAGTTGTAATGGCTTTCCTGATTGGTCAGCTATCTGTACGTCCATTCCTTGGATTTCTTCATCTGAAAATATAAGAATTTTTTTCATAATTCAGTGATACAAGTATAAGCATTGTCAAACGATTGTGATCTCTCAGCACTATTTTCACTGTATGACCATGCATAAACCAACAACGTAGTGTGAGATGTTAAATTAGCACACTTCGGCACTCAGTGTAGGTGGTCATCCCCTATGGGACGTTTTTGGTTTTAAGGGCTTTTGAATCCCGTGTTTTAGTCATTTATTGGTTTTCGGTGAAGTGTGTTACCACAAACCGGAAAGAACATGCGGTCGGAAAGAACAAAGGCGGAGGCCAACACACTTTTTCTGTTTTGTTGAAACGGCTGTTTCGGCTGGAAAAACAGGTATTGATGAAAACTATTATGTCCTACATATGAAGCAATGTCTATTTGACTGTACTGCCAAGTAGCGGTTCCTGTCTTGCTAAAGTCTTTGAGATATTTTATGCGGAAGTGAAGCTGTTCACCCCGCTCATTTTCCTTGTGCAAACAGGCATATTTTAACACAGCTGTATTCATTTTTTTATTGATCATCATGTGTGTCAGTTACATCTTTTATCATTTTGTTATGCAATGATATTTACCAGTTAATGTGTTGACATATAAGAAAGCCAGTAAGGGTTGTTTAGATTGCAACATTAAGGTGTATGCAGGTGCATTGGTAACCTGAATAAATTCATGCAGTCATTCTGAGGTACAGTTTATTTAGCCGTGACTGTCTGTGCATTTACGGAATCTAGTCTGTTGACGTTTGGTCAGTTAAATTTTTCTAGTCAGAATGAATCGTGTCAATCTGTCATTTTAATATTATGTCATATACATGTGTTTTTTTATTTGTTTGCCCCAACATCTTGTTGTAAACATTTTTCTACAGTCTTTGTTTTGTCCCGTAAAAGTACATTGCCAGGAAAGCATAGATTTGCCGCATAATTATGCATATTTTCTGTATGTTGTTAGGGCTCCGGAAACGTTGGTTTAACGTTTACATTGGAGGTTGTGGCAGTGCAGTGACCGACCAAGTTTAGTAGGGGTAGGTTGCGTGTTAGTGCATTTTTATGATGGCGGTTTGATAATTGCAGTTGTTAATGACAAACTCTGTATTGTTAAATAACCATTATGGGATTAGCCACTGTTCACAGTTTATAAAGTTTGGTACCAGTGTATGGCAGTTCATGTTCTGTTATTAAATATTATTTTGAATGACATGTACATAGAAAGCTAGTCATGTTATTGTACTTTGTGAGTTAATACTGATCTGTCTTCACTGAAAAGTATGTATTATTAAAGTATAACTACAACTGCAGATGTATGACAGTATGAGCAGTATGGTGTTGGGTTTTACCCATGATGGAGTTGTTGCTGTGAAGTTAGCAAATTGTTGGCCGCATATTCATGCTCCGTCAGGTAATGCCTTTCAGGATACTGTGATATGCACTTCGGCAATCTATTGTGAACTTGTACTTTTAATGTCTTTTGTGTTTTGTGTATCTTCAGGTTTTTGTTTGTACTTCTCCAATAAACGAACATACGTCGAGAGAGTTTTCATGATATTGTCAACCCGAGACATTTCTCTCCTCACATTTTTGGCGCTGCGAGCAGGGTAAACAGATCATCCTAGAAATTGGTTGATTAGTGGAGTCCATTGTTCATTCTTTCAAATAATGAAATATTTGAACATTGAACATAAAACTTTATATATGTTTGTGTAACATTGACCATAAAACTTTATACATGTTTGTGTTACTGAGTGTCAAAAATTGCTGACTCATAGTAGTATAGGGGTCACTTTAGCCCCATTTTACAGAGACTTGTCGACAAATCATATAACTGTAATTTTGTGTCAGATTTGACACTGTGTTCAGAAACTGAGTACTTTTGAAGAAGTATGGTGTCAGTTTGTTCAGAAACTGTTTGGTGAATATATGAATTGAAAAGAACTGTAACATATTATAGATTTATAACTGACATGATATTGACTCAATCAGTTAGCATTGAAGTTGTTTATTCAGGGATATAAAAACTGATATGTAGTAAGGTGTTAGGAGTATACTGAATAAGCAAGGTCCAAGATAGGTTCAATTTCCGTCTGGTTTCTGAATTTATTTAGTGAATAGCAGGTGGGGTATCACTTGCAGAGGGATAAAAAAAAGGTTTGACATGTTATATAGTATTGTATGAATTTATGTAAGTTTACCCTGAGCCAAACTCAGTAGTAAGCTGTGGTCTAGACTTTCTTTGGTGTCCGTCTATTGCCCCTTTTTCATTGATAGCTTTTGAATGCACATGTAAGCATGTCTGAAGAGGCATTGAAAGCAGAGCTTGACACAGTCAAGGCCAGGTTGGCTGATGCACAAACCAGAGCTGGATACTATCAAAATGAAAATGAGAAATTAATTGAAAACCTTGAAAAGTCTGAAGTGCAGAGGAAACTTTTAGTAGAGACTGATCACATTAGGAAGGAAATAATTGAGAAAAATGATGAAATGATGTCCAAATTTTTAAATATTAGTTCTAAGACATCAGAACAGACAAAGATACTAGTAAGTTCCAACAGGAAAATAGATAGGTTTAAAGATAAACCTGTACATGCCTCTGACCCTACCATTGAGGAGTGGATACGGGATGTTGAGTGTCAACTCTGTACTAGAAAACTTGAGGGTGAACCAGCAATTTTGTTTGTCTTAGATCATCTGGCTGGGAAGGCCCGGCTGGAAATGCTGGGAAGGTTTGAAAATACTAGCAAAACAAAAGTTCAAGATATTTTTGAAGCATTAAGGAAAACCTTTGGGAATGGGGACACCAAACCTCAGTTGCTTCAGAAGTTCTTCTCTTACACCCAACAACCAAATGAAGATCTTTTTACTCTATCCCTTAAACTGTTAGAAATGTTTGACAGAATAGCAAAAGATGACTCAAATTTCAGTACGAGCAAGTCTGTTATTCTTAAGGATCGGCTGGCAGAGGCTGTCAGGGATGAGGGGCTTAAGAGGGAACTAAGGAGACTTAATACTGAAAATTCAACTTTGAGTTTCTTTGAATTGAGGGACAGGGGGGATAAGTGGTTGGGGACAGCAGTATCTAATAAGCGTCCGGTAGTGGAAGAAATGGGGGCAACTGGCAGATCTGGAAGGTTGGAACAACCAATGGATCTTCAAAAGCTCAAGAAAGAGATAGTTACTGAAGTTGTTGAAGCTCTCTCAAAGACAACCCTGAATACCAGACCTAGTGCGAGAACAGATGGTCATTCTGGATCTTACAGGGCTGGAGAAAAGAAGGAGCCTAACACATGTTGGGAGTGTGGCTCAGAGCAGCACTTTAAGAGGGATTGTGAAACATTTAAAGCTAGAAAGGCCAGGAAACAAGCAGTTAACCAGGAAAATGACATAGCAGTGTCCGAAAAGATGCTTGAGAAAGCCATCGGTGTCTGCCCTCATACAATGGTCACTCTGGAAGGTGTGTCATTTAAATGTTTAATTGACACCGGAGCTGAGATATCGACAATCACCGAGTCGTATTTTACCGAACACCTCAAAAGAGATTTGATGGATGTGTCAAGATACCTAAAAATCACAGCTGCCAATGGCTTACAGATTCCCTTTCTAGGGTACTTTGAAGCAGACATCAGTTTGTTTGGGAGGACATTTCCAAAAGCTGAATTCTTGGTGGTAAGAGATCCACATGACGAACATTTGTCTCAGAGAAAACATGAAATGCCTGGAGTAATTGGAAGCAATATTCTTCAGTTAGTAAATCATGATAGCTCTAATGGAGAGGAAGGCACTCTTGCAGATGGAACTTTGTTTGAACAGATAAAAGAGCTTTACAGCAATGAAATAAAGACGGAACATATGAAACCAGGATTTGTCAAAATAAAGAATCCTGTGGTTATTCCTGGAAGGTCAGTGAAACAAATTGAAGCCAAAGTACCCCCAGCCAAGTCCGGTGTGTGTTATAATGCACTAGTTGAAAGACACCAGGCGACATTGCAGAACTTGCCTCAAGGGGTGGCCCTGGGTAGATCTCTGGTCAAGGTGGATTCATCAGGGGTTGTGCCAATTCAAGTGGCAAATTTTGGAAGCAAAGATGTGGTCCTAAGAAATCTAAGAATAGGCTCAGTATCAGAGGTTGACACATTTTCTTCTGGTATTCAGATTAGATGCCAGGCAGATGAAATTGTCGTGTCGTCTGAAAGTGGTGGAGAGGATGGTATCACTGGCCCATCAAAACTCAATTTTGATGTCGGGGATGGACTAAGCCAGGAACAGACACTTAAGCTAGAGAGATTACTTCAAAAACACCAGAGGGTCTTCAGCAAGGATGACTATGATGTCGGGACCGTGAATGCAGGGATTGAGCACACAATACCCACGCTGGATGAGCAACCGGTGAAGGTGCCATACCGGAGGATCCCACCTAACCAGTGGTCAGAAGTAAGGGATTACATACAAAAGGCCTTGGACAGGGAAGTTATTAGGCCCTCCTCAAGTCCATATGCTGCCCCAGTGGTGCTAGTGAGGAAACCATCAGGTGAACTAAGAATGTGTATAGACTACAGACAGCTAAACGCGAAGACTAAGAAGGACTCTTACCCTCTACCAAGGATAGAGGATGCACTGGAGTCGCTGAAAGGTGCCAAGTATTTTAGCAGCCTCGATTTAGCTCATGGGTATCATCAGGTTCCCATGGCTGAGAAAGATATAGAGAAAACTGCATTCAGGATTGGTACTGGTGGACTTTACGAGTTCATTAAGATGCCATTCGGGGTCTGTAATGGGCCCGCAACCTTCATGCGGATGATGGACCGCATATTTGGGGACGTAAACTTTCAGTGTGTCCTGATCTATTTGGACGACATTCTAGTACCAGCGAACTCGTTTGACCAAATGTTGGAGCGTCTTGACCTGGTGTTCAGTAGGCTAGAGAATTTCAACCTGAAGGTGAAGCCAGAGAAGTGTCATTTCCTCAAAGAAAAACTGCATTTTCTTGGACATGTGGTTAGCGAAGAAGGCATTGCCACCGACCCTGAAAAGACACGGGCAATCTGTGAATGGGAGCCTATTACCACGGAAACGAAGTTGAGATCCTTTTTAGGTCTTGCCAGCTACTACAGGCGTTATGTACAGAATTTTGCATCCATAGCTGCACCATTGCATGCCTTGCTTGGTGGTAGCGGAAGGAAGAGACGCAAGGCAAATGCAATATCAAAGTGGCCGGAGTGTTGGACCACTGAGTGTGAAACAGCATTTACTGAACTCAAAAGAAGGCTAACAAGTGCACCTGTGTTGGGGTACCCGGACTTCACCAGACCTTTCATTTTGGAAATTGATGCCAGTTTCTCTGGATTGGGAGCTGTACTATCGCAAGAACAGGAGTCAGGCCGTGTAGTACTTAGTTACGCAAGTCGTGGGCTCCGACCTCATGAAAGGAACATGACAAATTACAGTAGTACAAAGTTGGAGCTCCTAGCCCTGAGATGGGCAGTAACCATCAAGTTCCGAGATCTTCTGATTGGATCAAAGTTTATTGTCTTCACGGATAATAACCCTTTAAGCTATGTCCAGACAACAACCAAAGTTGGCTCCACAGAGATGAGATGGATTGCCGAGTTGGCAGTTTTCGACTTTGAAATCAAGTACCGTTCAGGAAAGTCTAATAGAAATGCAGATGCATTGAGTCGGAAGACAGATCATGGCATTGAGCCCGAGAATTTCAGAATTAATGTCACAGAGGAGGAAGTAAGTACAAAAAAATAGATGTCAGAGTTGGAACAGTTATACCAGATGAACTCAGAACAGTGTTTTGTGAGAATATGGACTCTACCTGGATGGAAGAAGTGAATGCTCGTTCTGAAGCTACAGAACAAGCATTGGGTGCCCTACCATCAATCTCATGCCAGGAGATGATTCAGTTACAGAAGGTGGATCCTGTGATTTCAAGAATCATTTCTCTGAGACAAGCTGGAAAACCTTCAAGAAGACAGATAGTGAAAGAAAGCAAGAAAGTTAGGAAGCTCATTCGCGACTGGGACAGACTTATTGAAGAGGATGGGGTGTTGCGACGTACAATACAGGTTGACGGTCAAAGGATGAAACAGCTGCTCCTTCCGGAGTGCTTGCAGGATCAAGTTCTTGAGATGACACATGATCAGTTGGGACATTGTTCTGCTGGAAAGACTCTTAGTCTGGTTAGGGCTCGTTGCTTTTGGCCGGGAATGGCAGACAACATTGATCAGTTCTGCAAGAATTGTAAGCGATGTAATGTTGCCAAAGCAGGAAAGAAGTTACATACCACTATGGGGACTTTGCTGGCAAATGAACCTCTGGAAGTACTTGCCATAGATTTCACTGTGCTTGAGCCAGCATGTGGTTATGAAAATGTTTTGGTGATGACTGACGTTTTTACCAAGTTCACTCAAGCAGTGCCAACCAGAAACCAGCTTGCAAAAACAGTCGCCAAGGTTCTAGTGAAAGACTGGTTTGTGAGATACGGTGTTCCCAAGCGTATCCACTCTGATCAGGGGAGGAATTTTGAGTCTGATCTCGTGAAAGAATTGTGTTCAATCTACGGCATTTCCAAGAGTCGAACAACACCTTACCATCCACAGGGAAATGGGCAATGTGAACGTTTTAATGGCAGATAGTAGTCAGTTTTCTCCCTTGAATGCTTTTCTGAAACTACCAGGTCCAAATGTTTGGTTTCCTCTGCTTTTATCATTGCTTCCCATGCAAAATATGGAAAATATTTTTCTGTACATACATCCAATAGAACAACAAAAAAGTTTCAAACCTCTAATTTTATGATCTTATAGTCTTCAATTCTGACTTTATTCCCATTGGCATCTCTTAATTGGCACAGATGTTAAAATAATTACACTTATTTATCACCTGACCTGCATTATGACCCATTGATAAAAGCCAAGGATTTCAAATGACTGGACCCAGTCATCATTTGTTCCACCTTGGTAATTACCCCATATTTATCAAGGGCATTAATTCACTACTGTCTGCCATTGGACGTTACATGATCGCTTGAGAACATTGACCCCTGCACAAAAACGCAAGTGGCCGGAGTACTTGGCAGAATTAGTTTTTGCCTACAATTCCACAGAGCACTCTTCAACAGGATATACGCCATACATGCTGTTCTTTGGAAGAAATCCCAGGTTGCCTATTGACTTATTTCTTGGAGGACAGGCTGATCAAGGAGCTGAAGTCACCATGGATGAGTGGGTAGCAGATCATTACAAGAGGTTGAAGGAGACATTTGAAAAAGCCTCTCAAAATATGCAGGAAGCAAGTGATGCCAGGAGGAAAAGAAATGACAGAAAAGCTACTGATACATCTATTCCCATTGGACACAAAGTGTATGTCAAGGGCCATACAGTCAGAGGAAGAAATAAAATACAGGATCATTATTGTCCGGAGGAATATGTTGTAGTTCATAGACCTGACAAACATGGAAATGTGTATACAGTGCAGTATACAACACCCGATGGAGATATATGGGAGAAAACTCTTTTCAGGACAGAACTGAAATACCCTATTGCTAGCACAGCCGAGGAGGAGGTGCCTAATGAAAGAGAGGAAGACAGTTCCGAAGAGTCTGACATGGACATCCAAGTAGAAACACAGATTGTAAATATTGATGATACAATGCAGCTCCAACCTCATGACTTCCACGTGCCTGTTTCTGATCTAGATGCTACTGCTGTTAAAGAAATTGAGGGCAGGGGTTTAGATCTAGCTCAGGGGCCTCGGGGTGGGGAACCTGAAAATTTAAGGGATAATGAGGAACACCAGGGGTTGAGCGATAAACAGGGAGGGGATGAAAGGGGTGAAATTCTCGAAGCAGAATTGGGAAGTTGTAAAGCCCCAGGGTTAGGAGGGGAGGTCAGTCAGGAAGAAACCACTGAAGCACCTGAGGTGTCAAATGTACAAACTGTTTCTGATGTTATTGAGAATAATCTGGAAGATAGTGGTGTGGTAGCACCTCGCCGGTCAACCAGGCAAACTGCTGGCAAACACTCAAACATACATTGTACATAGACTTCCTAGGTCTGTTAATATGCACGAAGCCTCAAGTCAGTCATCAATTTCAGAGCAATCTTTGGCAGATCTAAGTCAGGCCCACAAGATGCTTGTGGAACTTTTTGCCAGAAGACATTAGTTTGTGTTGTCATAGCAATTTGATGTTGTAGTTTTGCTGTACATTTTTCATACATTACTATAGTTTTGTTCCATTTATACTTGAAATTGTTAACATGGATAAATTGTTAGTCTGACATGGTGTCAGAAGACTGTTTTTCAAAAATTTTCATTTTTATTTGTTTTCGCTGTGGGGCCAGCGAAAGGAAGTTGGGGAGTTTGTGAGATGTTAAATTAGCACACTTCGGCACTCAGTGTAGGTGGTCATCCCCTATGGGACGTTTTTGGTTTTAAGGGCTTTTGAATCCCGTGTTTTAGTCATTTATTGGTTTTCGGTGAAGTGTGTTACCACAAACCGGAAAGAACATGCGGTCGGAAAGAACAAAGGCGGAGGCCAACACACTTTTTCTGTTTTGTTGAAACGGCTGTTTCGGCTGGAAAAACAGGTATTGATGAAAACTATTATGTCCTACATATGAAGCAATGTCTATTTGACTGTACTGCCAAGTAGCGGTTCCTGTCTTGCTAAAGTCTTTGAGATATTTTATGCGGAAGTGAAGCTGTTCACCCCGCTCATTTTCCTTGTGCAAACAGGCATATTTTAACACAGCTGTATTCATTTTTTTATTGATCATCATGTGTGTCAGTTACATCTTTTATCATTTTGTTATGCAATGATATTTACCAGTTAATGTGTTGACATATAAGAAAGCCAGTAAGGGTTGTTTAGATTGCAACATTAAGGTGTATGCAGGTGCATTGGTAACCTGAATAAATTCATGCAGTCATTCTGAGGTACAGTTTATTTAGCCGTGACTGTCTGTGCATTTACGGAATCTAGTCTGTTGACGTTTGGTCAGTTAAATTTTTCTAGTCAGAATGAATCATGTTAATCTGTCATTTTAATATTATGTCATATACATGTGTTTTTTTATTTGTTTGCCCCAACATCTTGTTGTAAACATTTTTCTACAGTCTTTGTTTTGTCCCGTAAAAGTACATTGCCAGGAAAGCATAGATTTGCCGCATAATTATGCATATTTTCTGTATGTTGTTAGGGCTCCGTAAACGTTGGTTTAACGTTTACATTGGAGGTTGTGGCAGTGCAGTGACCGACCAAGTTTAGTAGGGGTAGGTTGCGTGTTAGTGCATTTTTATGATGGCGGTTTGATAATTGCAGTTGTTAATGACAAACTCTGTATTGTTAAATAACCATTATGGGATTAGCCACTGTTCACAGTTTATAAAGTTTGGTACCAGTGTATGGCAGTTCATGTTCTGTTATTAAATATTATTTTGAATGACATGTACATAGAAAGCTAGTCATGTTATTGTACTTTGTGAGTTAATACTGATCTGTCATTTTCATTATGAGGGTCAATTAAAGAATTCACTGAAAAGTATGTATTATTAAAGTATAACTACAACTGCAGATGTATGAGCAGTATGGTGTTGGGTTTTACCCATGATGGAGTTGTTGCTGTGAAGTTAGCAAACTGTTGGCCGCATATTCATGCTCCGTCAGGTAATGCCTTTCAGGATACTGTGATATGCACTTCGGCAATCTATTGTGAACTTGTACTTTTAATGTCTTTTGTGTTTTGTGTATCTTCAGGTTTTTGTTTGTACTTCTCCAATAAACGAACATACGTCGAGAGAGTTTTCATGATATTGTCAACCCGAGACATTTCTCTCCTCACAGTAGCCACAGACCGAAAAGACTCTGGCAGCTCGGTTCAATGCGAGCTTCCATACCCAAGCCAGCGTGCAGTATTTAGTGTGACCCAATCGCAGCTGCCTCATCCAATCAAGTACGACCTGAAGTTGTTGGTCGATTAACAACAAGATTCCAGTCCTGTTCAATTATACATACGCTCTTGCCGTGGCTAGATCGCAATAAAATTCTTAGTTTGGTTCAATCTCATTTAACCTAATAGCATGACAGATGCCTGAATTAGGACGGTCAAAATTCTAGTCCCTTTGCTATTCATTTGAATTTAGTTCTTTTGGTCAGTGGATTTAATGAATTGTCTTCTTTCAGTGAATGTGCTTCTTTTAAAGCAAAATTTGTTTAATCATTGCCATGTTTTGAACATTTTTTTAATATCGCAAAGTGTTTTAACTTTTGTCAAAACTATTACTTGTTCAAAAATTTTTAATAGCCTCCCCTTCATAAAAAATAAAGGAAATACTAGCTGAGCTGATTTTAAAGCTTTTATCACCGTCCATTTATTTTACAATCTAATAATATAAAATAATTATAAGAAAAATAGACCACACAACAAATGAAATACAACATATGTACAAATATGCAAATTTATGCAGATTTATGTGAAGCTATCACTGTAGAAATGATTTTTAATAAAGAATGCAGGGAAATCTGGTGAGTTTAGTATCATCTGCGAAAATTTTACAGTATATTTCAAAACACCTCAAGTGCTTTTGATGACAACTTTCGGGAAGTCATTAACGTATAATGTCTTTGAAAGAGATGCGAGGGTATCTCTGGCTAACAAATAGGAAGAAATCCCCTCAATACAAGGACCAATCTCCTTAACCATTTATTGTGATTGTTGATTTCGGTTCGCAGAGTGTGTTAAGATTCAGATGCCTTTCTCTCTGAAATAACTCGATCAATCTCAATTTCACGAGAAGGACTTATTGGAATGTGTCAGTTCTTGCTAAGCGATATTGGCAAGTTTTGAATATGTTAAGAACCTGGACACCACCAAACTGCATAATAATTCAGCTTTTGTAAAAAAATCATACTTGTATGACCTTTATAGTTGCTTCCCCTCAATAAAAAAGAAAGAAAACTAATATTGATTTTCAATGTTAACAGTACTGTCTACTTAAACTGTGTACCACTCAAAAGAAACTAAACGTGCAGACAAAAAAATAAAATAATTATTATGCAACACAGTAAACTAGAGGACCATTGGTCCTGTAGCTCACCTGAGAGATTATCACATTGTAAGCTCATGAGATTTAAATTAATTGAGAATCGAACAATGAAAGTCTATGCATGGACACTATTGACCCCCGGGGCATGGCCAAATTTGACCCAGAGGCATGACTGGCACAATTTATAATGGGGACTACCAAACATTGCTACATACAAAATATAGAAGCTCTGGGCCTTTTGGTTTCAGAGAAGAAGTTTTTTTTAGTTTTTCCCATTGTAAGTCTATGGAGACTGTCTATCCCTGGGGCGTGGCCAAATTTGACCCCAGGGGCATGGCTGGCACAATTTATGTAGAGGACCATTAGCCATTGCCACATACAAAATATCAAAGCTGTGTGCCCTGTGGTTTCAGAGAAGAAGATTTTTGAATTTTTTTCCCATAGCAAGTTTATTGAGACTATCAACCTCCTGGACCTGGCCAAATTTGACCCCAGGGGCATGAATGGCATAATTTATGTAGAGGACCATTAGCCATTGCTACATACCAAATATCAAAGCTGTGGGCCTAGTGGTTTCAGAGAAGAAGATTTTTTTAGTTTTTCCTATTGTAGGTCTATGGAGACTATCGACCCCCGGGGCGTGGCCAAATTTGACCCCGGGGACATGATTGGCACAATTTATGTAGAGGACCATTAGCCATTGCCACATACAAAATATCAAAGCTGTGGGCCCTGTGGTTTCAGAGAAGAAGATTTTTGATTTTTTTCCCCATAGTAAGTCTATGGAGACTATCAACCCCCGGGGCGTGGCCAAATTTGACCCCAGGGGCATGAATGGCACAATTTATGTAGAGGACCATTAGCCATTGCTACATACCAAATATCAAAGCTGTTGGCCTAGTGGTTCAGAGAAGAAGATTTTTTTAGTTTTATTCCTATTGTAGGTCTATGGAGACTATCGACCCCCGGGGCATGATTGGCACAATTTATGTAGAGGACCATTAGCCATTGCCAAGTACAAAATATCAAAGCTGTGGGCCCTGTGGTTTCAGAGAAGAAGATTTTTTTTTTTTTTCCCCATAGTAAGTCTATGGAGACTATCAACCCCCGGGGCGTGGCCAAATTTGACCCCAGGGGCATGAATGGCACAATTTATGTAGAGGACCATTAGCCATTGCTACATAACAAATATCAAAGCTGTGGGCCTAGTGGTTTCAGAGAAGAAGATTTTTTTAGTTTTTCCAATTGTAAGTCTATGGAGACTATCCAGCCCCGGGGCGTGGCCAAATTTGACCCCAGGGGCATGGCTGGCACAATTTATGTAGAGGACCATTAGCCATTGCCACATACCAAATATCAAAGCTGTGGGCCCTGTGGTTTCAGAGAAGAAGATTTTTGAATTTTTTTCACATAGTAAGTCTATGGAGACTATCGACCCCCCCGGGCGTGGCCAAATTTGACCCCAGGGGCATGAATGGCACAATTTATGTAGAGGACCATTAGCCATTGCTACATACCAAATATCAAAGCTGTGGGCCTGGTGGTTTCAGAGAAGAAGATTTTTTTAGTTTTTCCTATTGTAGGTCTATGGAGACTATCGACCCCCGGGGCGTGGCCAAATTTGACCCCAGGGACATGATTGGCACAATTTATATAGAGGACCATTAGCCATTGCCACATACAAAATATCAAAGCTGTGGGCCCTGTGGTTTCAGAGAAGAAGATTTTTGAATTTTTTGTCCCATAGTAAGTCTTTGGAGACTATCAACCCCCGGGGCGTGGCCAAATTTGACCCCAGGGGCATGAATGGCACAATTTATGTAGAGGACCATAAGCCATTGCTACATACCAAATATCAAAGCTGTTGGCCTAGTGGTTTCAGAGAAGAAGATTTTTTTAGTTGTTTTCCTATTGTTACTAAGGTCTATGGAGACTATCAACCCCCGGGGCATGGCCAAATTTGACCCCAGGGGCATGATTGGCACAATTTATGTAGAGGACCAATAGCCATTGCCACGTACAAAATATCAAAGCTGTGGGCCCTGTGGTTTCAGAGAAGAAGATTTTTTAATTTTTTTCCCATAGTAAGTCTATGGAGACTATCGACCCCCCGGGGCATGGCCAAATTTGACCCCAGGGGCATGAATGGCACAATTTATGTAGAGGACCATTAGCCATTGCTACATACCAAATATCAAAGCTGTGGGCCTAGTGGTTTCAGAGAAGAAGATTTTTTTAGTTTTTCCCATTGTAAGTCTATGGGACCTATCTGTTGCCATGGAAACCACAATTTTGATACAATCTGCTCCAAAACCTAATGCCATCAATCCCCCAACCCAATTATGGTTCACATTAAATTTGATCAAGATCGGCCTACTAGCTTCAGAAATATTCTTGTTTGAAATTGTGGACGGACGACGACGGACGACGGACGACAGACGACCGACGACGACGGACGACGGATGCCTGCCTATCCTATAAGCTCACCTGTGAGCCTTCGGCTCAGGTGAGCTAATAATATAATACTCATAAACAAATATGCAGATCTATGCTAAAGTATTTAAGTAAATAAAACTTTTCTTTATATATATCTGGGAATTCACAGCAAACTTTGTCGTCTGCAAACAACTTTACATATATGATAGCACCTCAAGTGCTGTTGAATGCTCCTGACAATTTCAGGTAGATTGTTGATATAAATGATGTCTTTGAAAGAGATGCGAGGGTATCTCTGGTCAATCGGAAACAGGAAGAAATCCCTTCTAAACATGAAAGATATAAAAAGACAGAGGAAATGTAAATGTTCACTGAGATCTGGTATTAGATCAGCTGGCTAACCGTCACTCCATTCCACTTCGGTATACCTCGTGCCACTTCCTTGACGGAGTGGTCTAACAGAATACCGATGGAAACATTCCGTCAAAATCTGGTATATTTGCTTTGAAGTAAGAAAAGTATATGCTCTTACTGTACTGCCAAAGGCAGGTACGGGCAAACAAATCTTGAGTCAAAATACTGTCACAAAAATAAATATTTCCTCATTTAGCTCAAAGCCATCCAAAGTCTGCTAGGGCTCGCTTTCCTCATTTTTCTGTTAGACATAATAATAATTTTCTCTTTGTACGAGTATGTAGAGAATGAATATGTTAAGTAATTTTACAAAAACAGTGCAACCTCATTATAACATGCCTCGCTATAGTACAGTTTTCAATATAACACAGCAATGTCATGGCTCCCAAGATGATTCTTTTGCTGTATCATTGTCTTTTGTAAACAACCTCATTTATATATACATGTACAGTTGAGTCTCATGGAGTTGAGCATGTCATAGTTTCGTGTCTCAGGACTAATTCATGAAAGTTTACAATCGTTGGTGTGTAACATTTTGTCAACAAACTTCATTACCAGAGGACCAATGGTCCTGTAAACGCTCACCTGAGTCTGCTGCATATACCAATAAACATGTTTGAATATTATGGTATTTAACCCCAGTGCAGGGGCAGATGAAGACCTTGGGCCGTTTTCTTTTTTCAGAATAATCAATATTCTGTCCATTTGCCAATTTCTTGCTGGCTTTTCCCTTAAAATGACATTTTAACAGCTTTTCCCATTCAAATGCATGGGCAACCCATGTTGACCTTGCCATAAACTTGGTCAAGGTCATCACAGGGTCATGATTTATATATACATTGTAGTACTATAGCCATGGATGCTTCACGCCAAGTTTCATTGAAATCAATCTATTGGTTTCAGAGAAGAAGATATTTTCAAGGGTTTTTACCATATATGGGCATGGCGGCCATCTTGGTCATATGACCTAGATTATTAACATATACATTGGTTCCCCCATCCTATAGATACTTCACATAAAATTTGGCTTCAATTGGCCAAGTGGTTTTAGAGGAGAAGATGTTTGAATATGAATATTATGGTAATATACATGTATATTGCCCCGGGGTGTGGGCATATGAGCCCTTAGGTCCATTTTTTTCAGAATCATTAATATTTAGTCCTACTACCCATTTCCTGTCAGATTTTCACCTCAAATGACTTTTTAAAAGTTTTCCCCATTCCAATGCATTGGCGACCCATGTTGACCTTCAGGGTTCCCACGCTCCAGCAGCGTCAAAATTCCCTGACATTTCCCTGACAAAAATTCAATTTTCCCTGACAATTTATCGGCGTTTCTACCAATGTTTCCCTTCATACCCAAATATTTCACTGAAATTTACTACTGCTTATGCATTAATATAATGGCTACAGTGTATAAAGACAACAAGATTATCCAGCTACATGTATTTTGCAGTCCAAACAAAAAAGACTGTAAAGAGCATGTTTCAATAGAACTGTTAATAGTCAAAGTAAAACCATTGTGATGTATTTAAACAGCAAGATGACCAACCTTTTCTCACTAAGGCAAATAGATTAAGTAAACAGTGAACCAAACACACATCCAAGACCTGTAAAGACAGTCTAATTAAAGCTGGTACTGTAGTTCATGTCATATGTTGAGGGTTTCTTTACTTCCTTAATATTTCCAATGATGTTGAACACATTTCAGAGCACAACAAAAATTGAGCTAATAATCATAAAGGCATGATTTCAGAGGCATTTCAGCTACTTTTTAATTAAATAGAAAAAAAAATTGATTTGGCAGTCTGTAGTCCTTAATGACAATTAAGAAATAAAATAACAACATCAGAAACTTTCTTTAGTATTGAATGGCTTTACACTAAAACAACCCCAATGCAAAATTCCCTGACACTATCTCAAAATTCCCTGACATTTCCCTGACTTTTGCCTTATATTTCAAAGGACTAGGGCATTTAACGCCTGATTTTGGCCTCAGATTTTGCTAAAAAATAAATTTTGGAATTTAGGTGAGAAAACTATTCCTTAAAACAGTCATATGTCTCCTCTATTCAAAACAAGAACATACACTTCATTCATCCTACAAGCGTTGCCATGGCAACGCCCGGAAGAACCATAGATAGAGCACATTTTGCACTATTTGGTCTATTTTTGACCATTTTAAAACATATTTTTTAATTTTTAAGTGCCAGCCCACACCCCAAACAAAATCATACTTAGCATACAATATCTCTGGATGATACTTCATAATTATTTCATAATAAGAAATTGTTCGTCGCGTGGGCCGGTAGTTGAAAATGATGTTGAATGGTGAAAAATAGACCGAAAAGTGCAAAAAGTGGTATTTCTATGCTTTTCGGAGCGTTGCCATGGCAACATGTATAATTTGAATGTGAAAGTTGTGCTAGAATTTATAAGCAGGGACCTTTACCTGCTTTTTGCAATACTTCTCTCCACAAAATTCCAAAATTCATTTTTTTACCAACACATGAGGCCGAAATCAGGCCTTAAATTCCCTAGGCCTTTCCCTGACACTCATCAAAATTCCCTGACATTTCCCTGACTTTTGCAAAATCCATTTTTCCCTGACTTTTCCCTGACGCTTGAGAACCCTGACCTTGTCCTAAAATAGGTCAAGGTCACCACAGGGTCATGATTTATATACACATTGTAGTACTTCGGACATTGGTGCTTCATGCCAAGTTTCTTTGAAATCGATCCACCAGATTCGAAGAAGATTTTTGAAGGGTTTTTACCATATAAGGGCATGGCAGCCATCTTGGTCATGTGAACTAGATAATTTATATATACATTAATTCCCCCATTCCATAGATGCTTCACATAAAATTTAGCTTTGATTCGCCAAGCGGTTTCAGAGAAGATGTTTGAATATCATGATAATATACATGTATATTGCCCCGCGGTGGGGGCAGATGAGCCCCTGGGGTCCATTTTTTTTCAGAATCATTAATATTCAGTCCTACTGCTCATTTCCTGCAAGACTTTCACTTTAAATGACATTTTAAAAGTTTTCCCTATTCAAATGCATTGGCGACCTATGTTGACCTTGCCGTAAAAAAAGGTCAAGATCATCACAGGGTCATGATTTATATATACATTGTAGTACTTGAGCCATCGATGCTTCATGCCAAGTTTCTTTGAAATCGATCAACCAGTTCTGGAGAAGAAGATTTTTGAAGGGTTTTTACCATATATGGGCATTGGGGCCATCTTTGTCATGTGACCTGGATTATTTATATACACATTGATAACCCCTTCCTATTGATGCTTCACATAAAATTTGGCTTTGATTGGCCAACCGGTTTCAGAGGAGATGATGTTTGAATATTATGGTAATATACATGTATATATGAGCGCCTGGGGTCCATTTTTTTTTCAGAATCATTAATATTCAGTCCTACTGCCCATTTCCTGCAAGACTTTCACTTTAAATGACTTTAAATGACATTTTTAAAGTTTTCCCCATTCAAATGCATTGGCGACCTATGTTGACCTTGCCGTAAAATAGGTCAAGGTCATCACATGGTCATGATTTATATATACATTGTAGTGCTTGAGTCATCAAAGCTTCATGCCAAGTTTCGTTGAAATCAGTCCACCGGTTCTGGAGAAGAAGATTTTTGAAGGGTTTTTACCATATATGGGCATGGTGGCCATCTTGGTCTTGTGACCTGGATTTCTTATATACACATTGGTTCCCCTTTCCTATAGATGCTTCATATAAAATTTGGCTTTGGTTGGCCAAGCGGTTTCAGAGAAGAAGATCTTTGAAATTGTGGACGGACGGACGACGGACGGACGGACGACGGATGGACGCCGGATCATGGCCATCCTATAAGCTCACCTTGTGAGCCTAACGGCTCAGATGAGCTAATAAAAATCAAAGATAAAAAAATATCTTTAATATTTGAACAGAACAATCATTTTGCTTATATATCTAGAGTGTATTGCATTGCCCACTTGTTGGGCTAGTGTAATCCATTTTCTCTGGCCAATCAAATAGAAACTGGACAAACTTCCTCTAGTATCTGTTTAAATACCATATTTCTTGAGGAAAGCCCTCTGCTGATGTCAAATATAAATCAAGTGCGCAACTACATGTGACCTTTAACATTGGATATAGACATGCAGGCATCTTTACTATGTTGAAATTCTGAGAAATCTTTTCAATATTTTCATAATTTCTTTCAAATATTGTATGCATTAGATGTTCGTGCAAAAAGAGAATTAATTGCTTTGTTCAGATAGGGCTTCTCTTATTATCTAAACGGTCAAATAATGATTAGGTGGGCAACTCAAGGAGACAGCATTGTAACACAGTTTCACTTAAAAACACTGTCTATTTCCATGCATCCCAAAAATAGCATTATAAGCCTGTACATTTACTATGTATTTACAAGCACATGAAACACAAAAATAATGGCATCTTCCTGTAAGCTCCGCATGAAATTTGGATTTGAGGCGTACTGCCCGTATACGCACAGTACGCATGTGCATAATGTAAAAAAGTTAAAAGTGGCTAAAATTATGACATTTTTGTCAGTTTTAAATACAACTTTAGCTTTTTGGCCCTTGGTGGGTGTAACTTAAAATTCTCTGGTTACGCCCTTGATACAAGTTATTTTAGAGAGAGGAGTATACACATAGTATACTGTAAATTCAGAAAAAATTTCTGTGACTTTTATTTTGCAAATTTTCTATTTTTGAATTATTTGCAAGGTCTTGGTTCCTTGAGCGAGAGGTTGTGTGGTCTTTATGGCTATAAGAGATTCTTTATTGTGCAGTCTACAAAGCTTGTAGTCAGTCATTTTTAGCGAGAACTCTAAATTCATAAGAAAACAAATGTGCAAATCTTGGCAAGAATTAACAGTACCTTTCTCAGCCCTTTTTGACAACAGTTCAGCAGCATGCCTAGTTTCCTGCAACTGAGCTTGTTGTTGTTGCTGGTTCCTAGCTTCATCCTCTGACAGACTCAAGCAGAGAACCATAATCTGGCTCCCATTCTGAAGAAATCCACACCAGTTATACAAGGACAATGAATAATACAATAATCCATGGCAAGCTATCCCAAACAGGTATTTAATCCGTATTATTGCATAAATATCTGTGTCACAGTTGCTAGCTTCAAGTTCTGACAAACTCAAGCAAAGAAATTTGACGACCTTTCTTACATACAGAATCAACATTATCAGAAAGACACACTTTTTAATTGCTGTCATATATTCATTTTTTTGCGTTTATTTTGCCTGTCTCTCTGTTGTGCTTGTCACCGTTCATTTAAAATGATGCTAGCCAGACGGCTTTCTCATTGGGAAAGAGCTAGTCCTCTTGCTCTTCTTGCATGCTGTTGATTCTTTTTTAATTCAGTTTTACAACCCTTTCAAGATTATTTCAGCTCAAATGAGCTGGGCCAATCAGTAGGTGGGACGAAATGGGAGAGGAATTCCCGAGATAAACCACCTGGCACACCCGCAAGCAGAACTTGGCTTGTCTCACATGCGGGGCTTGAACCCACACCAGGCACAGTGGTGAGATGATCGAGTGATTAAGAAACTGCTTGGCCACGGGGACCACGAAAATGATTTACCAAATACATGTACACATAACAATATCCTTATAAACATAATTTTTAATATCCCCGTACCTTAATATTTTGATCTCGGAGGGTTAACTGTTCGGACACCACCTTTCCACAGCAGATCAACTTCAGATGGTCCGCAGGCTGATCTAGCTCTTTAGAGACTTCATTCTTTAACAGGATTCCTCGAGAGTTCAGGTCTATCTCAACTGAGCTGGTCTTATTACCCTGTTAACAGAAATCTCAGGTTCATTTGCATGATGCATCAGAGAAGACAAATTGACAGATCTTTTTCTCAAAAAATACGGAAAATGATTACAGAAATTCACTACTGAATTCACTTTCGTAGTGCTACTAGCCATGGACGATAGATTTGAAAAACAATCTTAAAGTCACCTAAATTCCATAAGGAATGGGACCTATTTTGGAAAATAAAGATCACACATAAAAATCTGAAACTAGAGTACAGTGTATCTAAAACTCACGGTTTTGTTCTTATTTCCAGCTACTTTCACTTTCAATGTCGCCAGTCCTGATTTCTGGAACCTTTCTCTCTCTGCCAGCTTCTGAAGAGCATGGATTCTAAGATTCTCCAGCAGGATTTGGACATGGGATTCTGGGATTCCAAGTTCTGTAGCATATTTCTGTATCAGCTCCTTAAAACAAACAAGAACTCCGCGGAGGTCGATATCGCACCTGCATTGGGCAAAGTCAATGGAATGTGAAATATAGGTCAAGGGCAGCGGGTCAAGGTGCGTGCTTGAAGGGAATATCAATGACAATTACTATGCAAGGTTTCACACTCGCAGCTATCAATGATGCAGAGAAAACCAAACTTCAAAGTAAAAATTAACAAAGTCAATGGACCATGAAATATAGGTCAAGGGCACTGGGTCAAGGTGCGGTGCGTGCTTGAAGGGTATGTCAATGACAATTACTATGCAAGGTTTCACACTCGCAGCTATCAATGATGCAGAGAAAACCAAACTTCGACGTAACTTCGATGTAACTTCGACGTAAAAATTAACAAAGTCAATGGACCGTGAAATATAGGTCAAGGGCACTGGGTCAAGGTGCCTGCTTGAAGGGTATGTCAAGGACAATTACTATGCAAGGTTTCACACTCACGGCTATCACTGATGCAGAGAAAACCAAACTTCGACGTAACTTCGACGTAAAAATTAACAAAGTCAATGGACCGTGAAATATAGGTCAAGGGCACTGGGTCAAGGTGCGTGCTTGAAGGGTATGTCAAGGAGAATTACTATGCAAGGTTTCACAGTCACAGCTATCACTAATGCAGAGAAAACAAAAACTTTGACGTAAATGTCAAACTTCGACGTAAATGTTGACGGACGAACGGACGAACGTACGGACGGACGGAAATTTGGACTCCTATATCGCACCCTGCTATAAGCAGGTGCGATAAAAAAAACAAAAAGAAAAGACGAAGGTGTAGCATCTGAGCAGCATCACAGACAAACCTTTCTTTAGGATTTTTTTTTTTATTTTATTCTGACTAAATAAAATTCCACCGGCCTGTATAGTCAAAGGAAAAAAGCCAGAAGATTGAAATTTCACATTTAAGAAGAAAGATTGTATTATCATTTAACCCAAAACAATAGTGCCACTTAGCTGTGCAATTAATTTACCACACAGCTAATCTGTGTGTTTGCTTTTCCATCAGCAAAACATATCCGTGAAATGCATACCCCCTTATACCCTACTTATATATAGTAATACTGGAGTATACAGGGGTATACCTTATTTTCTTATTTTTTATCCAAATCATAGATTGTGGGTACTCGTTAGAACCACCTAGCCGAGGCGGTTCTAACGTGTAACAACAATCAATGTTCTGAGCGAAAATATTACAAAATACAAATATATATCAAAATTTGTCCAATGAAATTTTAAATTTTTGCTTCTGAAAAAAATCTCTGTATATTGCATGGGCATGCTTTCGTTATGCATATGAAAAGACCCAGCTTTCTCATGATGTGGCCCATCTGGGTATGTAAAAAAAAAGGTTATATACACATATAGGCAATTAAATTTAGGTATACTACATTAAACCTATCATTTTCATAGAAATAAATTTTTGTCCTTTGATTTACTGTTGTTCATAAAATATTTATTTATCTTTTTGACTGTCAGTGTTAAGTCTAGCACCCCTTTATGTTAATACTCATCTGGCTTACGTTGGGAATTTCTCCTTTGCTGCCATCTTTATCTGTGTAGGGAGGCTCCCAGAGTTTGACTTTGTCTCTATTCAGTCTCGGACCCAGTTGTTTCTGATAATGTTCATCTGACGCCATCCTGAAACAGTACTCATTACATTACGAAAACATGCCCATGTAATATAATAATAATAAAAAATTATAGATTTTGCTAAAGCAGTTAAGTTGAAAATTTTGGGATGCATTTTTTTTTATCTCTTGTTTATTTTTTATCAAAACATAGAGTGTGGGTACCACTTGTGGGGTATCAGGGGGTATTCCGGCAATATCATGTTTTACTCTCCACTACGGAATAAACTGCATCTAAAGTTGTTCCCCTTTACAGAGAGTCAGAGAGGTAATTCCAGTCCCTGATAGTCTGGGGAAAGAAACTCCATTTATTAGGCCGCTATACTAGCAGATGGAAGCTGAAATGCCTTAGAGTGACTATTTCTACAACGCCTAGTCTTGAGGATAAGGTCATCTGTAGGTATTCTGGCTTTTCCCTTCAGACCTTTGTATACATGTAGCAATATGAGTCCTCCGTCCTCCTTTTCTTGAGAGATTCCCATTATCCCAATGGAAAGGACACGTTTGATCATTAATAAAGTTCCTTCATACTACTATGATAGTACCTCATGTTGAAATGTGGAGAAATTGCCTAGACCAAAACTTACATGTAGGAATAACCAAGGAGTTTCCACGTCATGGATGCGTAGAAAGTGCTTGGGCTAAATAACAATTTAAAAGACTGTCAAGAAGTATGGTGCAGTTAGTAACATTGCGCACCTAAGGTATTTCATGCCAGGTCTGACGTCAAATATAAACACTGACTAACATCACTTACCATGAGACGTTTTATTGATTCAATAATAAAAATATCATAATGTGAAATGCTAGCAATGTCTGTCAGCTTTAGAAATATTGTGGCTTAAACATATGAACCCCCTTGAAAAAATTGGAGCCAGTTTGTCGCCTAACATTGCACACTGCTGAATCTGAATCTGAATAGTTTACTGGTGACACGCCAAATGACATTATTTCACCAGGGGGTTCGGATGGGGGAGAAATTAGTCCCTTGAACGCACGAGTGAAGCGAACTTGGACACACAGTCATCAGACATTTCAGCAGAGGAGACAAGTGAATCAGGGAGGTCATTCCAGTCCCTGATAGTCTGTGGAAAGAAACTACTTTTGTACGCTTCTTTGCTAGCTGAAGGTATCTGAAAAGCCAAAGAGTGTTGATTTCTACAACGCCTATTCTTTGGGATAAGGTCATCTGTGGGTATTCTGGCTTTACCCTTTAGACCTTTGTATAGCAATATAAGTCTACTATCCTTCCTCCTTTTCTTAAGAGATTCCCATTTCAGTTGACCTAAAATGCCAGTCATGCTCCCAGTTTCAAAAACATAATTTCCCGTCACAAACCTTGCCACACGATTTTGGACCTTTTCCAGTTCTTCCTGGAGGCCATGAGTGTGAGGGTCCCAAACTGAGCTTCCATATTCCAAGACCGGCCGCACCAGTCCTTTATAAGCTGCTTCTTTCACATCTGGGGGACAAGAATACAAATTTCTCCTCAAGAATCCGAGAGTTCTGTTAACCTTTGTACGAACATTGGAAATATGAGTATTCCATTTCAAATCATTTGTGATAGTTACACCCAGGCCAAAAATAAAAAATTGTTTGTTTGCCCTCTCTCTACCTACTCACCAAAATGGGGGCCTACTCAAAAAATTTTATTGCCCTTTCACCAGAAACATTTTTTTTTTTTTTAGAAAAAAAAAATGTTTCTGTCAGACAATAAATTGTTTCCCCTAGACACTCCTACATCTATCGCCAGTTTTCAGAGTTTTTGCTGGTTTTTCTAATCATTAAGGCTGTCACAATAAATTCTTACAAGAAGATAATTTTTTCACAGCAGTTAGATAAAGATAATGAGTTCTTGACTCTGGCCACCTGTTTGTTTAAAGAATTAGATGAAATATGCCATTAACTTCCAATTTACTCTTTGTCTCAATATTAGACTATGGATACAGTGTCTGATCAAACTAAATGATACACTGATCTGAGTCTATAAAACATTAAGGTGGCAATTTTCCATACTGAGACTTTCAGTTCATATGAATGTGCATACTTTCCGCATTTTTACCAAACTATTATAGGTACCCACATGTTGAGTACCCACAAATACTGAGTGAAATTCTATAATTGATGAATACATGTACATACAAATAACATGAACACAAAGATTCCATGAGTACCCTAAGACCACACCAGTTTCATACAAACAATTTCAGTCTTGACTCATAATTTTATGAACCAGCTTATTTTGAATACCCACCATTTTGTGATTGAATTTTGTGAACATTCTTATAGTGAAGACCAACATAATTTGCCCATGCTTTGTGTAACAAGAAAATATAATTTCCAACATTTTCAATACCCCAAAATATTTATATGCACTTTTGAATACCCACTTATTTTAAATACACTCAAATTTGAAGACTCATAAATATTTTGAGAGCCGCATCTTTATGTGAATAACATCTAACTGAAATATCTATCTTCTGATTGCCACCAATTTTGAGTGCCTACAAAATTTGATCATCCACACTTTGAATACCCACATATTTTGAGTACCAAAAAAATTGAAGACCACAAATTTTAACTGCCCAAAATTTTAGAAAAAAGTATAAAATGTTCCAAAACATAGCAAAAGTGCTCCCAAATTTTGAATACCCACAATTGTGAGTACCCATATATATTCGTACCCACAGGCTCGAAATATGACATTTCTAACTTAACATGGTCCAAGTGAGAAGAAAAAAAAACTGAAGAAATCTGATATCAGACATCTGGAGACTGTTGCTCTTGTTATTTTCACAGTTTACTGATAATGATAATAAAAGTTGAAAGCTACAAGATATTTTCCGAGATTTATTGCCCAATCATGCCAGCTCCATTGGAGCTGTTTTTTGGCGATGGATGTAGGAGTGTAGAAATTAATCTGTGTTTTAATTTTAACCATGGCCCTTCACTCCAATTGGTTATTTTGTTATACAAAACATAAAATACAACTGTAATTGTGAGCATATAGCTTTAACAAAATCGTAGCTAATTCCTTTGACCAAAAAATAACGCATAATTAGTCCATCAAAAAAAAACAACAACAAAAAAAAAAGCCTACCTACCTACCCGAATTTTCTAGACAGGGTAGGGAGAGGGCAAACAGAAATAATTTTAAATGTGGCCCCAGGTATTTTATGCTTTCAACGTTTTCCAGTAAAGTGCCCTCAAGGGTGTAGTTAGCCTGTATCTTACTAGACCGTTTATTTGTCAGCTGCATCATGTTGCATTTGACGGGTTGAAATCTCATTCCCCATTTTCTAGCCCAACTGCCTAAGCGATCAATGTCTCTTTGAAGTTTCAATGTATCCTCTTCATTCTTGATTTCACGATAGCAAACACAATCATCAGCAAAGAGTCTTATTTCAGACTCGATGTCTGCTGAGCTGTCATTTATATACAAGGAAAACAGCAAGGGGCCGAGAACGGTGCCCTGAGGGACACCCGACACAACTGGAGCCCAATCCGATTTAATACCATTAACCACTACCCTTTGTTGTCTGAAACAAAGGAAAGCATTTATCCAATTCAGTGTTGTTCCACCTATTCCATAGCTGAACAATTTGCTTTTCAGGAGTTCATGGGGAGGAGCATCGAAAGCCTTTTCAAAATCGAGTATAAAAGTGTCGACCTGGCCTTTTTTTGTCTAAGATTTTGGCCCAGTCATTTATCACTGTAGTTAACTGAGTTTCACAGCTATGCCATTTCCTAAATGCGTGTTGCCTGTCCGACAGGAGTTCATGTTCATCAAGATGGGCCATAATATCATCTAGAGCATACAATATGTTCAAGAAGCTTACAAGGAATGCATGTCAAAGAAACAGGGCGGTAAATGCGGGCAAGTGACCTGTCGCCCTTCTTAAACAGGGGGCAAATATTAGCAAGAGACCATTCTGCTAAATCAATTGTATAAGTTATAGCAACCTGCAGTTGTATTTCTGACAAAACATATGACACCCATGTGTCAAGTTGCAAACATGAAAGTTCAAAGAAAATCATGCTGTGTATGGTGGCACAAAAATGTCACCACACAGTATTTCAAAATTAAACAAAATCGCATAATGCTGCTAAATTATTCAACCAGAAAGGAAGGAAAATCATTTTTGTCTTTAAATTTATCTTGTACACTCTTGTTGGTGTAACGTGTGAGAAAATAGTATTGGTAGTCCAATATTGTTTAAAATATGGTTGACATGGCATGTGCGCAATGTTGGGGGACTCGACTGCGGGCTCGACTGTAAGAGAAGCCAGTGTAAAAATCAATTTTTCATACTTTCTAGAAAAGACTGCCAATCTCACCTTGGTCAAGATCATTTTCCAAACAGAATCAGAACAGTTTACTGGTGAAACGTCAAACTGACAATACCACAACAGGGAAGAGTTGAAGAGGAAACTTTTTCAACACTGTTCAAAACTGCTGACAAATAGTGACGCATTTCTATAAATATTTTTCGATAAACAGGCTCAAAAATCAGTGCAAAAATTGAAAATATGAATTTGTTTTAAATCATTTAAAATTGAAAATATGAATTTGTTTTAAATTATCTATATTTAAAAACTTAAACCGTAATTATTCACACCTAAAATGTAACTTTTGCCCAGTCACCAATCTGCTTTCGTTTTGCTGTTTACCACATAGGGGCCGGTCGCGCTTTTTGGTTGATTTGTGACACATATTAAGCGAAAACAGGTATACATAGTAAAACTATGTATACCTGTTTTCGCTTAATATGTGTCACAAATCAACCAAAAAGCGCGACCGGCCCCTATGGTTTACCACTTCTTAGCCGACGTTTCGGATCATTTAATTATGATGATTCTTCATAAATTTTTAAAGTGGGATAAAACAAAACCACAAGTCGATTAATCAAATAAATTATGCATAAGTTTATTAAACAATTGGTCTTTTTTAAATCTTCTCCGGATTACGAAACTAGCTCGAGTTGTTGTTGCACAGTTCTTAAATCTCTCCTGTACCAGGAACACCGCGTTCGGGTTGCACACAAAAATGACCATTGAACATTAACTGGTGGAATTCCAGCTGAATTACCAATAAGCAATATTGGAAAAGCGGTTTACTACCAACCAGCTAACGCAACCCCCTTAATTCGTGAATGATCTTCTTTTTTTCCCCCCATTTTTTTCTTTTGTTGTTGTTGTTGTTGTTGTTGTTGTGTGTGTGTGTGTGTGTGTGTGTGTGTGTGTGTGTGTGTGTGTGTGTGTGTGTGTGTGTGTGTGTGTGCCAGTTAACGTTCTTGCTATCTTGCTTTTTTGGTAGCCTTGTTATGTTAGGTTTCATCAGGGTAACTATACTTCTATAGAAACTGTCCACAGTTTCCATGTAAGCAACTACCCACAATCAATGGTTGATCTGTGTCACATTCGTTCTCTTGAGCAAATTTATCCTGATACACAAGGCATCTATAGCTCTGACTGGGCATCAACTGTCCATGAATTTTGAAAAACCAGTACAAGAATCTTAAATGCATAAACACAAGTAGATTGGCTACTGTCCTATGTTCAATATCATATCATGTTCTTTAACCTCCACAAATATTTTTTATTTTGTATGAGTTACCTCTCTTCTTAGTCTCAGAGCACAGTCAAACTCAGTCACCAAGATTTCAAGCAATATAAAATGTTTATTATTAATGAAAACAGAAGCTTGACGATGCGAACCAGTCTAAAACAGAAGGCCTGAAAGAGTCAAACAGAAGGTAATCCCGTATGCAGCTCATCTCTGGATGTTCATGAAAACTGACCATATGAACCGTTTTATGAAATACAGAAAAAGATAACAGAACCCGAGTTTTGTCCCTTGTACGA
>OZ024884.1:34489493-34792998 GCA_964017185.1 Rugalucina vietnamica
ATTACCTTCCTATGTTTTTCTGACCCTGAGGTTATAATACTTTTTTCATGCTCAACTCAGCTGAACTTGAAATTTCAAAACCTCATAATTACTGAAAGAGTCCAAATATATTGAAATTGAAGGTTTAGAACTCCAAAGCCTGTAATTTATCCTGCTTATAAATGTTAAAATGTCAACAATTGTTGGCATTTTAACATTTATGAGCAGGATAACTTTTAGTCTCAGCTGAGCTGAGCATGAAAAAAAGTTTTATAACCTCGGGGCCAGGTTTTGGATATACATGTAATAAAGAGGTAGTAATTACTCCGAAGTAAAGCAAACATAGCCTACCCAGAAATTGGCACTGACCTCTGTATTGCTGTAAATAGGTTATAGGGGAATGTGGTGACCTAGTCATAAAGTGTAAGATTTCGGAGTATATTAAAATGATGTCTTTAATTGAAATGGTTTGTCCTTCAGCAAAGTAAGAAAAGAGGGATGAGGAATTGATGCAATTAAATTTGAGCCGCTCCATGAGAAAACGGGTCTTTGGGGTTCCCGACCTGGTCTGACACAAACCGGTCTGTGCAGCTACAGAAGCAGGATAAAAGCTTGAAATTTTGCAAATAGGTAGAGGAGAAATTGTACTATCCGAGTAGCGAAAGCAAAGGCGCTGATCAGCTTCGCAGTTACTGCGAAGCTGATCTGCGCCTTTGTTTTCGCATAGGCCATAATCCCGTTTTCTCACAATGGGGCTCATTTAACATAGACACCAGGTGGGAAAGTAAATACATAAAACATAACAAAACATTTTTCCGACGACACACTCAAAGAGCAGAATTACTAGTTCTTTCCCAACATTAGGTAGCCATCTGACTAAGTTTCAACCGAAATCAAAGGCAACAAGCCCAACAGCAAGCCTCTTATAATAAAGCACCCAAAAGTTACGGCTAAAATCTAAGGAAGTGGTGGGTTGTTTTGATGACGGAAAAATTGTTGACTAGGATGTATAATTAAAAAACAAACCAAACTAATCTAAACTAGTCTTACTGAATATTTAGTGTTGATTAATTCATTCAATCCAGTCATGTCCATTTGTCCAGTAAAACATATGAAATTACAATTCACTTAAGATTCTTTGCTTTAATTAAAATTTGATATATTTTTCAGATTTTGGATCCTGTCTGTCATCAGTTATTTGAGTTCTATCGATCTGAAGAAAAAGAATTGCAGCGATTTTCCCTTGAACTGTTACCATCTTTAATCTGGCTCTACCTGTCACTCATCAGCAAGGGAGATAAATCTGTAAGTGATTTTTCCCATAAGATAATTGAGTTTCCCTCGATCTGTTGCCCTCGTTGATCTGGCTCTACCTGTCACTCATCAACAAGGGAGATAAATCAGTCATTGAAATATATTGTTCAAAGATGAGTAGAATAGGATGGATTAGTGACCTTAGTCTGATGCTACAAAAATTTTCTTTTGTAGCTCATCCTGAGCTTTTGAAAGGTCAAAGTTATTTTTCACCTTGACCAACATAACGGTAAACTTTAGCCAAAGGTCATTTATCAAAGACCAAATCTCAGGTGAGCTTTTCCAGAACCATTGGTTCTCTGCTTTTTTGGCTCAACCAAATGTTAGCATGTTCATATTTGTATTATTTCATTCTCAGATGAGTTGAGCATGGTAAAAGAGCCATAGCTAGACACCAGTCTTGAAACCCTTATCGGATACAAAACAGGAACAACAACTCTGTATTGACTGTTCATATGGAAGAAAAAGTATTGCTGACCTTGTATTGTATTGTATAATTTTCTGGGGAGATTGTGCTAGAGATTTGCTCATTATTTTGCCAAAAATCTCATTGAAATTTGCTAAACTGTTAAAAGAGGAAAATCTCACCAATTTTGGTCAAATAAGGGATTTTCTCTAATGATATTTTGGAGCAGGAATAACACAGCTTGCTTGTATCATGTTGATCCTATTCACATTTTCCATGTTGTCACAAAAACCCTGGAGTCTTAATTTTATAAATGAGAGGTTCTACTGCAATATCATGAAGATGGGATGGGAAACAATGAATACTGTTAACTTTGCCTAGCCATCCCCTTTCTTAAAAAAAAAAAAAGAAATGGCCACCAAGGAAAAATTACAGATGTGTTTGTGGGGTAGACAGTAAAGTGAAGGCTTTAAAGCCTAGTGGCTACCTTGTTGGGAAAGAGCTAGTCATCTTGCCATCAATGAGTGAACATTGTAAAAAAAATTTGACGTTTTGTGCTGTACTTTCTTTCTAGTTTTGCTGTAGTAAGTTAGTAAGCCAGTTCCCTAGTGGAATTGACCAGAGACGAGTTAAGGCCTGTTACCCTAAGACTTAAGCCTATTCTTTTGTGGGTATGAAAATGTTACAAACCATCAGTCTGTCTATTGTCAAATAGCTATACCCACTCATTGTCTTGCAAGCTGCCAGTATGTCTCCTAATAAGCTGAATTCTAAATTGTTCAATTAACTAGTTCTTCATTTGCAAAATTGCGGGATCGTTATGCCCAATCCTTTTAAATTGCATATCACTTACATACAAGCCTCTTGTTTGACAGATAAAATCTGTTAACCAAACCTGAGTCACAAGTTTTTGCTGACTTAAGCATGCCCCATCATTTTTCATAACCTGGGTTTAGGTCACCTGTCTCATTAACTCAGTTAAGCCTGGCGTTCCTTTTATAGGCAAACAGCATAGCCTCAGATGTGACGCTGCAGAATGCGGCGTCCCATCTGGGCCTATTCTGTTTGCTTGGAGGAATTTCATAGAAAAATGAGATAAAAATTAAAAAACACTCCTAACACCCCTAAAAATGAAAGTGGACTCAACCAGTTGATAATGATGGGAGAATCCATTCGTGAAATATGGGTTAAATAGGTTAACACAACCTGAGTCAGTAGCTTTAGAGGACTGACATGCTCCCATCCTTTCTAATTATTGTAACGGTGTAACCTAGTTTTAAGTCATTAGAATATTAAATTGATTAACGCTTTGCCTACCAGTGCCATCTGATGGTATCCTGTAGAAAAAAGTTTGAACCCAGAAATGGGATTCATTCAATTTGATTGGCATGCAAATTGTTGGCATTTGCATTATAAGCAGTCCTAAAAGAATCTTTGGAAAAGTCTATCCTGAAACAAAAAATGAAATAAAAAAGGAATAAGAAAACCCAGGCAGATGACAGGAAATCAAGTAAAATTACCCAGAATCCAAAGAGGTAAATCGGTTAAATCAGTCTGCTCGTGGCCTCATCACATTTCTATTAATTAGGAATTTTATAGACTTCATTTTTCCTTATTATTTCAAATATGATTTGAAATCAGAAAATCTTCCAATCCTACCTGTTTTTTTACCGGCATCAGAGAAGCGATTTTCCTTTAATTTGTCTTGTATTACTGCCTTAATGAGGCGATTCATCAGTGAGGAAGATTAAAATTTTTTATTGTCGTTTGAGCCGCGACACACGGAAAAAAAAACGGTCTTCTGGGTTTCTGACCAGGTCTGACAAGAACCAACCTGTAGAGTCACAGAAGCAGGCTAGAAGCTTGAAATTTCGGATTTAAGAAGAAGAGAAATTGTGCTATCCGTGTAGCGAAAACAAAGGCGCTGATCAGCTTTGCAGTTACTGCGAAGCTGATCTGCGTCTTTGTTTTCGCAAAGGCAAAAATCTGGTTTTCTCACGATGAGGCTCATTTCATCATTAAAATTGAAGGCTGCAATATTATGGGCCTACAAATGAGATTATGGGAGTTCCAAAGGTGCATGTTCATTATTCCTCGCATACTTTGAACCAGTTTTGCAATGGATTCAATTGTTTGCAAGCTTTGCAACTGGAAAAGGTAAATGAAAGCAACAATTAAGAAATGAAGCAATCAGAACAAATGTCCCACCTCAAAATTTGTGGTGGGAAAATGGACAAATATTGACAATCAGGTACCAATACAAAGAGAACATTCTGTAAGTCGAATGAGCAGCTATGGCGGCCTCCGTGGCCGAGTGGTTAAGAGCGCTTATATTTCATTATCGCACTAAACCATTCGATCGTCTCACCGCTGTGACTGGTGTGGGTTCGAGCCCCACTCTGGCCACATGTGAGACAAGCCAAGTTCTGCTTGTGGGTGTGTCAGGTGGTTTTTCTCGGGGTTCTCCCATTTTCACCTCACCTACTGATTGGCCCGTCTCATATGAGCTGAAATAATCTTGAAAGGGACGTTAAACCGAATCCAAAAAAAAAAAAAAAAGAATGAGAAGCTATTTCCCAGTAGGTGGCTACTAAGTTACCCAGACTTAAATGAATATATACGAAAACATACATAACATGTACAAAGAGCACAAAAATGTTTAAAACACCCCTTGGAATGGTCAATGATATAAAATTACTTTGGGCAGGGAAGTGGTGGTGGGGGTTAACCACTTTTACAGGCGCCATTATCACCATACCTCAACCTCAGCTTTTGATGTGTTTTGGTGTCAATTTGATGTATTGGTTATGCTTGCCCAAATACAGTAGGGTTAGGATTACTGACTGCCCAACAATACCAAAGTTATCATTTCATCATTAGATAAAAAAAAAAGCTTCAGAATCAGAATCAGAATAGTTTACTGGTGAAACGTCAAACTGACAATACTACACCAGGGGGGATGGGGCTTGACCGGAGGGGATTAGTCCCGAGCTCTCACAAGAGAAGTAAATTTAGACACACAATCATCTGACAATTCAGCAGAGGAGATCAGAGAATCAGGGAGTTCATTCCAATCTCTAATGGTCTGGGGGAAGAAACTGTGTAAATAGGCATTTGTACTTGCTGAAGGTATCTGAAATGCCAAGGAGTGTTGATTCCTACAACGCCTATTTTTGGGGATAAGGTCATCCGTGGGTATTTTTGCTCTCCCTTTTAGACCTTTGTAAAGTAATATAATTCTATTATCCTTCCTTCTTTTCTGCAGGGATTCCCATTTTAGTTTTTTAAGGATGCCAGTCATACTACCTTTTTCATATGTATAGTTCCTAGTTACAAACCTAGCCGCACGCTTTTGCACCTTCTCCAAATCATCTATCAAACCTTCATAATGAGGGTCCCAAACTGAGCTACCATATTCAAGAATAGGTCTCACCAGACCTTTATAGGCAGCTTCTCTCACATCTTGGGGGCAAGAAAACAGATTTCGTCTCAAAAAACCAAGGGTCCTATTGGCTTTGGTACACACATTGCTGATGTGAGTATTCCATTTTAAATCCTTAGTTATTGTTACACCAAGATATTTGATACTCTCAACATTTTCCAACACAGTACCCTCAAGCTTGTAAGAAGCCTGAATTTTACTAGTACGTTTATTTGTCAGCTGCATCATGTTGCACTTGACAGGTTGAAATCTCATACCCCATTTCCTGGCCCAACTACCTAATCGATCAATATCCTTCTGAAGTTTCACTGTATCCTCCACATTCTTAATTTCACGATAACAAACACAATCATCAGCAAAGAGTCTGATTTCCGATTCAATATCTGAGGTGATATCATTTATATGCAACGAAAACAACAAGGGGCCAAGAACGGTGCCCTGTGGGACACCAGATACAACAGGAGCCCAGTCTGATTTAACGCCATTAACCACAACTCTTTGTTGTCTATAGCAAAGGAAGGCATCAATCCATTTAATTGTCTTCCCACCAATTCCATAACTGAACAATTTGCTTTTAAGGAGTTCATGCGGAGGAGTGTCAAAAGCTTTTTCGAAATCCAAGATAAATGTGTCAACCTGACCTTGATTGTCTAAGATTTTTGCCCAGTCATCAATCACTGTAGCTAACTGGGTTTCACAACTGTGGGATTTCCTGAATGCATGTTGCCTGTCTGACAAAAGTTTATGATGATCCAAATGGGACATGATATTAGAACACACTATATGTTCCAGAAGTTTGCAGGGTACGCAGGTCAAGGAAACTGGACGATAGTTGCAAGCAAGAGACCTGTCAGCCTTTTTGAACAGGGGACAAATGTTTGCTAAAGACCATTCTTTGGGGATTTCACCCGAGTCTATTGACTGTTGAAAAAGATGTGCAAAAACAGGACCTAGCTCAGATGCCAATTCCTTAAGGACTCTGGGATGAAGCTCATCAGGACCTAAAGCTTTCGACGGGTTCAAACCTTTCAGAAGTTTTGTGACACCTTCTTTGGATACCACTCTGTCTTCCATAAACGGGGCTTTTCTATTCAGAAGAGGGACCTGGCTATGTTCAGTTTTGGTGAACACATCCGTAAACTGACCATTGAATTCACCAGCCTTTTCAAAATCTGATTCAGCAAGACCACTTCCATTTTGCTTTTTCAAAGGGGGGATACCTTGAACATCTTTTTTCTGACTATTTATGTACCGATAAAAATCTCTTGGATTAGCCTTAACATCACCAACCAAGTTATTTACATACAACTCATGCTGTTTTCTGATATCTGCTTTGATTTCTCTTCTCAAAGTTTCAAATTTCGTTCTAAATTTTGCATTCCCAGTTTTCTTTGCTTTAGCGTGAGTTGCATTTTTTCTACGAATCTTTCTTCTTATTTCAGGAGTTAACCATGGGACTGAGGAGACTGAGCGACTAGTCTTTGATGGGATATGTTTATCCACTGATTCCTGGATAAAAGATGTGATCAAATTAAAGTTTTCTTGAACCGACCGTGTGCCAGAGTAACCGTTGAAATATTTCTCCTTTGCAAATTTAAGGGCATCACCTTTCATAGATTCATAATCACCTTTCTGATATTTATACACCTTTCTCTTAGGTTTCTTGATGGGGGGAATAACTATTTTCAAAGTTCCAGAGACAATGTCATGATCACTAAGCCTGTCAGGGGAATGAATATCAACAAATTGTCCGGGAAGTGAAGTGATAATCAAATCCAATGTGTTTTGTCCTCTTGTGGGGAAGTGCACTACCTGTTCCAATTCGTGGTCACTTATAAGTTCTACCAACTTTGCACCTTCAGACACGCTCAATGAAAAACCTAGTTTGTTGAGTCTATCTGGCCAAACAATATCTCTGAAGTTGAAATCACCCATGACATGGACCGAGGGGGGTTTGTTTCCTTTATGTAAAGTTTTCACCTTTTCAAGTTGGTCTTTGAATAACTCAAGTTCCTCTATCTTACCATCTGGAGGTCGATACCAACTTGCCACAAAATGGGAAGTTTTGTTCGCAAATACCTTTACCCAATCTGATTCGGAGCCGTTTTCCAATTCAGTGATCGGCATATGAGGAATATCTTTGTGTATAAGTAACATCACACCACCGCCGTCAAGAGTTCTATCTTTTCTATACACATTGTAAGGACAAGTTTCTGGGAACAATTCTGAAGTTGAAATAGTGTTGTCAATTTTAGTTTCTTGAATTGCAACAATCTGAGGTTGATGGAGATCAAGAAATGCCAACAACTCAAGTTTTTTACCTCTAATACTATTGATATTTATGCTTGAGAATTTTAACCCACTGATAAATTTATTTTTGTTTGTACCTGAACCACATGTTTTAGTACCACAGCTACTATCGTTTGACAATGGAGCAAATCTATTTTGTTCTTCCAAGTTTAATTGATCAGAAAAGAATGAATCCGAAAAGTTGAAGAAGTCACATTTTGGGCAAATCCATGAACAATTTGAATTTTGTATATTTTCATACTGGTTATCTGAGACAAGGGAGCATTTATTGTGGACCCACATTTAACATTTGTCACATTGAACAGCTTTGTGACTATTTAAGACAGCCCCACTGCAAAGACCACAGTCTGCTTTGCAGTCTGAACAATACCAAGGTTCATTTTCATTTTCCAAACTGGAAAGTTCTTTTTCGCTGGGATTTGCACATGTCGCATGAAAGCGCTTTTCGCAGTCATTGCATGTGACAAATTTGTCAGTAGCTTTACAGTATTTTTTGCATAGCCGACACAGGAACCTGGGACCTGGATTCATTTCAATGTCTCCAGCCAGGATGATGAGGGTGAGCAGGTTGGTTCCCTTGGAGGGCTTAAAACTTTGAAAAGCTTCAAACAAAACAAACAAGTACACATTTGCTAAGTGACTTAATTACAGTATAATATGTTGGCGACTAGCTGTCTTTGTGAAAGAGGGATTTTTTTTTTTTTTTTTTTGGAAAAGAAGTCAATGAACTTAAATATTGCAAAAAGTCATTTCTGCTAATTGCTTTTAGGGCTAATGATAGTTATGACACAATATTCATCAACAAAAGTTCTGACATGTCCTGCAGTCCAATCAGTTTCACTTGCGTTTTTGCTGTGTCTGGTATAATCCATGAGCATATTTTGGCTTTTCTTTGACAATAATTTTGCCCATGAGTATACTTTGACTGATTGTCATTGAACTTTTGTTCATGAGTATATTTTGGCTGATTGCCACTGAGCTTTTGTCCATGAGAATACTTTGTCTATTTGTCACTGAACCATTTTTTGTCCATGAGTATATAGATGGGTATAACTGAACTTTTATCCTTGAGTATACTTTCGCTGATTGTCACTAAACTTTTATCCATTAGTATAGTTTGGCTGATTAATGCCGAACTTTTGTCCATGAGAATACTTTGGCTGATTGTCTTCATTAAGGAGCTGAATTTTAGCAGACATTTTAAATTGCATGTCTGGGAGAGACTAAATGTTTATGAAGATGCTATCAATTTCCTGTTGAATGCATCAGGAAAACATGTCCGTGAAATGTATACCCCCTTATACCCCACTTTTATACAGTAAAACAGGTATACAGGGGTATGTCTATTTTCTTTATTTTTGATCCAAAATTAGATTGTGGGTACTCATTAGAACCGCCTTGGTGAATGTGTACCCACAATCAATGTTTGAGCAAAGATATTAAAAATATCAAATTTTTTCTGATGAAATTTTCAATTTTCACAGATGAAAAAAATCTCTGTATATTACACGGATAAGTTTTCATAATGGGACACAAGTTGCATGTGAGGAGACTGGTTCGGTTTGTGACTGGGAATCTGGGTCAGGCACAAAATGGTTTTGGATTTCTGACTGGCAGACTGGGGCATGGCACAATAGCCTGATGCATTGAAGCAGTAGATAGTGTACATTGTTTGGGGCTTTTTTCCCACTTTTTCGGGTACCAACGACATTTGAAAAAACACCACAATTTTGGGAAAAAATAGTACAATTTGGAAAAAAAGTGCAATTTTTAGCCAAATTGGGAAACTTTACCTTATAAATTAAGATTTTTTACCAATTGGGAATGTTTCAGGTTAATTGGGAATTTTTTATCGAATTGGGAAAAAATTTGGTTCCAGAAACCAGACTCAGTTTTGTTTAGAGAAAAAGCCCTGTAGTTTTGACAAACTGAAAATGGAAATGTTACTGTTCTTTCTGAATATGAAAAAGAAAGGCTGTAGATATTCCATCACAACCATTCATGGATATAGAATGTATACCCCTGCATACCCCAGTTTTTCTATCTAAGAGTAGGGTATAAGGGGGTAGTTATATCTCACAGACATGTTTTCCTGATGCCTCGCAGATGCCTTGTGCGGAGCTTCAACCCACACTTGACACAGTAGCGAGATGGTCAATTGATTAAAAGCTGTAACATTTTAAATCAGCAGCCATAACAACTCAAGCCATAAGGGCCCCCATTTGTGGTCTTCGTTGAAACTGACCAAGCTTAGTAACCTCATCTGGCTATTTTAGAGGATTTTTCTATTCATTATCTAGTTCTAATTGCTTCAAGGAAGTTTTACAGCCACTTTCACTCGAGTTTGCCATTTGAGTATTTGCATTACACATGAACATGATGAAGACCATGTGTTCTGAAGATCTGAGTTTCTTTTCATGTTGTCAACAAAGACATTTGGATTGATTGATCTGCTGATTTGAGTGACAGTTTCAAACTAAATGAACTTTAAAACTGCAAACTCAAGTGAAATTATTTTATCTTACTATGTGGAATTTTGGCCATGTAGATACCAATAGGTAACTGCAAAAAATTATAAATTCCGCTTTTGTCCCTACCCAATTTCAAATGTGTGTTCTTAATATGTATTGTATATGTTGTGCAAAGAATTTTGAAATAAAAAATGTGCTTTAACCAAACAATTACAATGTTTTTATCACAAGAGGTGACATCATTACCTAAAGATAAATGTTGAATAGATTTTAAGAACACCTGGCAACTTGACCGTGTTTCAGTTCTAAAATAGAATAAAAGGTTACCTGATCAACACACAAACTTGATTGATCTAAATGCTCAAATGGCAAACTCGAGTGCAAGGGGCTGTATCGTCCTCCTGAACCATTTTATAAACGGTCATAGTCTTCAAGGACACTTTTCCACAATCTTTTTAATAGGCTTAAAGTAGAAAAATGTTTATTGATTGGTGCTAATTATCATCTCCTAAGCAGCAGCATCTTGTTGAGAGCAGAGTTTGTACTTGTAAGAGCTTTTGAGGTTGTGGATAAGCTTGTTTATTTCCCATCGAAGTATGTTTATTTCTCATAAGCATACTTTGGGGAAGCTCATTAGTCATCAAGAAAATATGTCCATGTAAAGTACCCCCCTTGAACCCAACTTTTCTATAGAAAAACTGGGGTTTGCAGGGGTATACCTATTTTTCTTATTTTTGCTCCAAAACATAGATTGTGGATACTCGTTAGAACCGTCTCACAGAGGCGGTTAAATTCTAACATGTACCCATGATCTATGTTTTTAGCAAAAATATCAAAACTTTTCTACTGAAAATTTTCAATTTTTACAGCTTCAAAAATCTCTGTATATTGCATGGGCAAGTTTTCATAATGATAAGCATACTTTGGGGACGCTCATTAGCTAAAAACTGCTTGCTAGACGTATGGTCTTGATTTAATAGATAAAAATTGTTTATGGTTATGATAAAATTTTTGAATGGGGAGTGCAGTTAAGAGCAAAACATATTAATGTTCCATAGTACAAAAATGTGTCTAGTACTTTAGTTACACTCATTACAAAAACATGCCCATGCAATATACAGAAATTTTTTTGGTCGGAAAAAATCTAAAATTTCATCAGAATTTTTTTTATATATTCTTATTTTTGCTCAAAACATGCATAGATTGTGGGTACATGTTAGAATCGCCTCGGTTAAGGAAAAAGTATACCCCTTGAGTGTAAACCCCTGTTTTACTATATAAAAGTCGGGTATAATGGGGTATGCATTTCACGGAAATGTTATCCTGATATTAATGCTCCATAGTACTAAGTACATGTACATGTACTTTATGTAGTAACACTAGAAGCAAATTTTTTTGGGCTCCACCGTCACCTGTCTGTAAAGCAAAACAAGCAAACAAACAAACAAAAACTCATCCCTTTTACGAAAAGAAAATAAAAAAAGAGAAAACATTGCTTGGCATTTCAGACTTTGGATTGCTTTATAAGTATATGATTTCTTCTGGAAGTACATGTAGGTTTAAATATGATAGCAACATTTTGAGCATGTTCGTTAAAGGGAATAATCGTCAAAGGGAATTAATGGTTCGCATATCAATTTACGAGTCATTAATTATCTTCCCTCCATTTTAAATGAGCCGCTGCATAAGAAAAAAAATTACAATCTGCATATACTTATATGCGAAAACAAAGCTGCAGATCAGCTGTGAAGTAACTGCACAGCTGATCCGCGCCTTTGTTTTCGCTCCATAGATAGTGTAATACCTCTTCTTCTTAAATCCGAAATTTCAAGGTTCTAGCCTGCCCCTGAGATTGTACAGGCCGGTTTGTGTTGGACCTGGTCGGAAAACCAAATTGTTGGTTTTCTCACGCACAGGCTCAAATCTCCTTTGATTCCGCTTTTTGTACTCTGATAATCATAAAGGAATCTTCTTAATAATTCTATACCACATTATTGAAAATTATATCATGCAAGAATAATCAATTTCCAGTAAACTGGTTGCCGTAGCAACAGTTTTCCCAGGTAAATGATACATTAGATCATGCGGCTAGGAAAAAGCCTATCGCTAATGTGACACTAATGGGAAGTGACCAGATAAACTAAAAGGAGGAGAACTTTTTTGTTTCATTTCTCTTTCTTTCTTTCTTTCTTTCTTTCTTTCTTTCTTTCTTTCTTTCTTTCTTTTCTTTCTTTCTTTCTTTCTTTCTTTCTTTCTTTCTTTCTTTCTTTCTTTTCTTTCTTTCTTTCTTTCTTTCTTTCTTTCTTTTCTTTCTTTCTTTCTTTCTTTCTTTCTTTCTTTCTTCATTAAGTTTGTCAGTTGGACCTATACCATGTGAGTGAATCTGTTGGTACTGCTTTGTGGTGTCACTGGTGTGAGTCATTTGTATAACATCACAAACGTGAAAAGCCCTGTCAGTTGTCCAAGTATATCATTGACAGCCATAGATTTATACGATCCTACTCCTAGTAATTTTGCTGTTTACGGAGTCATGATACAACACTGTCAACATGGACAGCTAAACTGATATTCAGTCTCTAACTCTGTACATATTTCTGTCTTCACAATACCTAACAACATCTACACGGGGTTGATTCAAATGATGCTACCTGTGCTGTCGTCCGAGTATTTTGTATACCATCACATGCACAGCACTGCTGTCATCCGAGTATATGGCCGACAGCCGTAAGTATGATACTAGTGATTTTGCTGTTGTCTGAGACATGATACGACTGTCGATATACTCAGACGACAGCAAGCTTTTGCATGCAATGGTATACAAAGTACTCGGATGACAGCACAAGTGGCATCATTTGAATTATCCCCGTGATCTATGTATGCCTCTTTGATAGCCTCTACTTCAGTCTAAAGGAGAAAAAATTTCATTAGAACTAACAAAATAATAGTAGATGTAAAAGTATTAATAAATCTTAAAATAAATAGGAGACTTGTACAAGTCTACTCCACAGCCAGTTGTTGCATTTAATGGTATGCATTAAATGAGCCGCCTCATGGGAAAACCAACAATCTGCATAGGCGAAAACAAAGACGCAGATCAGCTTCGCGGTAACCACGAAGCTGATCAGCGCCTTTGTTTTTGCTACTCGGATAGTACAATTCCTCCTCTACTTAACTCCAAAATTTCAAGCTTCTAGCCTGTTTCTGTAGCTGTACAGGCCGGTTTGTGTCAGACCTGATCGGAAACCACATTGTTGGTTTTCCCACGAGATGGCTCAAATGCCTCTGATGACAGCACATTTTATTTACGTGTATCCTACTAATGTATCAGTATTATAAGTAGCTGATGGGTCTTGTGCTGCTTGAAAAAGCATTACGAAACCTTGCCCAAGCAAATATACAGAGAATTTTTTCAGCTGTAAAAATACAAAATTTCAATGGAAAAATTTTGATATTTATAATATTTTTGCTCAAAACATTGATTGTGAGTACATGTTAGAACCGCCTCGCAGAGGTGGTTCTAATGAGTACTCACAATCTTTTCACACGTCACGGCTCAAATAAACTTGCAGCAGTACGTAGTTCCAAGTTGTTGTTTTTTGTGTGTGTGTGTTTTTTTTTTTTTTTGTTTGTTTTGTTAGCTCGCTTGTACGAAATTACAGGAAGAGCTATTGCAGTCACCCTGGCGTCGGCGTTCGTGTCCGCATTCACGTTGCTCAAATGTTAAAGTTTTTCATTAAAGTTTTTGTAAGTCTATATCTCTTGACCATGTTGATGGATCAAGTTGATACTTTGCATGTTGGTAGACATTGGTCTGAAGTTTTATGCAGTACCATCATGACCCACCCTAGTTGACCTTGAGGTCAAGGTCACGGACTTAGACGATTTGTGTTAAAGTTTTTGGTTAAAGTTTATATAAGTCTATATCTCTTGAACATGTTGATGGATCAAGTTGATACTTTGCATGTTGGTAGATATTGGTCTGAAGTTTTATGCTGTACCATCATGACCTACTCTGGGTGACCTTGAGGTTAAGGTCACGGACTTAGAAATTTTGTGTTAAGTTTTTGGTTAAAGTTTTTTTAAGTCTATCTCTTGAACATGGTAATGGATCAAGTTGATACTTTGCATGTTGGTAGATATTGGTCTGAAGTTTTATGCAGTACCATCATGACTCTCCCTGGGTGACCTTTGGGTCATCAAGGCTGCAGACTTGGAAATTTTGTTTTAAGCTTTTGGTTAAAGTTTTCAAAAGTCTATATCTCCTGAACATAGTGATAATCAAGTCTATCCTTTGCATGTTGATAGATATTGGTCTCAAGATTTATGCTGTACCATTATTACCCACCTTTATGACCTTAAGGTCAAGGTCACAAATTTGGAAATTTTGTGTTTAAGTTTTTGTGTTTAAGTGTTGTGTTAAACTTTTTATAAGTCTATATCTCTTGAACATGTACATGTATCAAGTTGATACTTTGTATGCTTATAGATATTGGTCTTAAGTTTTATGCTGTACCATCACGGCCCACCTTAGTGACCTTGACGGTCATGGGTCATAGATTTTGATAGATTTAGTGGCAAAGCACAAGTCAGGCGAGATACCCTGTCCTGCGACAGCTCTTATTATTTTTTATTTTTCTTTTACTCAGTTTTATGTCCCTTTCAAGATTATTTCAGCTCATATGAGACGGGTTAATCAGTAGGTGGGGCGAAAATGGGAGAACCCAGAGAAAAAACACATGGCACACCTGCAAGCAGAACTTGGCTTGTCTGACATGTACCCCGGGGTGGGGTTTGAGCCCACACCGGACACAGCGGTGAGATGATTGAATGATTAAGCGCTGTAATGAAATAACAGCGTTCATAACCACTCAGCCATGGGGGCGGCCTCTGGCCATCCTTCAATAGCCTGTAAGCCTGAAGACTGTTTTCCAGCTTGGTCGCGGCACATATTTTTGCACTACTGAACATGCACTTTTTAAGATAATGCAAATCACATGCCACTGAGCTGCATCATTAGGGAACCGTTCAAGGTCAGATGGAGACAAAATGGGCTGAGCATTCACAGAAAATGATCTGAGATATGGAGGCTTGAAATTGTAATGAAATAGTTATGGCATAAAAAGTACATGTATAGAGATTGTACTGCATATTTTAGAGTTGTACTGCATAACTGACCTGCCTTTTCATAAGAAGACGGTTTTCTTTGTTTCACGGCTAACATTTAGGTACAATATCTTGTGTGACAGCATGATTTTTCTTGAGCGCTAATCAACTCTGCCTACATATAATCAGCCAATCAAATTTAAAACGAAGAGATCCACTGAGTTGATAAACTGTAATTAGTGATGGTGCAAGAGAAAAAATACTCCTGGTTTTGAAATTTATGAACAGCGATAGAAAGCAGGCTGGTCAGTGCCTTTGGTTATAGCTGCAGATAAAAAAGTTTGTGTTTGTCTTATTTTCAAATCCAAATTTCTATATTCTGTCATATCAGCATTTTTAGCTGGTCAGTTTCATTTTAATATCCTAATTGGAAAGAAACTCCTGATTTATGTGACAGTTTTCTCCCGACAAGTCGGTAATTACCCGATTGAAATTGTCTTAGGTGCGTTCTTTGAGCAGGCTGAAGTCACCAAGAACATACTTTAATGAAAAGGTTTATTTCTGCAGAATTTTATGTTACCATGCTTTCAAATTACAAATTAATTTGAAAAGATGAAAGATTGGATAAAAGAGGCAAATCACGTTTGTATATTGATAGATTAGATTCTAAGGCCGATATGTCATTTTGCTCGATTCTAGAATTCGAAATTTAGAAAAAAAAAGTATTCAGCAAAATGCAGTAACAGCAATCTACAAAATAATGATTGTTCCTTAAAGGCCTTGTTACACATCATTACGAAAACACGCCCATGCAATATATACAGAAAATTTTTTGGTTGTAAAAATGAAAAATTTCACTGGAAAAATTTTGATATTTTTCTTATTTTTGCTCAAATATAGATTGTGGGTACACGTTAGAACCGCCTCGGCGAGGCGGTTCTAACGAGTACCCACAATCTATGTTTTGGAGCAAAAATAAGAAAAATAGGTATACCCCCGCATACCCCAGTTTTTCTATATAAAAGTGGGGTTTACGGGGGTATACATTACACGGACATGTTTTCCTGATGTAGGCACAATTCCTTCTACTCGGATTTGCGAAAACCCTTTGTTGTGAAAAGGAATACATGTTTGAGTTATTGCTTTACGTCCCTTTCAACAACTAACATCCCAAAATGACCATAGCTTATTGAGTGAGAAGTAAAGCAATAAACCAAACAAACAAAAAATGAGCCGCCTCATGGGAAAACAAACAATCTGCATAGGCGAAAACAAAGACGCAGATCAGCTTCGCGGTAACCGCGAAGCTGATCAGCGCCTTTGTTTTCGCTACTCTGATAGTACAATTCCTCTTCTACTTAAATCCGAAATTTCAAGCTTCTAGCTCTTTCCTGTGCTTGTACAGGCTGGTTTGTGTCAGACCTGTTCGGAAACCACATTGTTGGTTTTTCCACGAGGCGGCTCAAATAGTTTTCACAATTAAACACACGTCTACTTTGAGACATTTTCGCTAATGTGTGACAAGGCCCGTATGGAATTGTAGCATGATTTCAGAATAAATGCACTATTTTATGCACACCATCATGAGAAATTTTTACTGTATTCATGCATGAATTTGAATACAAAGGGGTACTTGATACAGTTCCACAATGATGAAAAATAATTGCCAACTTTTTCCAGGTAAATGGACACAAAATTTTGTTATTTAGCATACTTGTTTTCATGAAGTTGCCTTTAGCGCAGCCTTGAAACAATAATGTGAGCCGCTTCATGAGAAAAGCAACGTTCTGCATACGCAAAAACAAAGGTACAGATCAGCTTCCCAATAACTACAGAGCTGATCAGCACCATTGCTTTCACTATATGGATAGTACAATTCCCCTACTTTCTAGATCCAAAATTTCCAGTCTCTTACCATCTTCTGTGTTTGTACAGCTCAGATTGTGTCAGACCTGGTCGGAAACCACATTATTTGTTTTCTCATTACGTGGCTCAAAGATCTTCCATTTTCTACTGATTTATTCAATTAATTAACAAGCATCTTCGTTGTTTCGTCTTTCCGACATTTTGGGCACTTTAGTCAATATTCACCATCTGCGGCTACAATGTAATTAATAAAAGTAAAGGCAATTCGGGCAGAAAAAGGATTATTTTATTGCCATTAACCGAGTCTGGCGCTATTCGATTCTGTTTTGTTCAAAGAACTATTTCATGGTTTAAACTTCCTACAATGATGTAGGTTAGACTGAAGCTTCAGTAACCAATGATACCAGTGTTAGATGGGGGTCTAAAAAGTAAGAAGACATTCTGACATGACTATGGTTTTTGACAGAGAAAATAGCATAGTCACCTCTAGGTCTAGGTTTGAATCTTGGTCAAGGCATATAATTATTGGGCACTTGTCTAAGGTCTGTGGTTTTACCCAGGTTCCATCATATCTGACCACATTCATTTAACCAACAGCCTTGCCTTCAAGGTACTGGCCGCTCTTCCATGGTCTCTGTGGTTTTCGCCGGCTTTTCTGGTTTCCTCCATCACGTCTGACCACATAATGCCAATATTGGTGCCTTCAATAAAATCTAAATAAATTCCATGATCATTCTGTGCAATTTGAAAAAAAAAAACGGTATGGTTTAAAACAGTGAAACAAAAGGAGGATAATTAAGTATAGCAATAAACCTGAGTCTCCCACTCAAGTAATTGACACAAAAACGCAACCACCGCTGCATAGGAGTACGATAGAGTGGGTGAAGACATGTGAAAAGAATCAAGTTCTTGTGTAGGCTGAATGGGTGTCAACAAATTTGTATGAGGAGTAGGTGATACTGGCATTGGAAAATTATTCCACATAAAAAGTAAAGTATTACTCAATATTTCTAAAAGTACCTGAAAATGATAAGCACTGAGTGCTTTAGACAAACTGAGAATGAGCCATTATCAATATGCTTGCATAACTTTGTTTGGCATTTCAAACACACAACTATAGTTGTGCAAACACAAAACAGTTGTGTGTTTGAAATGCCAAACAAAGTTATGCAAGCATGAAGAAGCTTAATTAGCTGAATCAAAGCCTTTAAGGTTCTAAAACTTGAAGATTTTACCAAATTTGCCATCTTTTTTTCATATTCAGGGAGGGTGTTCAGATTTGCTAAGTGGAGTTTGTTTTCATACTTTCACCCATATTTTCACCCCGATTTTCACAAAATGTCCCAGAAAATTTAAAGTTTTACACACAGTCACAGAGTAAAAATAACGTACCAAATGTGTGTCTTAAAATGACCCCCTCCCCACTCACCATAAGTCTTCATATTGTATGCAAAAACTTCTTTCAGTTTCACATGTATTTACCATGCAATATCTGAGCATTCACTGGTCACCAGTGCAGTAAGCAGTTTTATTCCATGGTCTAACTAACAGTAATGGAGCTGTATGTGACAAGAAGCTGCTAAGTATGACAATATGTATTGGATATTATGTAAATCTGGACATGAGAAAACCGGCCTTCGGGGTTTCCGACCAGCTCTGACACAAACTGGTCTGTACAGTCAAAGAATAAGTCTAAAAGCTTGAAATTTTGGATTTAAGAAGAAGCAGGATTGTACTATCGGAGAAGCGAAAACAAAGGTGCAGATCAGCTGTGCAGTTACTGCACAGCTGATCTGCACCTTTGTTTTCGCCTAGGCAAAAGTCTGATTTTCTCCTGACAATAATTAAGTATATAACATTATGTGATATTGTTATTCACACCTTTCCCCAATGTGTTGGCATTGATTATCAAATGACCATATTATCATATTTCCATCAGGTATTGGTTGACAATGATAGACCTGCAAATATGTTACCCGTATGTGATCAATATCTTGAACAAAAGGATGGCAGAGTCTGCTGTCCTTATATGATAAGATACTAAAATAATTTCATTCCATTTCTTTCCTTGATGGCCTGTCCAAGATCGGTGGTTATCCCCGGGTTACAGGTTTCCTCCACCACGGTGACCACATATTACCCCAACATGCCTTCCAGAACATGTAAATACATGTAAGTTCCATGTCTTGAGCTTTCTTTGTGGTTGAAGTAAAATAAATAATGTTAAACTTTGAAAAAAAACTTTCCTGGGTCAACTTGCTTACTTTATTAGAGCCCCGCTTTGAAAAAGTGGGGGCTATACTGGATTCACCCTGTCCTTCCGTAGTTCCGTTATTCTGTTATTCCGTCCTTCTGTCCTTCCGTCCTTCCGTCCTTCCGACATTTTTGTTTCCATTCATTATCTTGAGAATGGCTCGACAGAATCTGACCAAATTTTGTATGCACATCAACATTGACAAGATCTAGCTTGGGATTGTTACCCGTCATTTTTCGCAAAATTTTGACGGAGTTATGGCCCTTGATTGATGTCAGAATTTCGTTTCCGCTCAATATCTTGAGAACGAATTTACAGAATCTGACCAAATTTTGTATGCACATCAACATTGACAAGATCTAGCTTGGGATTGTTACCCATCGTTTATCGCAAAATTTTGACGGAGTTATGGCCCTTGATTGACGTCAGAATTTTGTTTCCGCTCAATATCTTGAGAATAAATTGACAGAATCGGACCAAATTTTGTATGCATATCATCATTGACAAGATCTTGCTTGGGATTGTTACCCGTCATTTTTCGCAAAATTTTGACGGAGTTATGGCCCTTGATTGATGTAAGAATTTCGTTTCCGCTCAATATCTTGAGAACGAATTGACAGAATAGGACCAAATTTTGTATGCACATCATCATTGACAGGATCTAGCTTGGGATTGTTACCCGTCATTTTTCGCAAAATTTTGACGGAGTTACCCATACCAAAATAAAGTACAAAATAGGCACAATTTCTGGGTACAAAATAGGCACAAAATAGGTATACCTATTTTGTACAAGATTGGCCCATTGACTGAAACTGGGCCAAACTGATACAAAATAGGTACATTTATACAAATATAAGAGTGTACCTATTTTGTACTTGAAATTCACTGTATCTATACATGTGCCTGCAATGTACCCTTTGTACCTGTAACGTGCCTAGTGTATCTTTAATGTGCCTGGTGTACCTGTTATGTGCCTATATACCTATCTTGTGCCTATTGTATCTTTTTTGTGCCTATGTACCTATCAAGTACCTAAATTGTGCCCAGTGCACTTATTATGTTCCTTTTGTACCTAATATGTGCCTTTTGTACCTAAAGTGTGCCCTATGTACATATTATGTGCCTATGCACAAGATTACAATGTGCTTATTGTGCCCTAGAAGTTAAATTGTGTACCTATAATGTGCCTAGTGTACCTAATATGTACCTAATGTATCTCATGTGTGCCTGGTGTACCTAATATGTGCCTGTTTGTTTCTAGGGGTACATTTTAGGTACCATACCTTAGTTCTTGAAAACAGCCAATCATATTGCAGTCTTCAGGTACATTATAGGTACGCAATTTACCCCCCCCCCCCCCCCCACACACACACACACTTTAAAAAGCCACATTATAAGAAAACCTGCCTTTAGTACATTCGAAAACAGCTCTAGGCTCAGATAAGTTATACAAAAAACTGTTAGCTCACAACAACCTCATAGAACCCACCATTTAAAAAAAGAAATGTTTTTGAAAACATTTTTGTGGAAATACAGCCTGGTTTATATCAGACCTGGTCAGAACCCCTAAGCCCAGCCGTCCCAATCTCCCATTTTGAGCTGCTCAAATAAACATATTGTAATCAAAATAGCTTATTTTTTGAGCTGCTCAAATAAACATATTGTAATCAAAATAGCTTACCTGTGGCCAAGTGGTTAAGAGCCCTTATTTCATTACCATACAATCATCTTAACTGTGTGTCACATGTTCAGCTTGCGGATGTACCAGGTGGTTCTTCTTGGGGTTCTCCTGTTTTCGCCTCACGTAATAATTGACCTGTCTAATATGAACTGAAATTATCTTGAAAAGGACATAAAACTGAATACAAAATAGCTTTAAATATCACCTAAATCTGCAGTTACATGTGACATAATCATCATCGATTGTCAACAATTAAGAAGCTGAATCTCAGTATGGAGTCAAAATATTCAGATATTTACCAAAGTCAAAGAGATAGTACATATTATGGGAGGTTTAACTCAGCATACATTTATGATAAAAGTATAATTCTAAACAAACAAATTATTCAGCTGATATAATTTAACAGTATGTTACAGTTTTATTTGTTTTAAACAGATTGAAAAAGTATAGCAGCAAAAGTGCAAATTTGAAAAAAATACCAGTAAATATGTGTAATCACACCTAGTTTATGAAAATAAAAAGTCAAATTCTTACTTTCTATATTCTGTTAATTCCTTGCATGCACATGTTAACTGGTGGATGCCTCTCTATAAAATGCAGATTTTTGCATAGATCTGGGGTGTTTTGTGTACAAGTTAGTGGTCATAAATCTCATTTTACACAGAAAATGTGTTGTGCATGAGATAAGAGTCATTAGAAAGTCATTAAGTGGCTCATAGGCACATTTTAGGTACATCCAGATGACATTGTCATTAGATACATGAATAATAATGTTATGACATATTACAGAATTACTGATAAAATAACATAAGAAAATAAATACAAGAAAACAAAACAAAATCATTGTGATTCATTTTATTTCATTCTGGAAGTGAAATATTTCTTTTAGTTCCATATTATAAATTAAGAAACAATTCAATACAAATTTATTTCATAAATGTTATGAGTTGGCTACTCATTTGTTCTGAGAAGTCTTAGTACAGCCTAGGATGAAATTAAGTTGTTGCTTAAATCTCATGAATTAAGACTGATTAAAATGCAGCATGCTTTTAAGAAAGATATTTTGACCATTTTTATAATGTATCTTTATTTTCTATTGTTTTCGATCCATATGTCCTTCTGGCTGATTTTAGTAAAAAAATATTACAAGTCTGTGAAGAGGCACAAAAAAAGTACATCTAAAAATGGCTAAGTCATTACTGGCAGAAAAATCTAAGTTCTTCAAAGTGGTGAAGTCCAAAATACAGGCAGAAAAATCTAAGTTCTTCAAAAGTACATAAAAAGCACATCAAAAAATGACTAAGTCCAAACTAGGTATAAAATAGGCACATGAAAAAATGACTAAGTCCTGAAAGGCACAAAATAGGTATAGGCAAAAAAGTCTAAGTCCGCAAAGGCACATGAAAGGCACATGTAAAATTTCTAAGTTCTCAGACTGGTACAAAATAGGTATACCTATTTTGTGCCTAAAATGAAAAGGCACATAAATGGTACAAAATAGGTACAAAATTTTGTGCCTATTTTGTACCTGATTTCGGTATGGGTATGGCCCTTGATTAACGTCAGAATTTCGTTTCCGCTCAATATCTTGAGAACGCATTGACAGAATCCGACCAAATTTTGTATGCACATCAACATTGACATGATCTAGCTTGGGATTGTTACCTGTTATTATTTGCAAAATTTTGACGGAGTTACGGCCCTTGATTGACATGAGAATTTCGTTTCCGCTCAATATCTTGAGAACAAATTGACAGAATCCGACCAAATTTTGTATGCACATCAACATTGACAAGATCTAGCTTGGGATTGTTGCCCGTCATTTTTTGCAAAATTTTGACGGAGTTATGGCCCTTGATTGAAGTCAGAATTTCGTTTCCGCTCAATATCTTGAGAACAAATTGACAGAATCGGACCAAATTTTGTATGCACATCATCATTGACAAGATCTAGCTTGGGATTGTTACTCGTCATTTTTCGCAAAATTTTGACGGAGTTATGGCCCTTAATTGACGTCAGAATTTCGTTTCCGCTCAATATCTTGAGAACGCATTGACAGAATCCGACCAAATTTTGTATGCACATCAACATTGACATGATCTAGCTTGGGATTGTTACCTGTTATTATTTGCAAAATTTTGAAGGAGTTACGGCCCTTGATTGACATCAGAATTTCGTTTCCGCTCAATATCTTGAGAACAAATTGACAGAATCCGACCAAATTTTGTATGCACATCAACATTGACAAGATCTAGCTTGGGATTGTTGCCCGTCATTTTTTGCAAAATTTTGACGGAGTTATGGCCCTTGATTGAAGTCAGAATTTCGTTTCCGCTCAATATCTTGAGAACAAATTGACAGAATCGGACCAAATTTTGTATGCACATCATCATTGACAAGATCTAGCTTGGGATTGTTACCCGTCATTTTTCGCAAAATTTTGACGGAGTTACGGCCCTTAATTGACGTCAGAATTTTGTTTCCGCTCAATATCTTGAGAACGCATTGACAGAATCCGACCAATTTTTGTATGCACATCAACATTGACAAGATCTAGCTTGGGATTGTAATACCCTTCAGTTTTTTGTTAAATTTTGACAGAGTTATGGCCCTTAATTAACGTCAGAATTTCGTTTCCGCTCAATATCTTGAGAACGAATTGACAGAATCCAACCAAATTTTGTATGCAGATCAACATTGACAAGATCTGGCTTGGGATTGTTACCCATCATTTTTCACAAAATTTTGATGGAGTTAACAGCCCTTGATTGACTTCAGAATTTTGTTTCCGCTCAATATCTTCAGAACGAATTGACAGAATCCGTCTAAATTTTGTATGCACATCATCATTGACAAGATCTAGCTTTGGATTATTACCGTCATTTTTCGCAAAATTTTGACAGAGAACGAATTGACATAATCAGACCAAATTTTGTATGAGCATCAATATTGATGAGATCTAGCTTGTGATAGCCTGTGATAGTTACCTGTCATTGTTTTTTTTCACCCTGCAAAAAAAGCTGAGAAGCGAGGCTATAGTCAGATTCTCTGACAATTCTAGTTGCTGTATGTCCATGGTCAAGAGCTAAACTCATTTGTGACAGTTAGTTATCCTTACCACAGATTTTCATGAGCAAGTGCCATAGGCAGATTACCAGTACTTAGTGCTCATTACTGCTATCATTCATGAACTGACAAACTGAAAAATGTTTTTCTTGAATCAGTGTAAGAGGATGATGTACACATTTCTGTGCCAGATTGATTGCAAGGAGTGCGCAAATCTAGCCTCTTTCTGACCTTGCCTTTTGATCAAGTGTCCTTGACCTTCATTACAGTGCTGCAGTTACTTAAATTTTGCCCAGATCAGCAACATTATCTACAACCTTGATGTCCTTGATACAAATCTTAGTCAATTTATGACACTTTTTCTTCAATTTAAAAAATTGAAAAAATTCATAATGTCTTCCAGTCATTGGTTTTTACATCAAAACCACAGTGAAGTGGAATGAAGCAACATCTCTTCAGTGCAAAATTTAAAACTTGACTGACTTTCTTGTCTTCTTTAAAAAAAAAAAAAAAAAAAAAAAAAAACAGAAAGAAAAGAAAGAAATCTAGAAAGTTTAATGATCTTGGGCTGTCTTTAAGCATTGACTTTTTAAAAGACTATTGACTGGCCAAGGTCAAGAGATGACCTTGACCTAAATTAATCACATACCTTCATTTACTTCATTATTTGTTATTGATTTTGAGTGTCGCTACTGCGCTACTGTGCTTGTTCAGACAGGCTTTCTCCCAAAAAGAGTTCATCTACAACATAAAAGTCACAGTCAGAAAGCATTCTGCAGGCACCCCAGCCTCTTATATAGTAATGTAACAATCACGGTCAGAAAGCATTCTGGCACCCCAGCCACTTAGTAATGTAACAATCATGGTCAGAAAGCATTCTGGCACCCCAGCCTTTTAGTAATGTAACAATCACGGTCAGAAAGCATTCTGGCACCCCAGCCTCTTAGTAAGGTAACAGTCATGGTCAGAAAGCATTCTGGCACCCCAGCCTCTTAGTAATGTAACAGTCATGGTCAGAAAGCATTCTGGCACCCCAGCCTCTTAGTAATGTAACAGTCATGGTCAGAAAGTATTCTGGCACCCCAGCCTCTTAGTAATGTAACAGTCACGGTCAGAAAGTATTCTGGCACCCCAGCCTCTTAGTAAGGTAACAGTCATGGTCAGAAAGCATTCTGGCACCCCAGCCTCTTAGTAATGTAACAGTCATGGTCAGAAAGCATTCTGGCACCCCAGCCTCTTAGTAATGTAACAGTCACGGTCAGAAAGCATTCTGGCACCCCAGCCTCTTAGTAATGTAACAGTCATGGTCAGAAAGCATTCTGGCACCCCAGCCTCTTAGTAATGTAACAGTCATGGTCAGAAAGTATTCTGGCACCCCAGCCTCTTAGTAAGGTAACAGTCATGGTCAGAAAGCATTCTGGCACCCCAGCCTCTTAGTAATGTAACAGTCATGGTCAGAAAGCATTCTGGCACCCCAGCCTCTTAGTAATGTAACAGTCATGGTCAGAAAGTATTCTGGCACCCCAGCCTCTTAGTAAGGTAACAGTCATGGTCAGAAAGCATTCTGGCACCCCAGCCTCTTAGTAATGTAACAGTCATGGTCAGAAAGCATTCTGGCACCCCAGCCTCTTAGTAAGGTAACAGTCATGGTCAGAAAGTATTCTGGCACCCCAGCCTCTTAGTAAGGTAACAGTCATGGTCAGAAAGCATTCTGGCACCCCAGCCTCTTAGTAATGTAACAGTCATGGTCAGAAAGCATTCTGGCACCCCAGCCTCTTAGTAATGTAACAGTCATGGTCAGAAAGTATTCTGGCACCCCAGCCTCTTAGTAAGGTAACAGTCATGGTCAGAAAGCATTCTGGCACCCCAGCCTCTTAGTAATGTAACAGTCATGGTCAGAAAGCATTCTGGCACCCCAGCCTCTTAGTAAGGTAACAGTCATGGTCAGAAAGTATTCTGGCACCCCAGCCTCTTAGTAAGGTAACAGTCATGGTCAGAAAGCATTCTGGCACCCCAGCCTCTTAGTAATGTAACAGTCATGGTCAGAAAGCATTCTGGCACCCCAGCCTCTTAGTAATGTAACAGTCATGGTCAGAAAGCATTCTGGCACCCCAGCCTCTTAGTAATGTAACAGTCACAGTCAGAAAGCATTCTGACACCCCAGCCTCTTAGTAAGGTAACAATCACAGTCAGAAAGCATTCTGGCACCCCAGCCTCTTAGTAATGTAACAGTCACGGTCAGAAAGCATTCTGGCACCCCAGCCTTTTAGTAAGGTAACAATCACGGTCAGAAAGCATTCTGACACCCCAACCTCTTAGTAAGGTAACAATCACGGTCAGAAAGCATTCTGGCACCCCAACCTCTTAGTAATGTAACAATCACGGTCAGAAAGCATTCTGGCACCCCAGCCTCTTAGTTAAGTAACAGTCGCAGTCAGAAAGCATTCTAACACCCAGCCTCTTAGTTATGTAACAGTCATGGTCAGCAAGCATTATAACACACAGCCTCTTAGTAACGTAACAGTCATGGTCAGAAAGCATTCTGGCACCCCAGCAACATAACAGTCATTGTCAGAAAGCATTCTGGCACCCCAGCCTCTGAAAGCATTCTGACACCCCAGCCTCTTAATAAAGTAACAGTCATGGTCAGAAAGCAATTTCTGGCACCCCAGCCTCTTAGTTAAGTAAAAGTCACGATCAGAAAGCATTCTGGCAATCTAGCCTCTTAGTAACGTAACAGTCATGGTCAGAAAGCATTCTGGCACTCCAGCCTCTTAGTAAAGTAACAGTCACGGTCAGAAAGCAATTTCTGGCACCCCAGCCTCTTAGTTAAGTAACAGTCACGGTCAGAAAGCATTCTGGCAATCTTAGGCCTCTTAGTAACGTAACAGTCATGGTCAGAAAGCATCGTGGCACCCCAGTCTCTTAGTAACGTAACAATCATGGTCAGAAAGCATTCTGGCACCCCAACCTCTTAGTAATGTAACAATCAAGGTCAGAAAGCATTCTGGCACCCCAGCCTCTTAGTAATGTAACAGTCATGGTCAGAAAGCATATTGACAATCTATATAGCCTGTTTAAGTAATGTAACAATCAAGGTCAGAAAGCATAAAATCTTGCATCTCAACCTCTTAGTAATGTAACAATCATGGTCAGAATTAAAGCATTCTGGCACCCCAGCCTCTTAGTGAGTCATTTATTTTTATCTTTTCAGAAGTGTGGTGGCGTTGAAGCGTTTCTACTGGCAGTGTATAATCTGGTAAGTTTTTCTTCAATTGTGTCTAAAATTATGTTTAGTGGACTAGAATGTCATGATCATTTATATATGGAGACATAAAGCATAATTTTCCTTTTTTTTTTTTTTTTTTTTTTAAAGACAAAATGTCTGACAGACCTGAGTACTAAAGGCCAGATGTGACACTGCATTATACAGCATTTTTTGGATAAAATTAGCTTCTCATTCCTTGAATGATTACAGTTACTTTCTGGATACAAGTGACATATTAATTCTGTACCAAAATAATGTTGATCTGTCTGTGACTGGTACTTCAGAATTTTCTTTTGTCATTACTTCAAGACAATCTTACATAGTTCATCCTATTCAATGAGGATTTAGTTTTGATATAAAATGATTATTGTGCTTACTTTAGATATTAAAAGTTGAGTTAAGTATTCTTAATAACTAAGCAAAGTTATAAGCAAAGTTAGCACAAAATGCCACCCTTCTTTCATAGTTAATTTTGGCTAAAGACCTCCTATTTGTAATGCGCTTATTTCAAGCTAAGCTTGGTATACTGAACAACTTTATATAAATATAGCGTTTTTACTGTCATTAAAAGCTTGTCATATTAGCAACATATCTTTGCTGCAAAATCTGTCTTTGTTGCTTCCGACGAGGTCCAGTGCGGAAAGATACATTCCATCCGTCTAGAGGTTCGAAAATTTAGATTTAGAGATTAGAAAGATGTATTTTTTTTGTCAGAGAAACAAAAGGGCTGATCCCCTGCCTGGCAGTTTAGAAAACAAATCACATTTTTAAAAGAAAACAATAGATTTTTCATGATGACGCCTCCCATATTAACTCATTTAAGCCTGACGTCCCTTTTGTGGGACATAGGCAACAGCATAGCCCCAGATGTGACGCCGCAGAACGCGGCGTCCCATCTGGGGCTATTCTGTTTGCTTAGAGAAATTTCATCGAAAATTTGAATAAAATTTTAAAATCACATCTGAAGCTACCAAAAATGAAAGTGGACTCACCCAAATGATAATGATTGGAGAATCCATTTCGTCAAATATGGGTTAAGTTCGCATGATGGCATGAAAGATTGTCATGTACGGTAATTAGGATTAAGTATCCTGTTTAATAGACTGTCATAAATTTCTGACATTTCGTGAATATATGGCTCGCTGTTTTAAAGAAGCTAGACTGGTTCTTAGGTGAGCCACATCATGATTTAGTATAGAACATAAAAAACGTCCTGTCAGTATTTAGGCATGCAGGGATTGGACAAAGATTTGTGTATCCGTAGTTAAAGCAAAACTTACTTTATCGTGTATATTAGAAAACATTATGGTGGTTTTCTCATTTTTCTTTTTTTTTTGCTTCATAATTTACAAGTTAAATACCGCTACTATCTGAATTCAAAATTAGTCTGACCATCTTCCACGGCAGGGAATCACGTGACTAAACAACAACAACAATGGCGGATTATGACTAAAACTTCTCCGATAAAGGTAAGATTTCCTTTGGTAATTCCGGTAATACTTGTCAGTTTTGCACGGGGTTTGAAGCAAATACCGTGGAAAATATACAGATTCAGGCCCATCATACTTGATTTTAGGTTAAACATCTATTTTCAACACTATTGACGAGCAAGCACTTTTTTCTCCTGGAATGGGTTCACACAACGAAGAGATGACGCACGAACACAGTCTATATTTCTTACTTTTGTGTGTTTATTTATGCCCCTTATGTATAGAATGCTCACAGCGTGAAATAAAAAGCGTTTTAAATCTTCAATTTTATTTTTCCGGTGGTTTTTAGTGTTGACAAAACGATTTTTAATAATGAATGGGTTCACATTAGGAAATCTTTCAATGATAGAGTTCACACTTCTATTTTAGTAAGAGAATTACTAGACTACGAGTTAACAGATTATCAATGCTATCTTGCGTCCTAATAACACAAGTTTTCAGGACAAGCATGCATATAAGAAGAGAGAACAAATACTGTACTTGCAGGCATCAAAGTAATATCAGTTAGAAATGTAAACTCTGTAATGTCCCAGACATATTTCCTTAGTGTTAAAGTAAACAATGCAGTTCGTTACATCATTTCAGTAACTGACCAAAATTCAGTAATTCCTTTAAGTTATACCTTAAACTACTAGAAGTTAATTGGGTTGATTTTTTTTATTTACTTCTATATTTGAGAAAAGAGAGAAAACAAAAATAGATCCTAACATATTTCATTTACTGGATAGCCAATGAATAATATATGAATTGATCTGTTTCCATAAGTTGCATAAAGTTCTTGTGTGAATACGTATTTGCACTATCATTTGTATTTAACAAAAGTTTACTTTCAGGACTAATGCTAAATCCCATATCATTTATGTAACAAAGAAAAAGAAGAGAAACACCACAAGTTACAAGCGAAGGATCAGACACTGTATCATTTGCGTGAACAATTTGATTTCGATTAGATAGATAATCTTGATCTAAACCAATCAACAGATTTGACAATCATAGATTTTGACTGTTTGCACAAAATATCATGAAAGCTTTCTTGAGGTCCAACATGAGCATCCCAGCAGGGGTAATTTTAGAAATTGCCCTTTGATTTTCAAATTTGCCACCTTATTTTGAAATAATGGGACGGTTTTATAATGTAATGCGATAGGCGATTATGAATTTAGCTGAGCATTTTACGTGAAATGGCCATTTTCACGCCAATTATTTACAATAATATCCCTGTCCTAGTGCATAAACCTTTAGAAAAAAAATTAATGATTTTCGTCAAATAGGTTAAACATTAGCTAGTTGAGAATTGGCTTCGAAAACCAGACTGAAAGTCAAACAGAAGTTTTTTTCTTCATAAGATAATCTTCCAATTGTGTATTAACAGCCATTTCCAAGATTTGAAATACAAATAATAACACACTTACTGGTATATAATTTCTAACATAACAGTTTATTTTTCTTTAATATTGGACCACTCTTGCACTTTTCAAATCATTTGGGACCGTATTTTGTTCAAATGAAAGGTTTATGATATGCAAAATGGGTTGTGCAAGAATCGAAGCTGCATCTTTTACAAATCTAGCAGGAATATTGTCTGTTCTTGTACTTTTAGAAGGACTCCGGTTCAACATTGTTGCGAAATTTTGAACAACCAGAGTTAAATAGATCTAGAAGTCACAGTTGTAAAGAAATTATAGACACAGTTTGCCACTTTTTCTGGTCAAAGCAAGTCTCGCTGTCAGTTTCCAATACACCACTACTACTTTCTTTCTGTGCTTAGATATATACCCTAGTTTTTTCGGCTGATTCCAAAGTTGTTAGACTTTTTTTTAATTTACAACATTTTCCTCAATTTTATTTGCCGAATATTCTAAATATTAATTTCTCTATGCACAATATTATTAAGTTTAAAATATTCTTTATACAAATGGGTTAAACATTTTGCTTTTCCTGAATTTATTCAAAGTTTCATCCCGCGGCCCCCGTGGCCGAGCGGTTTCTTAATCACTCGATCATCTCACCGCTGTGTCTGGTGTGGGTTCGAGCCCTGCACTGGCCACATGTGAGACAAGCCAAGTTCTGCTTGCGGGTGTGCCAGGTGGTTTTTCTCGGGGTTCTCCCGTATTCGCCCACCTACTGATTGGCCCGTCTCATATGAGCTGAAATAATCTTGAAATGGACGTAAAACTGAATTAAAAAAAAAAAAAAAAAAAAAGTTTCATCCCTTTATCTAATGCTTTCTAAAATATCCGAGTTCATCCAAGGTATAGTTCTTTGTTTCAATATCTTCTTTCTTCAATGGGGCCACAATGTCAAAAACCGAATGAAAAATAGTTTTAAAACAATCCCAGGCCATTTCAACATAAAAACATGTTAAAACCGTATCCCAGTTCTGATTGGATGATTTAAACTTAAAATCGACAATCTTATAGTGCTTCAATGACATTATTTTTACAAAATTGTGTCAACTTGTTTGTCATTTTACAATAGTATAAGTCATGTAATGCTTATAGTTCTAGACAAGCATAATTTTTCGCAACTATTGATAAGAATGTGGTCAATAAGAGAACCTAGCAGACCAAATGTATTGCCAAATTTATGAGTTTCTGCCATCAAGCTAAACAAACTATAGTAAATTACTGGGAGAGTAGTTTTAATGTTTGTTCTATTGTTGTTTTGTTTGTACCTGTAGAAAATGATTAAAAAATTGCAACAGGGTCATTTCTATTTCAAGCATGAAAAAGAAGAATGGTGATTGCATATTGTTTAAACTTTTATGGTGTGCTTTACTCCGCTAGCACATAGTTTATACAAAACAACACAAATTTGAGATATGAATATGTATTCTAACACACCCTGCCTATAGAAGCCAATGGTAAAGTGCAGTGATATATTGAGTGATATATCACTGGGCGGATAAGCGTGACGTTACTTTGCGCCGTTTGGACGCCATTTTGATTAAATTATGACGTCAGCTATCCCAAAAGTCACGTTTCCTTGACGTTGGACGGCGTAACGTCATTTCAACGCGTTCAAAGCATAACAAACATATGTAAACATTTGCGGTGCAGTCAAAAGTTTGGTGGGATTAGTTCACTACAATGGTGGAAAAGTTAAAGAAACCGAAGGTTTAAAATGATTTTATTCCGTTTATTGAGTGTTAGAATCGAAATAGATCAGCTCTTGTGCATGAATTGTTGAGTAATATATCACTGTTTGTCGGTCAGTTGTACGCAGATAAATCACTCGCGCTGCGCGCTCGTGATTTGCTCTGCTTTACAACTGACCTCCAAACAGTGATATATTACTCAACAATTCAATTCTAGAGCTGATCTATTTCTTAAATAATTATCAATACATGTAATTCAACTGATTGAACAGAAAACAAATAAACAAAGTCAATACAAACAAAACAAAACGTTCCTTAAACAAATATACTTGTACATGTTTACAATACACTATAACATACAAATTTTGGCTCCAAATTCGGGGCATGCTCACTTTGCTCTGGCGAAAATGTATGGTTAATAAATCTAATAATAATAATCAGATCTGTGTTACTGATGGAAACTGAGAAAACTGAACTGAAAGTTCGCATATGAAGCATGTTGGTCGATATAGAAGCTAGTGCAGTTTCTTTTGGATGTGTAACTGAAGATAGTTTGTGAATGATAAAAGCTTCGTATTGAAAGTTCTAACACATCCTGCCTATAGAAGGCAATGGTAAAGTGCAGTGATATATTGAATGGTATATCACTGGGCGGATTAGCGTGACGATACTTTTCGCCGGTTTGACGCCATTTTGATTAAATTATGACGTCAGCTATCCCATAAGTCATGTTACCTTGACGTTAGACGGTATAACGTCATTTCAACGCGTTCAGAACGTAGCAAACATAGGTAAACATTTGCGGTACAGTCAAAAGTTTGGCGGGATTTTTTCAGTGCAGTGATGGAAAAGCTAAAGGAACTGAAGGTATAAAATGATTTTATTCCGTTTATGGTGTGTGAGAATCGAAACAGATCAGCTCTATTGCGTGAATTGTTTGTCGGTCAGTTGTATGCAGATAAATCACTCGCGCTGCGCGCTCGTGATTTGCTCTGCTTTACAACTGACCTCCAAATAGTGATATATTACACAACAATTCACGCAATAGAGCTGATGTGTTTCTTAATTAAAATGTAAGGCCGGCTAGCTTATAAGGAGGCCCGGTTTGTGTCTGTAATGGCCGAGACTTTTCAATGCAAAGAGAACATACCTAGTTAAGAATGAAAAAAAGATGATATGGATTCTTAAATTATGGTGGTGTTAGGGTAGCAGGTATGGGTTTAATCTTGAACATGTGAAACGAAAGGATCTTCCACTCCGAAAGCGAAGAAACCGATTCATGTTAATGCATTTTGAAATCTGAATATTAATTAAGGTAAAGTATTTTGCATTTTAAACAGGCTAGCTGAGTACCGCCTCTGAGTTGTAGACCAATGGGGACAATTTTGCTAACAGGCATTCTGGCAGTGTGAACTCTATCATTTTGAGAATATTTCCTATGTGAACCCATTCATTATTGAAAACCGTTTCCTCAACAGTAAACTCTGCAGAAAATATAAAATTTTGGTTTTCAAATGATTTTTACTTTGCTCTGTGAGCATTCTATACATAAAGGGCATAAATAAACACACAAAAATAAGAAATATAGCCAGTGTTTGTGTTTCATCTCTTCGTTGTGTGAACCCATTCCAGGAGAAAATTGTGTTTGCTCGTCAATAGTGTTTAAAATATATATATTCTCTATAATCAGTTATGATGCACACGTATCTGTATATTTTCCGCGGTATCTGCTTCAAACCTCGTGCAAATCAGACACGTATACCCGGAATAATCATAGAAAACCTTACCAGTATCGAAGAAGTTTTACTCAATATCCGCCATTGTTGTTGTTGTATAGTCACGTGATTCCCTGCCGTGATCTTCTGTGGCTGCACATCTGGTTTTCATGTATGTCAGACCTCAAGGAAAGGTCTCATGTGATTATTTGAGGAAATATTAATAAGCTCATCAGCACTTTTGTTTTTGCATATCTGGAAAGGAGATTTTCAATTGATACGGATAATGATGGCTTATATTGTTAATGGTTGACAGTGTTCTGCTAATCGGCTTACAACATGCAACAAGGGGGCATTCACCATTGACATTGAAACTCGGACAGTGTTAAAGGGTATTTTCAAGGTCACCTATATTTTAATATGAGCTTATTACTGTCCCCCCCCCCTGGATCCGCCCATGTTTTATACTAATACACATTACCTGGCTGCATCTCATCATGACTGAAAAATTTTAGAATAGGATGTTAAGCCATAACTTAGCCAGACCCAATTCAATGATAGTTATAAGTTTACAAAATTGAAAATGTATGATGACAACCTATCATTTTAAGGCGGGATTTTGTACATAACAACAACAAGGCACTTAGCTCCCCTGACCCCATACTTACCATACTGGTTGATACCCAGGAATGTCTTTCGACAGGCGTGAACAGAGCAAAATAATGACAGCCTGACAATTTCTCTCCAAACATGGCTAATTATATCTCATGACAGGGATTTTGTAGAAATTGACAACCTTAGCTGTCAGGCAGGTAGAATAATTTGTAATCTGATCATGATGGAATTATATCAGTAATCCTGTGATTTTGGCATTAAATATGATCAGGTATATTGGAATAAAATGTCATTAGATACATTTTACATTGTACATGTTCATCTTTATGCCTGTGATTTTGGCATTTAATATGATCAGGTATTGGAATAAAATGTCATTATATACATTTTACATTGTACATGTTCATCTTTATGCCTTTCAATGGTACAATTCCACTTCATATAAGTCTTAAGCATGAAACATTTTAGTGCTTGCAGAGGCTCAGTAGTAGTGTCAGGCTATGATTTGAAAACTTGCAGCTAAAACCCGAGGTTATAAAACATTTTTCAAGCTTAGCTCAGCTGAGCATGAAATTTCAACTGCTCATAAATGCTGAAATAGTCAAAATTAGTGGAAAATTTAGGTTCAAACCTAAAAAAAAATGGTAATTTATCCTGCTCATACATGTTAAAATGCCAACAGTTGTTGGCATTTTAACATGTATGAGCAGGATAAATTTCAAGCTCAGCTGAGTTGAGCATGAATAAAACTATATACCCTCGGGACCAGGTGACGGGCAAGATCAAACCCAATTAAGGCCCCTGATTTACAACAAACAAGGCATGTAACTTCACTCTCTCTGTCATCTTGTATCCGGAAATGTTGATTGACATTTGAACTCTAATTAGCAAGATCCTTGACAGCTACATTCCATCAGGAGGCTGGACTGTTGTGTGAATGAAGATTTAATCCATCTTGACTTTGGCTTAAATTTTATAACACTTTATGACCTTAAAATGCATTTTGAAATGTTTGAAGTTATTCACATTCAAAGTATTTGTATAAATTTAAATATGAATTGTTTTGTTAATGGACCCTATGAATGATGTAAAAGTCTGCTTTATATGGAATGAATATTTTCCCATGCTACCTCAGAACATGGTGTGAGTAAATTTCCAGAGCAGCCCACCTAAACCATTTATGGGAAGGTTAAAACTATTCAAAAATGCATTCAAACCAACTATAGCAGGAGATGTCACCTCCTTCAAAAACTACCCTGGCTGGATCCTAGGGTATTTCACTGTTCATGAGCATTTTAAATTGATGCTCAACTGAGCATGAAATATTCTATATAGATATTCATTTTTTGGTCATTATAAGCATTATAAGTCATGAGCACAAGTTTTCTCCAGACTACAAGGCAGTTACTCAGTAAATCACAGCAAGGAATTAAATATTGATATCTCCCCCCTAGGTGTCATTCTTAATTGTTAGTTTCTGGTAAAAATCAATGGTTTCTCCCTCAAAGGAAGAGTGGAATCATAAGTCTTCAACCAAGTTAAATGAGCCGCATCATGAAATAATCTGATTTACGCATATGCGAAAACAGAGGCGCAGATCAGCTGTGCAGTAACTGCACAGCTGATCGGCGCCTTTGTTTTCACTTTTTGGATAGTACACTTCCTTTTCTACTTATATCCAAAATTTCAAGTTTATAGCCTTCTTCGGCGACTGTACAGGTTAGTTTATGTCGGACAGGGTCGGAAACCTTGAAGACTGGCTTTCTCTTGGCGTGGCTCAAATTGATATAAATTGACTTGGTCAGACAAAATAATAATGCATCCTGGAAGTGCCAAAAAGCCAACATGATATAGTGCGATTTCTTTGACAGTGCTACTTTACCTCTTGACATATGAGCTGTAACGCGAGAAAACAGGTCTTCTGGGTTTCCGACCAGGTCCGACACAAACTGGCCTGTACTGTCTCAGAAGAAAGCTAGCAGCTTGAAATTTTGGATTCAAGTAGAAAAGAAATTGTACTATCTGAGTAGTGAAAACAAAGACGCTGATCAGCTGTGTAGTTACTGCACAGCTGATCTGCGCCTTTGTTTTCGTATTGGCAGAAATCTGGTTTTCTCATGATGCGGCTCATACAGTGTATTTTCTATAGGAAGGTCATGGGTAAACCGGCATGGTCAAAGGAATCACTCTATACATGCACCTAAGAGATAAGTACTGTAAATTCGGAAATTTTCGCGTGGCTTTTATTTCACGAATTTTCTATTTCCGAATTATTAGCGAGTTCTTGAATTCGCGAGTTAGTGTCCATGTATTCTATAAAGTTTATAGTTACTCTTTATTAGCGAGAACTTTGAATTCGCGAGGCAACCAATTCGCAAATATTAGCGAAAATTAAGTTCTCGCGAATATTTCCGGATCTACAGTAAATAAATGAAATGAAATACTGTAGATCCGGAAATATTCGCGAGAACATAATTTTCGCTAATATTCGCGAATTGGTTGCCACGCGAATTCAAAGTTCTCGCTAATAAAGAGTCACTATAAACTTTATAGAATACATGGACACTAACTCGCGAATTCAAGAACTCGCTAATAATTCGGAAATAGAAAATTCGCGAAATAAAAGTCACGCGAAAATTTCCGAATTTACAGTACCATATTTGTTCTATTTAGCACACTGTGTGCTTAACTTGTTGTTTATCGCTTTTCTGTTAGTACGATTCCTCTTCTACTTTATAATGACTAAAATTTCAAACTTCTACACCCTTCTTCTGTACATGGCGGTTTATGTCGCACCTGATCGGAAACCCAGACAACCAGTTTCCTGGTGATGGGGCTCAAATTAATATAAATTGACAATGTATCCTGAGAGTGTCGAAAAGCCAACATGATACCAGATTTTGAAAAAGAAATGAGAGATCAATAGAAATGATAAAATAAATAAGATATTTTATTTAAAATCCAAAATTAAGAAAAGAGCTGCAAAATTGTCTCATGCTTTCAGTGCTGCATCCGTACGTTTAGCAATCAGTTTCACTAATAGTAATGCACTAGTCATTTGTAACCCGGACAAAGGGGAGGGGGAAATACCTGGGGTTTTCTTTATACATGTGTATAGGCAAAAAGGGCTGTGAAATGAAAAGATAGCAGGCTGAGATAGAAAACAGCAGTGATTTTACCAACAACAGTCCCCGCAGCGGGGATTTGCTGGACCCAAAGTGAAGTCCCCGCTATTCCCCGGGGATGGGGGAGCTGTGGTTACAAATGACTAATGCATGATATTGGAGTTATTTACGTTCAGTGGGTAATTATGTGATCTGAGAAATTAATTCCTTTCGACCAACCCATGCCTGAGAATCAGGGTAGGGTAACATGTGTGACGGGATAGCCGCCCTTGGAAAAATATGTTGGTGCAACGTATTAGCGGCATATTCAGTGCTTCTAATATGCAAATTTCAAACTCAAAACTTTGTGAATCGAGTAAGTGTTGAGTATATAGCGCAAGAAAACCACCCTTGGTGGATGAGCATGCTTTTCCACCGACGGGGTTTGCTGTGGCTAATTGGCTTGGCTCGGCTGTTGTTACATTTGGTGGCAGCGGTGGGATGATGACAACTGCCAGAACGGAGTTGCATTACCCATGTAGTCCCCAAGCCAAGACTCGGAAGCGAGCCAAGACTCGGGGGCGAGTCTTCTCGGAGGGGGAAGTATTGCCAATTGCGAAATAGTGTCTCCATGTGTCAAAATAAAAGACAAACTCAAGATGTTTCAACATCAGACTTCAAAGACTATGAAAACCCTTTGTAGTGTAACGTGTAGCCGAGCTAGCAAACAACAAATTCACTCACTGCTACTAAATGCAGTGAACAAAATAATATATCCGAGCGGTTACAATATACAAGATATACAAGACAACCTCTCTTTGTTGTCTCAAAACAGTTGAACGATTGCACTTTCAAAATATCAGCGTTTTCCTAAACACTGATAGATATATACTAATTTTTCTCTGGGCTATCTAGCCGATGATTTAATATTTTCACACATATATTCAAGTAAGAAATGATTAAAATTTATGATTGGATATGTACTTTAAATCACTTAAAAATTTGCTTCTCAAAACGAAATGATCTAGCTCAAATGTCACATCCTATTTCTTGCACTGAACCTAAACTCTACTGCCAGAACTCTTAGTAAGCCTTACACCAGTTAACTTAATCAAATATATCCACTATCTCCTCAAACCTTATCCGCAAACTCAATACTGCTTCCTCACTTGTAACTAAATAAGAACACCTCTACCTTAGTATGCAGCTTGGTAAATTGTTACCTCGTCATCTTAAGTTAACTACACTGAACCGTTAAGGCATGGTACAGTAGCTATCTGTTTCCAGACAAGCTACCTTCCGATCCCGGTTACTATGTGCAGTTGTGCTTATAACTTGGTATTATAAATTTACCGTGTGCTCTCGACGCCTCTCAATGCAAGACTGACTGTTTCACCTCTTGCAGCATGCTTTTATAGTACCTGTGACGTCACTGACCAATCAGATTACGGCTCATTCCATTATCTTTTGGACTAGACCATTTCCTTATAATTATTAGTGTTTTATTATAAAATTAGGTATTTCAGGTTGCTTAACCATTCAAACAATGTAAAACGAAAATACATGGATTTAATTATAAAAGATAGTACTTGTGCAAGCATTGACTCCTCAGTAATTATATAAATGTAAGTCTTAAGAAAATTAATAAATATTTGGATAATAAATGGCATAGTTTACCTTAATTTGAACAATTGATGAAGGGGCTGTTTCTTTGGCATTTCAAAAATAAATAGAAAGAGGCAACTCGGGGTATATACATATATCTGCAACTGCAACTGCAGATCAAGTCGTTTCGTCACATTACCCACGCCTCCGATTTCAAATCGACCTCGATTGTTTGGGAACAAGTAAATATAAGACACATTGTCAAACACATACATGTATATAAACTTACAGTTATTTTAACTGTTGACATGAGATAACTACTTGTTATCTAGAAGCAAATACTTAACTGCAAGCAAACAAATTAGCACTATATAGTTCTCAGTGACAATGTTTACAATATTCAGTGAGCTTTCCTAAGCTTTCATTTTTATCATCATCATCATCATCATTTTTTTTTTTCATTTATTATATATATAAACTTTTATGTATTACTTCTGAAACACACTTTTAATGTTACTTTAATTTGGTTGTATCTGAAAGTCAATCTTTAGTTCACCGCCAGGTAACTTAAGTTTGATTCGTTTTTTTTCCCCTGCCTTCATTACCACAGTTACCTCATCAATGTCTGACTCAATTTCTGACTCAGAATCTTTCTGCTGATTAGTCATGGTACTTGCCTCAGCCTTCTTTCGGTGGGGCGTATAAACTTGATTTGGCCGGGTTGGCTTAGAGACAGTTCTTCCTGCATACACCTCCCGTACCATCCTTTTATCACCTTCTTCCTGAACGACCTCTTTCTGCATAAAAACATTTGAATTGTCAACTTGTGCAAAAATGTTATTGTTGCTGTCAGAAACTCCTGGTTTAATTATCTGAATTTCGCCTTTGTCCTTAGACATTTTCTCCTCTACGCCTGACTGGACTTTCCCTTTCTCAGAAACCTCGGCTTCAGCCGTCTGATCTTCCTCTTCGATCTTAGATATTTTCTCTTCTATGACCAACTGCACTGGCTCGTTCTCCTCAGAAATATTTCCTGCTTCAGCTATTTCAACTTCTTCAATGTCCTCCCAATCACTAATTTTCTCTTCACAGCTGCTTTCACTTTCAGATTCTTCTTCTCCCTCAGAGCTAGTGTCTTTCTCATTATCTTCAAATCTACTAAACTTTGTCATGCCACTAGACTCTCCTTTCTCTTCAATCTGTTCCTTCACTGTCTCTTCAGTATCCTTTTCTATCTTTAAGTCTTTCTTTTCAATCTGTTCCTTCACTGTCTCTTCAGTAATCTTTTCTATCTTTAAGTCTTTCTCTTCTCCTGCATGAAATTTCTTCATGTGTTTCTCATAGTAGAACTTTTTGCTAAAGCTTTTCAAGCACACAGTGCAGCCAACTTCTCCCAAATGTTCAGTAAGCATGTGGTACTTTGATGCCCGCTTTGTCCCAAAGCATTGCCCGCACGCATTACACTTATGCGACTGTTTCCTTGGGGTCTTCTTGGTTCTAGCCATGCCTCGCCTGAAAAGAGAAAGAATATAGTCTTTCATCCAGTTTGGCCTATGGCGTACCCTTTTTCCTCTACCAAAATCAATTTCGTACTCGACATCATCATTCACAATTGGTATGCTTTCCTCAGCCCATATCCTATTATCTTCAACAGCAGGCTCATCATTTGCTTCTGGTGCATTTGCCTCATTATTACCTATACTTTCTTCCCAGGCCAGTGTCTGCTTCTTTGCCTTCCGTATTCTATCACAGTGTATAACCTGTGTTATACCTTGTCTACCACAATTGACTTTATACAAAGAAGCTGAGAGCTTACCTTTTATCTCAAAAGGGCCTCGCCAATACAGTGTAAACTTTGGTGAGCAGCCTATCCTTTTTACGGCAAAGAAAACATAAACCTTATCACCTACCTCAAAGGTTTCGTATGACAAGTTCTCATCATGGTATCTTTTCTGTCTATGCATGTTTCTGCCTGTATTTTCACGCACAAACCTATGAGCTGTCTCCAGTTTTTCTTGTAATTGCCATACCCATTCATTTGATGGGATAGTTTTAATAGCCTGAGGCATTTCAAACATCAGATCTAGAGGACATGTTGTTTCTCGTCCAAGCATACACATGTTTGGCGTTAGACCTGTTGTTTCATGTTCTGTTGAACGGTATGCCATCATTACATATTGCAGGTGTTTATCCCAATCTGTATGGTGTTCATTAACAAATCCACTTAACATAGTCACTAGGGTTTTGTTAAAACGCTCAACCATACCATCCGACTTAGGATGGTAAGGTGTGGTTCTGGTCTTAGTGATTTGAAGTAACTTGCACATTTCTTTAAACAACCTGCTTTCAAATTGCCTACCTTGGTCTGAGTGAATGGTATACGGAATTCCAAAGCGAGAAACTACTTGTTCAACCAAAATGTTGGCAACAGTGCTTGCTTCCATATTTTGCATAGCATGGCATTCCGTCCACTTGGTAAAGTAATCACCAATTACCAAGATATACCTATTTCCTTCTTCTGTGACTGGTAGCTCTCCTAATATATCTATTGCTATACGCTCCATAGGGAATCCACTTCTGACTAGTTCCATTGGTGCCTTTTTGGTTTTCAAAGGATCTTTGCGCCGTGCACAGAATTCACACCCATTTACATATGCTTTCACGTCATTCCTTAGTCCAGGCCAATAGTAGCCTTGTGATATCTTGCTGTATGTCTTAGCAATTCCTAAATGTCCTGCAGTTTTGATGTCATGCGAAAACTTCAGCACTAGTCGCCGGTGACTAAAAGGGATCACTGCCTGCCATCTAACCTCGTTTGTTTCCAAGACTGTCCATTTTCTACAAAGAATTCCATTTTCTACTTTCAATCTGTCCCACTGTGTCACTAATGACCTTATAAAATAACTTTTTCCTTGAACTGTATGCTTATCTGGTCTCTTGTTAGACTTAACCCATCTTTTCACTTCACTTAACTCACTATCACTATCCTGAATCGTTTTAATATCACTAATCTCACTTTCTGTAATGGGGGCAATCATTTCGCTCTTACACAAGTCATTTTGTTCTTGTTCTCCAGCTTGTTCTCCAGATTGCTCTATGTCCATTCCACACTGCTTACACCGTATTCTACTCAAGCCATCTGCATTTCTGTGTGCTCTTCCTGGTCGATGAACAATGTTCATATCAAATGAGGACAACTCTTCTAGCCATCTGGCTACCTGACCTTCTGGATTTTTGCTTTTCATTAGCCAGCGTAGAGAACCATGGTCAGTTCTTATGGTGAATTTCTTGCCATACAAATAATGTCTGAAATACTTAACAAAATGGACAAGTGCCAGCAGTTCTTTCCTTGTTACACAATACCTTCTTTCTGACTTTGATAGAGTTTTACTGGCATAAGAAATGACTCGTTCCTGACCATCAAATACTTGTGAAAGTACAGCACCGATAGCAAAATCACTGGCATCTGTGTCAAGGATGAATTCCTTAGAAAAATCTGGATGTGCCAGAATAGGTGTCTCACAAAGCTTATGTTTTAGTGTCTGGAAAGCTACTTCACATTCTTTGGTCCAATTGAATAATACTTCCTTTCCTGTCAGCCTGTGCAGAGGTTTAGCTATGTCTGCAAATCCTTGAATAAACCTCCGGTAGTAACTACAGAGTCCTATGAATGCTCTTAATTCAGTTACATTTTCAGGGGTTGGCCAGTTTTGAACTGCCTCTATTTTCTTAGGATCTGTCCTAATTCCATCAGATGAAACTATGTGACCTAAATATTCAACTTCTTTCTGAAATAACTGACATTTTCTTGCTTTCAGTTTTAACCCTGCTTCTTGCAGTTTATTCAACACTCTGTCCAAATTTGATAACATTTCTTCAAAGGTTCTGCCATGAATTATTATATCATCAAGATATATCAAACATATTTCCCAGTTTAATCCAGCTAAAATTGCTTCCATGAGTCTCTCAAAGGTCGCCGGGGCGCTGCAAAGGCCGAATGGCATCACTTTAAATTCAAATAATCCATGACGAGAGACAAATGCCGTTTTCTCTCTATCAGCTTCGTCCACTTCGACTTGCCAATACCCCGCGTTTAAATCCAAACATGAGAACCATTGTGCTCCTGATAGTTGCTCAAGTGCATCATCTATGCGTGGAATGGGATATGAATCCTTTACTGTTACATCATTTAGTTTTCTATAATCCACGCAGAAGCGTTTCGTACCATCTTTCTTAGAGACCATCACTATTCCACTAGCCCAAGGGCTTGCTGATGGCTGAATTACATCCTTAGCTATCATCTCATCTATCTGTTTACTAATTTCACTGTTTAAATGGACAGGTGTCCTTCTCAATGGTTGTTTAATTGGATGTGCTGACTGTGTATTTATTCTATGTTTCACTATCCCTGTTCTGCCTAGGTCTGAATCTGTCATGGAAAAGGTAGTTGAATACTTCTTCAACAGCCTTGCCACACTGTCACATTGTTTTGAGTCCATGCCTATTGTTGTACGCTCATACAGATCTCTCAGGTGTTCTGGAACATCAGCAACCTTTGCTGGCTTTATACAATAACTTTTAACTTCACTGACGGGACTAAGATTGGCTATATTTGCACCTTTTCTTATTTTCTGTGGTTCATCAGAAACGTTCATTATACGTAGAGGAACACATTTATTTCCTTGAATCAGTGCTCTTGCAACAATCCCCACATTATCTTTCACTACGTCGGCTTGTTCTATCAAAAACAAACTATTTTCATTCTCATTCATATCAACCACTTTTCCTCTTATGATTTTCTCACATTTAGCCGGAATGTCCACGTCTTCATAGGCTATAACTCTATGACATCCACTGTTTCCCATACAATTCAGTTGGTACTTGTTGTCCTTAATCATCAATTGGTAATTTAACACATCCACTGTGCAGCCATGACGCTGCATGAAATCCAGTCCCATTAACATATCATTTTCAATGTCCGCAACTATTACTTCAGCATTGCAAACTAAATCTCCTATCTTAACAACTATCTCTGTCTTACCACTTACGTCTAAAGGTGTCCCTGACGCCGTCACTATTGTCTTATCATAAGGCTGAAGTCTTCCTGGTTTACATAAGTCAGAGTGTTCCCAGATTCTTGTTGAGAGCACTGATAATGAGGCTCCAGTATCTACTAAACAACTCAATACCTGACCTCGAAATTTTACTGGTATATATAGTCCTGGTCCAACTGTATTAGCTGATGAACGACCGCGGCCCTGTCCTCTATTATCTCTCACAAATGATCCTGCTCCTCTGCCTAGACTCCCTCGTTGTCTACCTGCCACCAGTCGCGGACAATAACTACGAATGTGATACTTGGAACCACATTCATAGCATGTTCGATCAGGCCTTGATTGTGATTGCGACTGTGATTGTTCTCCTGAGTTGTTCATTCTTGAAAATCGCTGAAGATCTTTCTCAAGCTTGGCTACGGTAGATTGTAGTTTTGTCAGTTCTTCCGAATGTAAGCTACTCTTGTCTTCCTTTTGACTCGCTTCTGAAGTTGTGCTAAGTATGCCCTGATTTTCCCATCTGGATTTTTCAGCCTTATGGAAAGCCTCTAACTCCACTGCATGTCTTACTGCGTCATTGAGACTTGTTGGTCTAGCTTGTTTGATCCTCAAGCGCATATCCACACTTACAAGCGAATCAATAAATTGATCTTTGGCCAATGTTTCTTTCAATTCTGTCGTAGCAGAAGGGTAGGCAAGGTTAGTTAGTCGTCTTATATCCTGTCCTAATTCTGACAGACTTTCTGTGGCTTTCTGTCTTCTCTCTTTCAACTGAGCACGATATAAATCCGCTTGGTTTGGCGGTGCAAAGCGCTCTTCCAATGATTTAACCAGAGAATCAAAGTCTTTGGAGTTACTGCACATGTTACCCATCACCCCCTGTGCCTGTCCTCGTAAGGACACAGCTAGGTATAATCCTTTCTCTAAGTACGACCAGTTGTTTATCTCGGCACAAGTTTGAAAATGAGCTTTGTAATCTCGCCATGAAGTAGACCCATCATATGTAGCAGCCTTTACCTTCGTAGAATGGGGTCTCTTTTCTCCTTCGTGAGTCATTGTGTGGTCTTCAATTAGGCCAAAAACATCTTCCTGCTTTTGATTGTTCTTCGCATTTGCGAAAGTCATTAAATCATGTTCTTCCCAAGGGTATTCCTTTTTAATCTTTAGCGGCATTTGGCCACTACCTGTTTTTGGTGTATCTTGACAGCTTAAGCCGTCGATTCTTTGCCTCAAATCGCGTATTTCATGTTGCATATGCTCCCTATCATACTCCCTCAACTCTCTTAAATCGCGATTTTCATGTTGCAATCTCTCAATCTCCTCCATCATCATCCTTTCCCTATCTCTAGGATCCATATCTTCTAATTCCTGTAATCCCCTATGCATGATTAACTTAGGTGTGGATCTCGGCAATGGAGGTATTGTCGATTGAATCCCACCGCTGCCACCAAATGTAACGTGTAGCCGAGCTAGCAAACAACAAATTCACTCACTGCTACTAAATGCAGTGAACAAAATAATATATCCGAGCGGTTACAATATACAAGATATACAAGACAACCTCTCTTTGTTGTCTCAAAACAGTTGAACGATTGCACTTTCAAAATATCAGCGTTTTCCTAAACACTGATAGATATATACTAATTTTTCTCTGGGCTATCTAGCCGATGATTTAATATTTTCACACATATATTCAAGTAAGAAATGATTAAAATTTATGATTGGATATGTACTTTAAATCACTTAAAAATTTGCTTCTCAAAACGAAATGATCTAGCTCAAATGTCACATCCTATTTCTTGCACTGAACCTAAACTCTACTGCCAGAACTCTTAGTAAGCCTTACACCAGTTAACTTAATCAAATATATCCACTATCTCCTCAAACCTTATCCGCAAACTCAATACTGCTTCCTCACTTGTAACTAAATAAGAACACCTCTACCTTAGTATGCAGCTTGGTAAATTGTTACCTCGTCATCTTAAGTTAACTACACTGAACCGTTAAGGCATGGTACAGTAGCTATCTGTTTCCAGACAAGCTACCTTCCGATCCCGGTTACTATGTGCAGTTGTGCTTATAACTTGGTATTATAAATTTACCGTGTGCTCTCGACGCCTCTCAATGCAAGACTGACTGTTTCACCTCTTGCAGCATGCTTTTATAGTACCTGTGACGTCACTGACCAATCAGATTACGGCTCATTCCATTATCTTTTGGACTAGACCATTTCCTTATAATTATTAGTGTTTTATTATAAAATTAGGTATTTCAGGTTGCTTAACCATTCAAACAATGTAAAACGAAAATACATGGATTTAATTATAAAAGATAGTACTTGTGCAAGCATTGACTCCTCAGTAATTATATAAATGTAAGTCTTAAGAAAATTAATAAATATTTGGATAATAAATGGCATAGTTTACCTTAATTTGAACAATTGATGAAGGGGCTGTTTCTTTGGCATTTCAAAAATAAATAGAAAGAGGCAACTCGGGGTATATACATATATCTGCAACTGCAACTGCAGATCAAGTCGTTTCGTCACAGTAGTATAAAGTGAACTAGTTTAACCTCAAGACAGTGGCAAAGACTTAGCCAATTATAGTTTACTCAAGCTGGTAGATAAACTTAAGTCCCGCCCATGTAATTTGTGTGACAGCTGGTCAGTTCACTGACTCAGGTAAATTGAAGTAAAATCAATTAAATATTTACATGCTTCAAAATATTTAGTTCTCCTATGATTAGATCAAATTGCAAGATTAAATGTTGCTCTTATCTGTTTAAAATGTGCTTTTGTAGCTGTCCACAAAACACATACTTCATGTACTATATTGAAATAAATTCAGCCACTGACAAGTGACAAAACAGTATAATTAGAGGTCAGGTAGTTCTTACTTCAGTGGTGGCAGGTGGGCGGAGCTGAACTTGTCCTAGGTAAATGGCTATTTGGGTAAATTGATTGTTGTGGGCGCCTAGGCGCCCACATCTAGGCGCCCACATTCTCTATAAGTCATATGTACGCTGGAGCACTTACACAATTTTGACCATACCTGGGAGTGTTTGTTCATACTTTATTTTTGCTACTTCCGGTCTACTCTTACGGTTCAACTATTTACCGCTGTCTAGTCATTAGTAGCGCACCACAAGTTGGGGTCACCTCAGTATAACAACGTATACTGAATACTCTGAAACCACTGGGCAAATCAAAGCCAAACTTCATGTGGAGCATCCTTAGGATGGGGGAAACCAAAGTTTGTATAAATGGTCCAGGTCACATGACCAAGATGGCCACCAGGGCTATAAATAGTAAAAACCTTAAAAAATCTTCTTCTCTGAAACCGGTGGACCGATTTCAATGAAACTTGGTATGCATCATAGGGGACCACTGCCCATCATAGTTTGTATAAATCATGACCTTGGGTTGACCTTGACCTATTTTACCACTAGGTCAATTTTAGTCACATAGGCTCTTCAATGGAAAAAAGTGAAAGCATTGAATTTTTCAGGAAATTTTGAAACCTGTGACCTGAAAGTTGGTAGATACAGACAACTTATTGATTTAATGAAGTGTTGTGAGTATTCAAGGTCAAGGTCATTTCTTGACCTTGGCCAACGGTCATTCATATATTGAATTTAAAACTTTATTTTCTCAGAAACTACTCGACTAATCAAAGCCTAACTTCATGTGGGGCATCCTTTGGAAGGGGAACCAAAGTCTGAGTAAATGGTCCAGGTCACGTGACCGAGATGGCTGCCAGGACTATAAATAGCAAAAAACTTTAAAAAATCTTCTTCTCTGGAACCGGTGGACCGATTTCAATGAAACTTGGTATGTAGCATCGGGGATGCCTGCCCATCATAATTTATATAAAACATGACCTTGGGTTGACCTTGACCTATTTTACCGCAAGGTCAATTTTGGTCACATAGGCTCTTCAAAGGAAAAAAAGTGAAAGCATTGAATTTTTCAGAAAGTTTCAAAGCATATGACCTGAAAGTTGGTAGATACAGACAACTTATTGATTTAATGAGGCGCCCACATTCTCTATAAGTCATATGTACGCTGGAGCACTTACACAATTTTGACCATACCTGGGAGTGTTTGTTCATACTTTATTTTTGCTACTTCCGGTCTACTCTTACGGTTCAACTATTTACCGCTGTCTAGTCATTAGTAGCGCACCACAAGTTGGGGTCACCTCAGTATAACAACGTATACTGAATACTCTGAAACCACTGGGCAAATCAAAGCCAAACTTCATGTGGAGCATCCTTAGGATGGGGGAAACCAAAGTTTTATAAATGGTCCAGGTCACATGACCAAGATGGCCACCAGGGCTATAAATAGTAAAAACCTTAAAAAATCTTCTTCTCTGAAACCGGTGGACCGATTTCAATGAAACTTGGTATGCATCATAGGGGACCACTGCCCATCATAGTTTGTATAAATCATGACCTTGGGTTGACCTTGACCTATTTTACCACTAGGTCAATTTTAGTCACATAGGCTCTTCAATGGAAAAAAGTGAAAGCATTGAATTTTTCAGGAAATTTTGAAACCTGTGACCTGAAAGTTGGTAGATACAGACAACTTATTGATTTAATGAAGTGTTGTGAGTATTCAAGGTCAAGGTCATTTCTTGACCTTGGCCAACGGTCATTCACATATTGAATTTAAAACTTTATTTTCTCAGAAACTACTCGACTAATCAAAGGCTAACTTCATGTGGGGCATCCTTAGGAAGGGGAACCAAAGTCTGAGTAAATGGTCCAGGTCACGTGACCGAGATGGCTGCCAGGACTATAAATAGCAAAAAACTTAAAAAAATCTTCTTCTCTGGAACCGGTGGACCGATTTCAATGAAACTTGGTATGTAGCATCGGGGATGCCTGCCCATCATAATTTATATAAAACATGACCTTGGGTTGACCTTGACCTATTTTACCGCAAGGTCAATTTTGGTCACATAGGCTCTTCAAAGGAGAAAAAGTGAAAGCATTGAATTTTTCAGAAAGTTTCAAAGCATATGACCTGAAAGTTGGTAGATACAGACAACTTATTGATTTAATGAAGTGATGTGAGTATTCAAAGTCAAGGCCATTTCTTGACTTAAGCCAAATGTCGTTTACATATTAAATCTAAAGCTTAATGTTCTCAGAAACCACTTGACTAATCAAAGCCAAACTTCATGTGGAGCATCCTTAGGAACGGAAAATCAAAGTTTGTATAAATGGCCCAGGTCACACGACCAAGACGGCAGCCAGGGTTATAAATAGCAAAAACCTAAAACAAATCTTCTTCGATGGAACCGATGGTCGATTTCAATGAAACATACTATGTAGCATCAAGGGCCCTGGCCCATCATAGTTTATATAAATCATGACCTTGGGTTGACCTTGACCTAATTTACAGTAAGATCAAATTTGGTCACATAGGCTTTTTTAATGGAAAAAAGTGAAAACATGATTTTCAGAATGTTTTAAATAAAACCTGTAAGTAGGTTGATACAGACAACTTCTAGAGTTTATGAAGTTATTTGAGTAATTAAGGTCAAAGTCATTTAGGTCATTTTTCAATCAAAGTCTGTTTCAATTGCTTGACGCTGTCGCGCCAAGCAAATACCATTGGCTGAAAAAAATCATAAAACTTTGTGAATTTAACTCGCAGGAGTCAAACAATACCAAGAATCATGTATTATCAAAATAACTTTGCAGAGTGTCCAGCACAGACATCATTCCACAAACCCAATGGGCATAAACAACAGTATCTGCTCAAACTCAGTAGGTTGAATAACAGCTCCAGGATCGGTAGGTACCGGGTTCTATCCCGGGCCGCGACATACCAAAGTCGATAGCAACGGCATGAGTTGCCCTCCCCTTGGCACTATGATTTTCGGGATGGCTTTTGTGTCAATATAATGTGACTATGGGTGATTTCAGGTAAAGTGTCTGGGATCTGATACAAAAGTAAGGTCAATGTAAAAGTTAGCAATGAGCTCCCTGTCACAACCAGGCGTTGACAACAACGTTAAACTCAACAAAGTATCTACTCACAACACTGCAAGTCTGTTTACACCGAAATTTAGCTAAACGCCCACCAGCTTTTTAGAAAAGCTAATACTTGTATTGAAAATGAACTGTTATAATGGTCCTATTTTGGGAACTCAAATTCTTTGATCTTATGGTGAGACATCATGCAGGTGTTGTGTCAGAAAACAACAAAAGGGGCTGGAATTTCGCAAACAGCCATAATGTGACGTGATAGCCTCCCTTGGAAAAATAATTATGTTGGTGCAACATATTAGTGGCATATTGAGTGCTTGTATTATGCAAATTTCAAACTCGAAACTTTGTGAATTGAGTAAGTTTTGAGTATATAGCGCAGTAAACCACCCTTGGTGAATGAGCATGCTTTTCCACCGACGGGGTTTGCTGTGGCTTGGCTCGGCTGTTCGTTACACATGAAACAAAAATATTTACATTTTCTGTTGATGAGGCTCAAAGCGTTGATGATCATCAAGTAATAAATCAGCAGAAAATCAAATCTTCTCTAATGTTATTATTTTCCAATTTCTGCAAGTATTGCGGTGCATTAAGGAACGTTTTAAAGGGTTACCATAACAACCGTCTTCTAATTAATCGCAAGATGTCCTATTTAACCTGGGATTTTAACCTAATTGAATTTTCAGAGCGTATTAGAGTTTAAGATTTTAAGGAGCTCAAATGCATGGCAGGAAGACGGAAGTTAGTAGCAGGATGCATTACAGTCTTTAAAGCACATTACCAAAGCCCACTTGATACAGCAAGGAGAAAAATTTACAAAACTAAGTGCAGGGCAGTTACTTGTCCCCGCGGAGTGTCCCCGCAGTGCAGGTGAATGACAGGGTTTTGACATTAGGATCCTTACCCCAGGGAGATTTTCTATTGCTAAGGGCTGGGTAAAGAGAAAGTTATGACCTCCAGTTTGCCCCCTGGGGTTGGGGCTTATACCAGGGCACTGAAAGCTGAAATGTCATAACCCCCGCCCTTCCCGGTAGGTGGGGGAGAAGTGGTTACAAATGACTGGTGCATAATAATAGGTTTTCACTCTGATTGTTTCAGCATTTACTGGTACATTATAAATAAGCTGTCACTCCAGTCAGCATGCGATATTTCGTTAGGATAACATGTCTGTGTAATATCATACCCCCTTATACCCCACTTTTATAAAGCAAAACTGGGATATCCAGGAGTATACCTATTTTTAGCTCACCTGAGCAGAAGGCTCAAAAGGTGAGCTTATGGGATGGCCATGCTCCATTGTCATCCGTCCATCCACAATTTCAAAGATCTTCTCCTCTGAAACCACTTGCCCAATCAAAGCCAAACTTCATGTGCAGCATCCTTAGGAAGGGGGAACAAAAGTATATATAAATGGTCCAGGTCACATGACCAAGATGGCCGTCATGCCCATATATGGTAAAAACCATAAAAAAAAGTCTTCTTCTCTGGAACTGGTGGACCGATTACAACGAAATTTGGTATGTAGCATTGGGGACTCTGGCCCATCATAGTTTATATAAATCATGACCTTGGGTTGACCTTGACCTATTTTACGGCAGTGTCAATTTTGGTTACATAGACTTTTCAATGGAAAAAAAGTGAAAACATTGAATTTTTCAGGAAGTTTTGTAGCCTGTGACCTGAAAGTTGGTAGATACAGACAACATGATAAGCTAATGAAGTGTTGTGAGTATGAAAGGTCAAGGTCATTTCTTGACCTTGGCCAAAGGTCATTTACAAATTAAATGTAAAACTTAATTTTCTCAGTAACCGCTTGACCAATGAAAGCCAAATTTTATATGTAGTATGCTTGGGATGGAGGAACTAAATTTTGTATAAATGGTCAAGGTCACATGACCAAGATGGCCGCCATGGCTATAAATAGCAAAAACCTTTAAAAAATCTTCTTCTACAGAACCAGAAGGCCTACGATTTTGAAACTTGGCATGAAGCACCAGGGGGAGGAGCTCTACAAAGTTTATGTAAAATCATGACCCTGGGATGACCTTGACCTTTTTACAGCAAGGTCAACATAGGTCGCCCATGCAATGGTCAAAATGTCATTTGAAGGGAAAAACTTTATGGAAATGGGCAAAAGGACAGAAGATTTATGATTCTGAAAAAATGGACCCCAGGGGCAGGTCTGCCCCCACCCCGGGGCAATATACATGTATATTACCATAATATATTACCATAATATTCAAACATCTTCTTCTCTGAAACCGTTTGGCCAGTCAAAGATAAACGTCATGTGGAGCATTCTTAGGAAGGGAGAATGAAAGTTTATATAAATGGTCCAGGTCACATGACCAAGATGGCTGCCAATTTTAGCTATAAATTAAAATAGCGAAAACTTTTTATAAATCTTCTTCTTCAGAACCGGAAGAAACTTTGTCTGAAGCATCAGTGAATGGAACTCGATCTACAAAGTTTATATAAATCATGAGCCCTGGATGATCTTGACCTATTTTATGGCAATGTCAGCTGAGGTCGCATATCCCAGATCTCAGGTGAGCGTTTACAGGATCATTGGTCCTCTGGTTCTTATTTTAGCTTCAAAACATAGACTTACACAATCAATGTTTTGAGCAAAAATGCTAAAAATATCAATTTTTTTTTCTAATGAAATTTTTAATTTTTACAGCTGAAAAAATTCTCAGTATAATGCATGGGCAAGTTTTCGTAATGTGTGAGGGAAAGTTGAAATTTTGGTGTGCACCGAAGAAGCCCCAGAAGTAATTACATGCCACAGTTTAACTCCTTTAAGCCTCAGGCGTCCTTTTTGTTGGACATAGGCAAACAGCATAGCCCCAGATGTGACGCCGCAGAACGCGGCGTCCCATCTGGGGCTATTCTGTTTGCACAGAGAAATTTCATCGAAAAATGGGATAAAAAATAAAGACCAATCCTAAGACCCCTAAAATGAAAGTGGGCGCACCCATTTGATAATAATGGGAGAATCCATTCATTAAACATGGTTTAAGAATCTAAGGTTGTGTTGGTGCAGAATAGACCCACAATAATTTATGTTATTTTAAAGTTTCTGAAAGCCTTATATATCTTTCTTAAACACTCATAAAATTCTGCTGTTTTGATACAAATTGATGATATCTAGACATGATATAAATCTTTTATTTCCTTATTAAAACATTATACGGGATCACCATAGTTACAGTTCATTTAATGAAGGTGCAAATTATGATTGTTAAAACTGCTGACACTACCCATTAGGAAAACATGCCCATGAAATAAGGACCACCTTAAACCCACCTTACATGGTACTATTATATAGCAAAATTGGGGTGTACAGGAGACAGGGGTATTATATTATTTTTTATCCAAAACATGTAGGTGAAGCAGTTCTAACGTGCACCTGCACGATCTATGTTTTGAACCCAAAATATTAAAAATATAAACATTTTCTAATTTGAAATTTTCAATTTTTACAGCTGCAAAAATCACAAAAATCTTCTGCATATTGCATGGACAACTTTTCGTAATGATTATACTTGGATTCTGTTTCAAAAAAACAAACTTTCTCATTACGAAAACATGCCAATGTAATAAACAAATTTTTCCCCAAGTTGTAAAAATTTAAAACTTTCAGTAGAAAATTTTTGATTAAAAATTTGATTAAAATATTTTTGCTCAAACTATTGATTGTGGGTACACGTTAGAACTGCCTTGCGCCTTGCTGAGGCGGTCCTAACGAGTATCCACAATCTATGTTTTGGAGCAAAGATAGCTAGGTATACCCCTGTGCTTACCCCAGTTTTGCTTATAAGAAAGAAAGAAAGAAAGAAAGAAAGAAAGAAAGCGGTTCCCAGTTTTGCTAAGAAAGAAGAAGAAAGAAAGAAAGAAAGTAAATGGAGCTACTGAGGGCCTCATGGAAGATTAGCTGTCACTAAATGTGTTACTCTCTTGAAATAAGAAATATTATTATAATTAACAGACAACCATCAACAAACAGACAAAATCATATATCACGTACATTACGAAAACACGCTCATGCAATATATACAGAGATTTTTTCAGTAGCAAAATTTGAAAACTTCATGGGAATTTCTTTAATAGTTTTAATATATTTGCTCAAAACATTTATTGTGGATACACGTTATGCACTAGTCATTTGTAACCACGCCAACCCCCAGGCCGAGGGATTAGTGGGGACTTTGACTTTTGGTCCAGCAAATCCCCGCTAAAATTAAGCCCCAACCTGCGTGGACTGCTCGTTGGTAAAACCACTGCTGTTTTCCCCTGCTGCCTGCTATGTTTTCATTTCATGGCCCTTTTTGCATTATATAAAGCAAACTCCACATATTTCCCCCGCACTGCCATGGCAAAACTTTGGTCAAAGCCCCACTAATTTCCATGGCTTTTCCCCGCCCTCCCCCAGGGCCTGGGGGGGGGGGGCGTGGTTGCAAATGACTAGTGCATTAGAACCACCTTGACGAGGTGGTTCTAACGAGTACCCACAATCTATGTTTTGGACCAAAAATAAGAAAAATAGGTATTCCCCTGTACACCTCAATTTTACTATATAAAAGTGGAGGCCCCGGGGTTAAGGGGGTGGGGGGGTGTATACATTTCTCAGACTTCAACAGTTTTCCTGATGAGAATTTCTATTCAATCTTCACCAAACTGCAGTATTATATATTATTTTCTGTGATTTCTACAGTTCCTAGGAAACAAAATGCTAAAGCTTTTAGCAGATAATCAATATGCAAATGATTGGGCGGGGCTTGTGGGCTGCATTAGAGCTTTAATTCACTGCTGCCCAGGTAACGGCTTATAAGGAAAATAAATGAGCCTGTGCGTGAGAAAACCAACAATATGGTTTCCTAACAGGTCAGACACAAACTGGCCTGTACAAGCACAGAAAAGAGCTAGAGGCTTGAAATTTCAGATTTAAGTAGAAGAGGAATTGTAGTACTATCCAAGTAGCGAAAACAAAGGCGCTGATCAGCTTCGCGGTTACCGCCAAGCTGATCTGCATCTTTGTTTTCGCCTATGCAGATTGTTGGTTTTCCCATGAGGCGGCTCAAATGTTAGCCATGTCATGTGATTTTTGGTTTATCATGTGATGTCAAAATCACTGATTAGCCTGCACATTTAAGTAGTTGCTCATGTTATATATTTTCTTGAGTTGAATTTAAATACACTCTTGGTTGTGGTAGATTCCCAGACTGAGCAGGCTAGTCGATATTAGATGACCATTTCACACATATTTTAATGCATGCTTTTCCGGGAGTTGGCTCATATTGGCAGAATAGGCTATACAAAATGGTGGCTTGTGAAAAAGAGAGCTTTATCTACGGTTGCCATGGAAACAAAAACAATATTGGAAATACATGGTTAATTAAGTAGCTGCGGATTGGCAAGTGACTTCATTATGGGAGCGGAGAGCGAGGGAGAATGATGTCTTTTGAAATACCTGATCATGTAAGGAAAGGTTGGATGGCTCATGGAGATGATGGTTTTATAAAGACTTTGATAGCCTTTGTTTTCCATAGGAACCGTGGAGTGTTGAATCAATGTGAAGGAGGTACGCTTATTTTTCTTTTAAAGTGTTGTCAATGCTGTTTTGAAATATTAAGAAGCTTTTTGTTTGTACATTTAGTTAACCTGGCCCCGAGGTTATAAAACTTTTTTCATGCTCAACTCAGCTGAGCTTGAAATTTCAAATCCTCATAAATACTGAAATAGCCCAAATATATTGAAATTGAAGGTTTAGAACTCCAAAGCCTGTAATTTATCTTACTCATAAATGTTAAAATGCCAACAATTGTTGGCATTTTAACATTTATGAGCAGGATAAATTTTAGTCTCAGCTGAGTTGAGCATGAAAAAAGTTTTATAACCTGGGGCCTGGTTTATACTTGTACAGTCTGATTTTGACTAAGATGGAACTATGAAAGGTAGAAGATCGAGTCAACGGTGTAGCACATAGAAATGAAATTTGCTAAAATATTAATATACAGCTAGGATTCAACCTTTATTTTACACATTCAGTTGAATCAGCTTCTCAGAAATGTTCGGGAGAACTTAGTTTTTGCGAGTTCTTTACTTCGCGAAAATAAAGTTCTCGCTAATAAAGAATTACTATTAAGCTTTATAGACTGCATCAGTATTCCCTCACGAATTCAAGAACTTGCCACTGATTCAGAAATAAAAAATTTGCTAAATAAAAGTCATGCGAAAAATTCCGAACTTACAGTATGTACTGCATGTGGTATCTTCATGACATAAATAATTGTTGAGAGGGATATTAAGGATCAGCTCAGTTTTTTAAGAAGAGTTTCATGTTTAAATGCTACTTTGCTAGCTATGCAAGATGGTTGAATTTGTTGAAAAGCTGAAAAGTTTGAATTCAAAATATTTTGAGTCCTCCAGGATAATTCATCAATAAAACATGCCGGTGAAATGAATACCTCCTTATACCCCACATTTAAATAGTAAAACTGGGGTTTACAGGGGTAGATATAATTTTTGTATTTTTGATTAAAAACATAGATTGTGGGTACTCGTTAGTTCAACCGCCTCAGTGAGGCAGTTTTAACATGAACCCACAATGTGTTGAGCAAAAATATAAGAAATGTCAAAAATTTTCTAAAAAAAAAATTCAATTATTTAAGCTGAAAAAAGTCTGTGTATATTGCATCATTTGCATGGGCAAGTTTTGGTAAGGCCATATTAATAGATAACTAATTTTTAGATTCTCATTCCCACGCGCCCTGTTTAAAACCCTGTTTCTTCTTTTGGTTGGAAAAGATAAAATTGGCTTAAGTCTTTTAATGCAAAAATCATATAAACTTTTTACCAAAACTATAGGCCTTGAAGACGGGTCCTTGAAGACAATCCTTACGAAAACTTGCCCATGCAATATACAGAGATTTTTTGAGCTTTAAAAATTGAAAATTTTCAGTATAAAATTTTTGATATTTTTTCTTATTTTTACTCAAAACATAGATTGTGGGTACACGTTAGAACCGCCTCGGCGAGGCGGTTCTAACGAGTACCCACAATCTATGTTTTGAAGCAAAAATAAGAAAAATAGGTATACCCCTGCATACCCCATTTTTACTATATGAGCCGCATCGTGAGTAAACCGGATTTTTGCCTAGGCGAAAACAAAGGCGCAGATCAGCTTCGCGGTAACCGCGAAGCTGATCAGCGCCTTTGCTTTCGCTACACGGATAGTACAATTTCTCTTCTACTTAAATCCGAAATTTCAAGCTTCTAGCCTGCTTCTGTGACTGTACAAGCCGGTTTGTGTAGGACCTGGTCGAAAACCCCGAAGACCGGTTTTCTCGCGTCGCGGCTCATATAAAAGTGGGGTTCAAGGTATACATTACACGGACATGTTTTCCTGATGAAGTGGGTGCCCTAAAATAAAAAATAAGATCCACCCACTCCAGTATTTTCAAACATTTGGATGAGAATCTAATAATTGATTTTCCTTGCCTAAGGTGTATTTCAGAATCAAGACATTCTCTGGAAATTCTATTCTTTAATTTTCCTTTAAAGTAGCCCTTAAGGGCAGATATGAAATCAAAAGCTTAATGATTTCAGAAATCATAAAATAATGATTTTGAAAGTCGTAAAACATGTTTTAATTCAAACCATCAGGGTTTATTCGAATATTGCTGATACATATCTGTGGATATTTAGCCATAAAAGATGATAATTATAAGCATTGATCCTCCCATGGGTAAAACAATGACTTTGATTATAATTTGGTTTGGAATGTTCTAAAGGATAATAGGAATAGTAAAATTCATGCTTAAATTTCTTAAACGTAACTTGACACGAATTTGTGAAAATTATTACAAATTTTGAGAATGGGAATAAATTTTTGCAGATTACATTTTATTTTCGGAAACAAAATTCTTTCCTTTTCTCCATTTTTAGAATATTTTCATACTTGTATTGCTGTTTGGATGTATTGGTTTACCCTCTAGGCAATGCATTGCATGATGGAACTATATTTTGTGGCGTTACAATCAAAGAGAAAAAAATCCCAAGGGGAGGAGGAATACCTGAGAAATAAATAGTTCCTAATGAATTGTCTATATGTTTAAAAGCATTGGAGCTGATTTACCAACTGATAATGATTTAATGAAGAGTTTGAAACAAGACTTTAACAAAGGGAGTGTGTCACAGGGGTGATCAAGGCCACATGAAATTAATTTATTGGTTTCTGTTCCTGTTTTATGCACTAATTATTTGTAATCATGGCCCCCAGCCCTTGGGAATAGTGGAGACTTTTGACTTTTGGTCCAGCAAATCACTGCTAAAAGCCCCACACTGCGGGGACTGCTCGTTGTTAATCCCCCGCAGCCTGCTATTTTTTCATTTCACCACCCTTTTTGCCTATATAAAGCAAACACCGGGTATTTCACCCACACTGCCGTGGCAAAACTTTGGTCAAAGCCCACGGCTGTCCCCCGCCCTCCCCTGGGGCTGGGGGCCATGGTTACAAATGACTAGTGCATTATGAACAAGAATGTTAGTTTGCAATTTAGTTCTTCTGAGAATTTGATATAAATAGAAAACCTCTATCTAACAGCAGCTGTAATTGAAAGAAGTCTTTTTTCTTCCTTTTCCCTGTTTTTGGTCATGTCTGTTTACGATGGCCAATGTGGGTGTTGTTACATCAAATTAAAGGATGACAGGAGAAACGACAATAAAAAAGCAATTGATTCGTCTAAAAATGGGTTATTTATTACAGTCAAATTTATTCATTCATGTGCTGCACCTAGCTATCAGTAAAAGACGTTGCAGTGACCAGTGCAATATATGGAGACCATCCGCAGTTGGCATTCCCTTAACAATGGTAAGAGGGGGGTGATGTGACATCAAATTTCAGGAAATTTACAATACAAAAGCAATTGCTAGGTGGTTTAACTAGAAAACGGTTATTAGTTGAATTCATTTATATGCCACTTCCAACTGTCAGTAAAAGGCTCAGCATCAGTGAAATAATGTTACCATCTGCAATTGGCATTCCCTTATCACAATTTCATGGGGGTGTTGTTACATAGAATTTCAGGAAAAATGATAATAAAAAAGCTAATATATCTAAAAAAGGGATATTATAGTCAAATTCATTCATGCACCGCACCTTTCTGTCAGTAAAATATCCTGCATCAGTGCAATTTTAACCATCTGCATTTGGCATTTTCTTACCAGGAAAACAATGTATGTCAGAAACACGCTTTCTGCACAATGATTTTTTTTCTTATCAGGAAAACAAGTCCATGTTATGTATATATAACCCCTTAAACCCCACTTTTGAATAGCAAAACTGGGGTATGGAGGAGTATACCAGTCCTATTGTTCTCATTTTTCTTATTTTTGCTTTAAAATATAGATTGTGGGTACTGGTTAGAACCGCCTCACCAATTGGTTCTTACATATACCCACAATCTATGTTTTGAGCAAAAAAAGAAAAATATGAAAAAAAAATCTACTGAAAATTTTCAGTTTTTACAACTTGATAAAAATCTGAATATTACATGGGCGAGTTTTTGTGAGGTTGAAACTAAAACAACCACTAAGATTTTCTCTGGTGCTGCTAATTTCTGAGTCATACTTTTTAACGCTTTATCACAGCATTCAATGATTAACTTTTTAGCTCACCTGAGCCGTTAGGCTCACAAGGTGAGCTTATAGGATGGCCATGATCCGGCGTCCGTCCGTCCGTCCGTCGTCCGTCCGTCGTCCGTCCGTCCACAATTTCAAAGATCTTCTCCTCTGAAACCGCTTGGCCAATCAAAGCCAAATTTTATATGAAGCGTCTATAGGAAGGGGGAACCAATGTGTATATAAATAATCCAGGTCACATGACCAAGATGGCCGCCATGCCCATATATGGTAAAAACCCTTCAAAAATCTTCTTCTCCAGAACCCAAAGGCCTAGGATCTTGAAATTTGGCATTTAGCATAAAGGACTCAAGGTCCACAATGTGTATATAAATCATGACCCTGTGATGACCTTGACCTATTTTACGGCAAGGTCAACATAGGTTGCCAATGCATTTGAAAGGGGAAAACTTTTAAAATGTCATTTAAAGTGAACGTCCTGCAGGAAATGGGCAGTAGGACTGAATATTAATGATTCTGAAAAAAAAAATGGACACCAGGGGCTCATATGCCCCAATCCCGGGGCAATATACATGTATATCTCCATAATATTGAAACATCTTAGACTCCTCTGAAACCGCTTGGCCAATCAAAGCCAAATTTTATGTGAAGCATCTATAGGATAGGGTAACCAATGTGTATATAAATAATCCAGGTCACATGACCAAGATGGCCGCCATGCCCATATATGGTAAAAACCCTTCAAAAATCTTCTTCTCCGGAACCGGTTGACTGATTTCAAGGAAACTTGGCATGAAGTATCAATGGCTAAAGTACTACAATGTATAATTATATAAATCATGACCCTGTGATGACCTTCACCTATTTTACGGCAAGGTCAACATAGGTCGCCAATGCATTTTAATGGGGGAAAACTCTTGAAATGTCATTTAAAGTGAAAGTCTTGCAGGAAATGCACAGTAGGACTGAATATTAATGATTCTGAAAAAGATTGGTCCCCGGGAGCTTCTATGCCTCCACCCCGTGGCAGTATACATGTATATTTCCATAATATTCAAACATCTTCTCCTCTGAAACCACTTGGCCAATCAAAGCCAAATTTTATGTGAAGCATCTATAGGATGGGGTTACCAATGTATATATAAATAATCCAAGTCACATGACCAAGATGGCCGCCATGTCTATATATGGTAAAAACCCTTCAAAAATTTTTTCCTCCGGAACCGGTGGACTGATTTCAAAGAAACTTGGCATGAAGCATTGATGGCTTAAGTACTGCAATGTATATATAAATCGTGACCCTGTGGTGACCTTGACCTATTTGACGACAAGGTCAACATAGGTTGCCAATGCATTTGAATGGGGAAAACTGTTAACATGTCATTTAAAGGGAATAAATAAACTAGAAATGGACAGAATATTGATTATTCTGAAAACAAATGGCCCAAGGGCTTCATCTGCCCCTGCACTGGGGCTAAACACCATAATATTCAAACATGTTTATTGGTATATGTAGCAGATCTCAGGTGAGCGTTTACAGGACCATTGGTCCTCTGGTTTATTTTCTTATTTTTTTTATTTATTATTTTTTTTTTTTTAACCCACTTACTCATAGATTCTATTCCCATGGTTATGCTGTATCACAAAGAAAATGTTTTGGAAGTACGCTGTATTTGGTGAGGTCGGTTTCTGTCTGGTCAGAAAACTGTAAGACAGTTTTTCTTGTGACAAGGCTGTTGTAACTTATAGCTTTTTTGCATTAATTATTTATGCCTTTAAAAACAAAAGCAGTGCAACTCGATCGGTTTAGTTAATGTCTTTGTTTTTCCGTAAAGCAATTCTAGTTTCTATACCAATATACACGAAGCATTATATTAAATTGTTGTCCTTGTCTTTGTGAATTTTAGAAAAGCACGCCAAATTGTAGTACCTTTAATAATTTGTCTGAAACACTGAATACAATCAGAAAGCTCACATGATTGAAAAATTCTGTAAGGCATATCAGGAAAACATGTCTGTAAAATAAATACTCCCTTATACCCCACTTTAATGTAGTGAAACTCAGTGTAAACCTATTTTTCTCAATTTTGATACAAAACAGATTGTGGGTGCTCGTTAGGGTCGCCTCGCCAAGAAAATTTAAAATATTTTCTAATGAAATTTTCAAGTTTTACAGTTGAAAATAAATCTGTAGATTACATGGACATGTTTTCGTAATGACATGATCGAGAAATTCTGTTAGACAGCTATTAGAGCCTGCATGGAAACAAAAATCACAGCACATCTCAATTATTGACTAGAGACATTTGGCTTTTAGCGTATTTATCTAATGTAGCCGGGGTGATTATTGTCATTTGATGAGTCGAAAAATTAGTTTTCACAGTTTACGAAGTGTCGTGTGGGAAGCGCGAGCGATCAAGCTGTGAGCAATTGTCGTCCCTTGTATGGAAAATTGACAGTTTATGGATGTATCAGAGTCGTAGGAAAAGTTGTTGTATCCAGGAATAATAAACCATGGTAATTACCATATTGAATGCCACAGTAACAATAAGGTATACCATGATGACTATAAAAAATGCCTTGATAACCATAAAATATATCATGGTGATAAAAGATTAATAACTTTTATAAGAATACGTAGGTGATCCAAGAAGTAATGCGAACACACCTATATCTTAGTAACCAATGCAGATACATTTAAATAATTTGGCATGTTGACACGTGCATATATATGCAGTAATTAGGTGTAATATCATGAAGTTCAGATGACGAGTTGAGATATAAGGGTTATTTGATTTGTCGACCCTAAGTCGACATGGACGCGAAATCGACTGAAAAAGTTATTTTTGTTTGGGGTACAGGGAAAGATTTTGTGCTCCAATTTATTAAATTGACATTTATATACACACAAATCATATTAGTTGTGTTAAATATGCCTTATGTTTGGAAATAATAGAGAAAACGAAATGCAAAGATCAGCAAGGACTATTCTATGTTGCCTAGCAACGGCATCTTACAAAAATATCACAATTTCAACCAAGTACGACAAATACCCATAATTCATGCGTATATTTGACCCCGATAAGGATGTAAATATCGACATTTTTGCCCACAGCCTATCACAACGAAGAATTTCTATTAAAAAAATAAATATTGTGTGGAATTCAATCTTTTTGGTTAAGTAGAAGGGGCCTTGATGAAAATGTGGAGATTTGGAGAGTTAAAAATTTACTCAAATTCTAGGGGGTACAGATAGCCTAACCTCAATAATTTGTGCTAAGTTCAACTCATCAAGGTATATACAGTAACTTTTTAAAGGGATTATTGTACTTTGGAATAAAACGATGTTTAACGTAATTATGCTTTACATTATGACATTTCATTACATAAATAAAATCCATTTTAACCGTGGCCAATGTCGTTTACCTTGCATTCTCTTGTTGCTAGGCAACGAGGGTTGCTATGTGATTCAGTCAAAATAGTAATCGGATTTGGAAAAACCAATAATGCATCATTATTCTGATGTAAACTATCTTGAAAAATGGCAATGGTGAAAGAAATTACACATTAGTTCGCATTACTTCTTGGATCACCCTCGTATGTGTTAGCTACATCATAACCAAGAAATATACAACGGTACTCATTATACATATTGTAGTAACCGTAAAATAGATGCATGGTAACCAAATAATATACTGTGGTAACCATATGATATACCATGGTAACCATATAATATACTGTGATAACAATAAAATATGCCATGGTAACCTTAAACATACACATACTTACATACTTTGGTATCAATTTAATATACTGTTGTTATCATAAATATACTGTGGTAACAAAACATGAGTTTTTTTGCTGTTTTTTTTTTTTTTTTTTTTTTTTGCAAGAAAAATTATGGTCTCATGTAGGGAAATCAAAGATTCTAATCAGCTAAACACTTATTCTTGCATAGATATCTATGTGCATAGCTGTTTGAGGCCGATTTCGATTGGTCGAAAGCCGTGTTCAAACAGCAAAACCCATGTTCAAATCATGAAATTCACGTGCCGTTTGAACATGGGTTTTGGGCGACGTCATTGGTCAATGCGACGTGACGTCATGTGTTTCGTAGAAACAAAATGGCCGACGTTGAAGAAGCTCCGCTGTTTTCGGTGAGTTTTTACGTTGCTAATGTTATTTTCAAGAGATTTTAAGTGGATTAGAGTGAAAATGCAAGAATAGCGATCAACCATGGTTTGTTTCAGTGTTCAAACATTCGCTGGATCACTCGGAAGGTGTTTGAACACGCGGCCTGCGGCCTTGTGTTCAAACACCTTCCTCGTGATCCATCGAATGTTTGGACACTGAAAACCATGGTTGATCCCTATATTTAACACTGGCAGATCATGGATTTCAATGGTTATGAATAACAGGCATTAAAGTAACACTAAGAAATTTAAATTTTTAGCCTGTGTGGGGGGAGGCCAAAGACATTGCCAGGTTTCAAACCATATAAAAAGTAACAAAAGAAATGCCATTTCTGTCTCTCAAAGTAAAGATACAAAGACTGTTAACGAAGTTTCAGTAGAAAATTACCTCCATGAATCAATAACACAATTTCCTTATGTCCCAAATTGGTTTTCCCACAGGAACTTTAGCGTGTAATAAAATCTGTTGTGACACCAAACCTTCCTTTTAGCAAGAGTCAGTCTGCAGTTTTGTGTGGTAAAATTTTGGATGCCCTCCGCCATTGTCTTGGTGTGGGGGAGCATGGTGGCCCAGTGATAGAGCATTATAAGACTCTGAGTTATTAAGGTTTTGTGTTAAAACCTTGCTGGGGCAGGGTATTGCAAAATATGGTAAGTCACACATGGAAAAATCCAAATTGCAGGTGCTTAAGCTTAATGCACCAGTCATTTGTAACTACTGCCCCCCCACACACACACCTACGGCGAAGGGTGGGGGATAGCAGGGCACTGAAATCTGAAAAGTCATAATACCCGCCATTCCCCGTAGGTGGGAGAGCAGTGGTTACAAATGACTGGTGCACATAAGGAACTTGAAACATTATCAGTAGAGCTCCGGCCCCTTGTGAACTTTGTGCCAAAGAAAATTCAAGGACACCAGAGCGAGATGTCCTATGTTTGATATAACCATGTAATATCCTTTAGCAAGACACTTAATTTCACTTAAACCTCCCCATAGTTCTGGTTTTAAATACCCACCATCACGAAAACATGCCCGTGTAATGTATACCCCCTTGAACCCCACTTTTATATAGCAAAACTGGGGTATGCAGGGGTATACCTATTTTTCTTATTTTTGCTCCAAAACATAGATTGTGGGTACTCGTTAGAACCGCCTCGCCGAGGCGGTTCTAACGTGTACCCACAATCTATGTTTTGAGCAAAAATAAGAAAAATATCAAAATTTTTCAGCTGAACATTTCCCATTTTTAAAGCTCAAAAAATCTCTGTGTATTGCATGGGCAAGTTTTCGTAATGGAAGTGTTGGCTTTGTCCCAGTATCACTAAAAAAATTTTGACAGGGACATTTGGCTAGACCAAATGAAAATGGAGATGAAAATTTCAGCTTATTATCTTGGCTGTAGTGTGAATTATTTAGGGTAATTTTGTCCAGAGACAAGAATTTGATGACAGTAATATGGTTCTGTATGACCCTTGAGGCATTATTATAAGCCTGTCTGAGGTTATAAATTACTTCTCTCGGAAAATGATCTTTCGCTGTCATTTCAACATGGAACAAACATGTTTTGATGTGAGTTGTTGACAGTTGTTAGGGCATTCGAATGTTGCTGAGTGGGTGTTACAGGTCAACCTCATTATAATGCTAGTTTTGGGGTCCATGAAAATAGACTTGTTATAAGTGAAACCATGTTATATTGAGGTTATTTACAATAGACATATAGCAAATGCCATGACCTGGTCACTTTATATTGAAAACATCACTATATAATAGGGGCGTTATAATGAGGTTGAACTATCTGATACCTCATTATAAATAAGACTATTGGTGTGGTTTTTAACGTCTCAGTTAACAACTTTTTAGTTATGCCTAGATGGACCCTGGTGACTGCTTCCAGTGTATTAAAGCAGTTCTATAGACAAGTAATGTGTCTTCTTCAATTCAAAACCTAGCATCTGTTGATTTTGAACCCAGGAACTCTTAATCCCACTGACTCTTAGACCACAACGCATCCACACCCCCATCAGTATTGGAGTGTTTCTCCTAAAGTAGGTTTACCAATCATGTATAGATTTCTCAATGATTTCCTCTTGTGAATAGTACTTTCTTGTATGCAGACTACCACTGTCTTACTGGATTTCTTTATTGTGTTGTGCAGCATCCTTCTATTGTGTGGGCACAAATTGTAATCTGATCTCAGAGAGAGTTAAAGTTTCTGACATAATTTTCTTGTAAATTGTTACCTGGTTGGAAATCTAAGAAGGCCTCAGATGACTCTAAACCCCCAAGAGACGTTGCTTGCCTTAAAGCAGGAAAGATAATATTGATTTCTTATGTTTTATTTCAGCCATTAAGTTGGAAAATTTGCTTCTGGAAAAAGCAGAAAACATGGGTGCTTTTCCATGCCGTATAGAATGCTGTCGCACAGGCCACTTGGTGCTTTTTAAAATTTTCTCTGCTTTAAGAATCTTTGAATCTGAGATTTTTTTATGAAGCCCCTCATTTTCTTTTTCTCTACTGCCTGTTGGGTGTCCTGCAGTCAGCCTTAGAATCAGAGTTTCTACCTAGCTCCACTTCAAAGTTTCTGGAATTTTCTGGAAGCTCTTTAAATATGGAGATCGAGAATTTTCCAGAATTTTCCAGGTAGCCTAAAAGCATATTGATTTAGTATGAATGTAAGTATTTTAGAAGATATTATGGAAATTTCTAGTTCTTTCTTATTTAAATTATGTAGTATTAAAGTATTAAGGTAAATTTGTGGAAATCCAGAATTTTCCAGTATCACAAAATTAATTACATGATACAGTATCAAAGTTGTATGGGAAATACTTGCTTAAAGTATATTTGAGCCACCTCGTGGGAAAACCAACAATCTTCATAGGCGAACACAAAGACGCAGATCAGCTTCGCGGTAACCGCGAAGCTGATCAGCGCCTTTGTTTTCGCTACTCGGATAGTACAATTCCTCTTCTACTTAAGTCCGAAATTTCAAGCTTCTAGCTCATTTCTGTGCTTGTACAGGCCAGTTTGTGTCGGACCTGTTCGGAAACCACATTGTTGGTTTTCCCACGAGGCGGCTCATTTGATTGATACAGATTATACATTAATTAAAGAATTAAATTATTAAAATGATACATGTATTTCTAATATTTTTGGAAAATTTTTTCTGAGGTTGATATGTCCAAATTATTAGCGAGTTCTTGTATTTGTCAGTATGTACTTGTAAAGCTTATCACAAGTCTTAATCAGCAAAAACTTTGATTGTTTTTAGTCAACAAACACCTGGACCTCTTTATAACATGGTTTGTTAAAGCATGATTTTGGATATAAAACGCATCATTGATGGACTCCAAATTGTCATTTTAGTCTTTCACTTTATTTTGCTATTATATCTATACATTTCACTCTCGTTATAACATGGAATGGATCATAAGCTAACATGGAAACTTGCCTGGACCCCAACAATAGTGTTATAAAGAGGTTGGGGTGTAGTTTGGGAAATTAGTTAAGATTAAGTTCTAGCAAACATTTCCAATCTTATAGTACATCAGGAAAACATGTCCGTGCAATGAATACCCCCTAAAACCCCACTTTTATGTAGTAAAACTGGGGTTTACAGGGGTATACCTATTTTTCTTATTTTTGCTCCGAAACATAGATTGTGGGTACTCATTAGAACCGCCTCGGCGAGGCGGTTCTAATGTGTACCCAGAATCAATGTTTTGAGCAAAAATAAGAAAAATATCAAAAATTTTCTAATAGAAAATTGCAATTTTTACAACTTAAATATTCTCTGTATATTACATGGGCGTGTTTTCGTAATGTTACTCTGGTAGACAATGTTGACGATCCCCTTCAGCTAATCCTGAATTTGATTTTGATCACAGAGCCATTTGAAAGTCCATGAATCAATACAGTACAATATCACCGTGTCCATTCAAAACGCATGAAAAGAGGTCGTAACGCATGATCGGCGGCATTTTCACGTATGATTGCGGTAGTTTCCTTCGGATTCGCCGCCATTTTTGGAGGAAACTTTAGCGGTAAGTTTTTACAAACGTTTATTTGAATTATTTAAATAGACCTTTCCAACGAACGATCTAGCCTATCCGGATCTACATACATGCCTCTAATTGCCGAGTGTTCTACTGATGCATAGGCTTCGATAGAACTCGCAAACATTCGAGGAGATTATTGTTTTGCAAGTTCGGCCATACACGAAAATAACATTCGCCCAAAAACGTTTCGTACTTTTTTCATTTTCTTCAAAGTTTTGACTAACTGTTGGATGATTTTGCTTTTTGACATCACACTTTAACTTAAGAAGCCAATTTCTCATGATTTTTTCCCGAACAACCACGGGTTAAAACAAAATACGTCAAAATTAAAGTAACGCACGATAATACGGCAACCTGGTCTCTCGAACTTTGCAAGTATTTACAATGAATAACATATTTTTAAGGGGTAAAAGCAAGCCAAATGCTCATTTGTTGTCAAGTCCCGTTGTAGTTTGAAGTAAGGTCCAGGTTACTTCATTTCCAGGTGTAATATCTTACTGAAGTTGCATTCCATCCCTTGTCCATAAACAGCATATAAAAGGGCTTCAACAATTTATGAATGTTGATTCTGTGCGACGTCTTATTTATTTTAACATAAATTAACATTCCATAGTTTAATCTTAAATAAAATACCGTATCATGTGCTTTTGGACTATGAGGGCAGCAAGGTCTGAGGTCGGTAGCCAATAGAACAAAAGCCAATCTTTGTATGAGGCATGCGCGTAAATTTTGTTTGTCCTCTTTTTCGTCAATCTCTGTGTCAATCTTGATGAGATAAACATAGGTCATATTAACATAGTGTGTTCATGTGCCAGGTGCATGTGCGAGTTGGTTATGGACCCCTGGTCTAGAGCGCATTGCATAAATAGTCACGCCGCATATACGCTCAATCATCTTTGCACAATGTATATTCAACAAAAGTTAAGCTTTTCCAAGAGATGCTCGCTATCTCACATCGCTATCTTAAGTGTATGATCATGTGTCAACCATCATCAATAGCAGAATAGTCAAAGATAAGGAAAGGCTCGGGCAGATCTCTCGGCATGCGCGTATGGCCTACTGCAATTGCATGGTCCAATCAAGATGACCAGAAGTCGGTGGTCGTTTAACCACAAGTTGTGAATACTGTATTCTATTTATGCCCAAATAATAAAACAGTTTCAGATTTGTTTCAATGTTTCTTTCACGCAGCCAGGATGGTGTATTATAAGGGGGAGGGGGGGTACCACCTATACATACATGCTACAGCCTTATCTAGAAGTGTTATGCGGCGAGTCAACAGCGGCAATCGATTAAAAGAATTCACAATCGATAGTCAGTAAGTCAGTATATATAGTAAGAAAGAAAGAAAAGAGAAAAAAAACGATTTTCATGAAAACGAAAGTAGCACACTTCTGTGTAAATACTGATATATTGAGCAATGATTAATTATCCCTCCCAAGTACAATTGATTGACTGATGGTTTAATTTGGGTTGAGTTTTTACAGGTTTTACTATTCGGATACCATTTGATTTATATCAGTCTTTTGATTGACTGCATTGCTGAAGCTTGAAATTACTGTACATATTTTATCTGTTCATTGCCAGTTTATTCAGGGTCACTGAGGAGAATTTATTACTCGAAACAGATCTGTCTGGCCCAACCTCTTTTTATGAATTTTTGCATAGCTCAAGGGAACTCAATTTTAGATCATTATTGGTATTCATCATGGTATTTCCTTTTCTACGGCACCGTAGAACATAACTGTTTTAGAGCTATTTATAGCAGTGCCGAGCCGAGCTGCAAGAGTCCTTTTGGTCACGGTATACGTGGTCATACACTGAAAAAAGTGCTGAGAGATCGCAAGCTTTTTTGAAAAGCTTATACTTGGTATATATTAGAGTCATGCTGTTTAGGTAGCAGGGGATAGTTTCGTACTTTGACCCCCTTCGATTTTTTTTAACTATTTTACTACCTACTATTTTACTACTTGGCTTGGAAATGGCATTGCTGACTCTAGAAAAAGAAGTTTTTCAAAACGATATTTGAAATTGCAGAAAAAACAATGAAAAACAACTTAAATTTGACACTAAACAACCCCCCCCCCCCCCAAAAAAAAAAAAAAAAAAGAAATTAACAATGGGCAACAAAGTATCCATTTAAATCTCCCTACCCCAAAGATAGCCATTTTTTCTGAAAACCCCAAAAATACCGAAATTCGAAATGTTGACTCAAAAAAAATAGGCCATGCCTATGTATAGAGATGGCGAAAATGTCAGAGTACCCACTCGGGGTCATTCCAGTAATTTATATGACTCGGTCAACATCAGAATATAGATAAATTGTAGAAAGGGAGGAGGTTTGTCCATATATTTGATTTAATCTCTCTGTAATTTATTACTGACAGTCTCAAAGTAATGGACTAACTATATGCTCAAACGGTAAGAGAGAGACCCTTGGTTCGTGCCCTGGTCGGGCCACATTCTTCTTCTGCTTCTTTGATAGCTATGCCAACAGAGCTACCGAGCAACACGGTCAGCAAATTACTGTTTTACAGCAAGGATTCAGCTTTGTACAATTGACGAGCACCAAACGTGTAAACTGGAGACAAATGAGCGTTTGGCTTGCTTTTACCCCTTAAAATATGTTATTCATTGTAAATACTTGCAAAGTTCGAAAGACCAGGTTGCCGTATTATCGTGCGTTACTTTAATTTTGACGTATTTTGTTTTAACCCGTGGTTGTTCGGGAAAAAAATCATGAGAAATTGGCTTCTTAAGTTAAAGTGTGATGTCAAAAAGCAAAATCATCCAACAGTTAGTCAAAACTTTGAAGAAAATGAGAAAAGTACGAAACGTTTTTGGGCGAATGTTATTTTCGTGTATGGCCGAACTTGCAAAACAATAATCTCCTCGAATGTTTGCGAGTCCTATCGAAGCCTATGCATCAGTAGAACACTCGGCAATTAGAGGCATGTATGTAGATCCGGATAGGCTAGATCGTTCGTTGGAAAGGTCTATTTAAATAATTCAAATAAAAGTTTGTAAAAACTTACCGCTAAAGTTTCCTCCAAAAATGGCGGCGAATCCGAAGGAAACTACCGCAATCATACGTGAAAATGCCGCCGATCATGCGTTACGACCTCTTTTCATGCGTTTCGAATGGACACGGTGAATATCGCCTGGAGTTATCTTTGACTGGTATTAAATATTTAAGAGATTTGGCTGGTAGCAAGACTGATTAGATCCCTTAGGTGCTTGGTCATATTATAGATAGTTGATGAACAAAGGGATAGGTTTTCACTGGTAAGGGATTTGTTGTGGCTTTAATCATTGCGGTAGACATTTTTCTTTTACTTTGTATTTAGAAAAATTTTTGAAAGTGAATTAAACAGTATATATGTCGGTATGGGGATAAATCTACCACCTGCGCTGTTCTTAATATTTAACAACAAGGATGCACATTTACATGAATAAATCACTACATGTTTATAACAGAATGTAGCCTTAACTAACAGTATGTAACCTTTTCTAACAACAGTGGATGTGTTTTCTTTAACAACTGTGATTTCTTAGAATATTACAGTTGTAGCGGGTCCTTATTTAACAGCAGTTTATAGGAGTATTGTCAAAATGACCAAAATCTCTGCTGTAGTGAGGCATCATCATTTGGCTTGGGGATAGTTGTTAGTGGTTGATGTTTTTCATGTTTTAAAGACAAGGATGCATGATAAAAAGAACTGGACAACTATTAACAGTATGTAACAGTTACTAACAGAAGGTACTAACCTTAACTAGCAGAAATCACGGATCTTTATTTAAAGCAGTGGATCTTTATGACCAAAATGAGGTATCTATCATTCAGTTCAAAGCTTGCTTGGGTTTGTTGGTGATGGTTTTGGCCCAGATGTCAATCTCTGAAATTTCATCAGCTGGAATGCACACTAACAGCACTGGACAACTATTAACAGTATGTAACCTTTACTAACAGCATGGGACTCTCTTGCTTTCAACAGTATGGTTAGTCAGTGGTGAATTGTTGGATATTATATCATATTTATCAGCAGTTGTACCACTGATTTGCTGTGCTGCTACTAACAGCATGTACCTCTTCTAACAGCATAGAATGCATTATCTATTAACAGCATGTAAACTTTCTAACAGCATTGATGAAATATGTTGCCTTAACAGAACTGGATGGAACTGTGAATTTAACAGAAATGCATGGCCGGGACTGCAAAATAAGAACAGAAATGTATGGAAGGAACTGCAAATTAAGAACAAAAATGCACGGAACTGCAGTTAAGAGAAATGCACGGAACTCCAAATTAACAGAAATGCATGGAGCTACAAAATTAACAGTAATGCATGGGACAGCAAAATTGCGAGAAATGTATAAAACTGTCAAGTTAACAGAAATGCATGGAACTGTCAACTTAACTGAAATGCATGGAACTACAGTAAACAGAAATGCATGGAACTGGAAAATAAGAAGAGAAATGCATGGGACTGCAAAATTAAAAGACATGCATGGAACTCCAAATTAACAGAAATGTATGGAGTTACAAAATCAAAGGAAATGCACAGAACTGCAGAATTAACAGAAATGTGTGGAATTTCAAATTAAGGACAGAAATGCACAGAACTGCAAAACTGACAGAAATGCATGTCAGAAATATGCATGGAGCTGCAAAAGTAACAGAAATGCATAGAATAGCAAAATAAGATCAGAAATGTGTGGAACAGCAAAGTTAACAGAAATGTATGGAACCAAACTGCAAAATAAGAACAGAAAAGCCTTGAAAGTTTGCAAAATTAACAGTAATACAATAATTGGAATTGCAATATTAAAAGTTATGCATGGGACAAAAATTTTTAAAAAGAATATATGGAATGCATGCATGGAATTGCAAAATAATGAGAAATGCATGGAATTGCAAAGTAAAGTAGCAGCATTGATGAGGTTTGTTGCATTACAGACAGGGGCGTATCCAGGCGGACGCCTGGAAGCCTGGGCTTCAATGTGATTTTTTCAAGTATGGTATTTCCCCGGGTCTTTCTGAGAAAAAATTATGAAAAACAAGTAATTTTAACTGAAAAAAGGTGTTGGGCTTCAACATTACACATTCCCTGGCTACGCCCCTGACAGAAAATACATGGAACTATGGAACCACAGGATATGCCCTTTACCTTACAGCATAGAATGTCTACAAAATGGTTACCGTACAAGAGTGTACCTACGGACAAGATTTTTTTCTACTCACCAGATGACTTCCAAACTACCAGTGTGGGATGGTTTTGAACACAAAAGGACAGATACATCAAGAAAATGGAATATACTGAAAAGTTGAACCAGTCAGATTGATTGGGGGGGGGGGGGGATTTTATACTTATGTATGTTTAGCAAAATGAGGAAAAAATACTTAGAATGTCTCCTGCAAGACTTTTGTGATGACAGCGGAGGCGTGAAAAATATAACTTGATCTCCACTGGAGTGTGTTAGTGACATATCATATAGAGCTTTAATATTTTGTGACTTTAAAGACAGAATAAGTCAGAATAAAAGCTGCAAAATAACACTCATTTCCAGTGCTATAATTATTTTCCGCATTAGAAAACATGAAATCAGGAATCATGAAAGGATGAGTGATTAATGTACCTCGGAGTGTGTCTTCTAAGTCTAATGATTATGATTTATTTTTCATCATATTCTGTCACGTAGACTCATCAGCTAGGTGTCAAAGGGTTCGTTTGTCTTAAGGAGCATTATAGCTAGGTGATATGAGCCACAACATGAGAAAACCGGTCGTCAGGGTTTCCGACCAGGTCTGACACGAACCGGGCTATGCAGCTACAGAAGAATGCTAGATGCTTGGAATTTTAAATATAAGTAGAAGAGGAATTGTACTATCCGTTTAGCGAAAACAAAGGCGCTGATCAGCTTTGCAGTTACTGCGATTTCTGCGAAGCTGATCTGTGCCTTTGTTTTCGCATAGGCAAAATTCCGGTTTTCTCATGACGCGGCTCATATATGTGAGTCTAATTTCATAGATCTGCTTACCTGCCAAGTACAGTAAAAACTAAATCGGGATCATGGAGAAAAATTGTGTTTGGGAATGGTCAGTCAAGTTGGATAAGTTAAAGAATGCATGTGCTGTAGATTGTTAAAAATAAATGACTCGTCATCTTTATGATTTACTGTACAAATTATAGATCCTTGTTTCTGTATAGACAGATAAAAAGGGGGGAAAATACATATATAAAAACAAAAATAAAGTCAAAGGTGCTGATCTTATGATGTGACTTGAATCGTTGCCATGGAAACAAACAAACATATACATTTTTTGTCATGTTATAAAGTATGCACAACGGGAGGTAGAGAGATCTAGAGAAAACGTACATGTAGTTGGTTGGTTAGTGTTTATTACAATTTCTTTTCTATATAAACTTCTATTTATTGCAGTGACTAATGGCTTTTCTTTTATTTTTCTGGAGTCTTAAATTGACATTATTGAAGTAAAGACTTTTTGCTTTGCATCAATCAGAAGGCTGCAACTCAGTCTTGATTCTTCATGAGAGAAAACTTTAGCAATAGCTGCCATTAATAAGCTCACCATTTTGGGAATTTGATCAAAATAGGTCAAGGAGTCCTTGCTAGGTGCAAAACCCAAAATAATAGAGTTGTCCATGAGTGGCTCAAATTTAATTCTTAGGTGATAATTTCCTGACATTTTATGATTAATAAGGTTAGAACATGACAGAATATGTCAGAAACATATCATATTGAAATGATCACTAATCAGTTAGAGAAGATTATTTTCTATGACAGCAATGGCTTCCCATAATAAGATATCATTAAAACACCAATGACTGCCCATATAATTGTCATAAAAGCCTGCATAGAAGATTAAAGATTGTAAATTAAAGTAGGCGTTAAACAGAAAAGCTTGTCATAACATGCAAAGATGGATGTACTACTGTGTGCTAAAGCCTCATAGAGTATAACTTATTTCACCAGCAGGCAGAGTTAAGATCGAGCATCTGGAAGTCAATATGTCTATCGGCCAAGGGCGGGGCAAAGAGCAACATTTTGACCTCCAGTTTGCCCCCTGGGGGTGGGGCTCATAGCAGGGCATTGAAAGCTGAAAAGTCGTAATTCCTGCCTTTCCCCATAGGTGGGGGAGCAGTGGTTTCATATGACTGGCGCATTTGCATAGGTGGGGGAGCAGTGGTTTCATATGACTGGCGCATTTGCTCTCCATAGAACTGTTTTAATACTGAGAAAGTAGTATTAGTCTTTATTTCCAGAGGCTTACACATTTAGCAATAAAATATAAGCTTATCTTCCATTAGGCCCTCAAACTGCCTCCATCCTGACATGACTGGAAAGTTACCCAAACAAGCATACTATCTTGCAATACCTCAACATTGCTGTGGTGCTCTTTTCACTTTAGAAACTCGCAGATCAATTAAGTACTCAATCATCAATCAATTAATCAATCAATATATCAGTCAATCAATTTCTGGTTTCAGGAGACCTTTACCTCAGATGGCAAGCCGAAGGAACAGCGTGTCATTTCATATTCCATCATTTGCTCAATCAATCATTCAATCAGTCAATCAATATATCATTCACTCAATCAACAGATGGCAAGCTGAAGGAACAGTTGTTTTGTATCCCATTGTTTGCTCAGTCAATCAGTTATTCACTCAATCAATCAGTCAATCAATCGATGAATCAATCAATGAATCAATCAATCAAATTTCCAGGAGACATGTACCTCCGATGGCAAACCCAAAGTCTGAAAGAGCAGTTGTTTTGTATCCGGTCATTTGCTCAATCAATCAGTTAATCAATCAATCATTCACTTAATCAATCAATCAATCAGTCATGTTATTTCTATTTTCAGGAAACTTGTACCTCAGATGGCAAACTGAAGGAACAGTCATTTCGTATCCCGTCATTTGCTCAGCATTCTCTATACCATGAGGTAGGTGACCTTTCCCAAATTAAGTAGAATGGACTTTTCCATCCTTTTCAATTGGATGAGTCCTCTTCCATTTTTAGCTCACCTGAGCCGAAGGCTCACAGGTGAGCTCATAGGATAGGCAGGCATCCGTCGTCGTCCGTCGTCCGTCCGTCCGTCGTCCGTCCACAATTTCAAAGAAGAATATTTCTGAACCTAGTAGGCCGATCTTGATCAAATTTAATGAGAACCATAATTGGGTTGGGGGATTGATGGCATTAGGTTTTGGAGCAGATTGTATCAAAATTGTGGTTTCCATGGCAACAGATAGGTCCCATAGACTTACAATGGGAAAAACTAAAAAAATCTTCTTCTCTGAAACCACTAGGCCCACAGCTTTGATATTTGGTATGTAGCAATGGCTAATGGTCATCTACATAAATTGTGCCATTCATGCCCCTGGGGTCAAATTTGGCCACGCCCCGGGGGTCGATAGTCTCCATAGACTTACTATGGGAAAAAAAATAAAAAAATCTTCTTCTCTGAAACCACAGGGTCCACAGCTTTGATATTTGGTATGTGGCAATGGCTAATGGTCCTCTACATAAATTGTGCCAGCCATGCCCCTGGGGTCAAATTTGGCCACGCCCCGGGGGTGGATAGTCTCCATAGACTTAAAATTGGAAAAACTAAAAAAATCTTCTTCTCTGAAACCACAGGGCCCACAGCTTTGATATTTGGTATGTAGCAATGGCTAATGGTCCTCTACATAAATTGTGCCATTCATGCCCCTGGGGTCAAATTTGGCCACGCCCCGGGGGTTGATAGTCTCCATAGACTTACTATGGGAAAAAAATTAAAAAATCTTCTCTGAAACCACAGGGCCCACAGCTTTGATATTTTGTAGGTGGCAATGGCTAATGGTCCTCTACATAAATTGTGCCAATCATGCCCCTGGGGTCAAATTTGGCCACGCCCCGGGGGTCGATAGTCACCATAGACCTACAATAGGGAAACAACTAAAAAAATCTTCTTCTCTGAAACCACTAGGCCAACAGCTTTGATATTTGGTATGTAGCAATGGCTAATGGTCCTCTACATAAATTGTGCCATTCATGCCCCTGGGGTCAAATTTGGCCACGCCCCGGGGGTTGATAGTCTCCATAGACTTTCTATGGGAAAAACATTCAAAAACCTTCTTCTCTGAAACCACAGGGCCCACAGCTTTGATATTTTGTATGTGGCAATGGCTAATGGTCCTCTACATAAATTGTGCCAATCATGTCCCCGGGGTCAAATTTGGCCACGCCCCGGGGGTCGATAGTCTCCATAGACCTACAATAGGAAAAACTAAAAAAATCTTCTTCTCTGAAACCACTAGGCCCACAGCTTTGATATTTGGTATGTAGCAATGGCTAATGGTCCTCTACATAAATTGTGCCATTCATGCCCCTGGGGTCAAATTTGGCCAGGCCCCGGGGGTTGATAGTCTCCATAGACTTACTATGGGAAAAAAATTAAAAAATCTTCTTCTCTGAAACCACTAGGCCCACAGCTTTGATATTTGATATGTAGCAATAGCTAATGGTCCTCTACATAAATTGTGCCAGCCATGCCCCTGGGGTCAAATTTGGCCACGCCCCGGGGGTAGATAGTCTCCATAGACTTACAATGGGAAAAACTAACAAAAATCTTCTTCTCTGAAATCAAAAGGCCCAGAGCTTCTATATTTTGTATGTAGCAATGTTTGGTAGTCCCCATTATAAATTGTGCCAGTCATGCCCCTGGGTCAAATTTGGCCATGCCCCGGGGGTCAATAGTGTCCATGCATAGACTTTCATTGGTCGATTCTCAATTAATTTAAATCTCATGAGCTTACAATGTGATAATCTCTCAGGTGAGCTACAGGACCAATGGTCCTCTAGTTAGGGGTTTTAGGAGGTTTTTTGACAACATTAATTAGACTAGTGTAAAGAAGCCTCAGAGCCTGCATGGCTTAGGTCCTTTGAGATCAGCGAAGATATTCTGAGAACTCAGAAATTTATTATCGGTTAAGATTCATTTTCTAGCCAATGTTTAATATATTTGGCCCCATTTAGATAACACTAGTCTTTGTATCGACTACCCTGTTGAAAATTGCAAAATTTCAGTAATTCTCTTTGGCTCCAGTCCATGTTGCCAAATCTAAAGGGTCACTGACGAGACTTCTATAGTCGAAACCGCGGTATGGCCCATCACCTTTCTCATTAATGTGTTCACTGCTCTTAAAGGATCTCAGTTTTAATTTTTATCTCACTGGCATGCAAATTTTTCAAGACTGTTTTGCAAATTTAGGCACGAACTTTTTGCATGAATTGTTGCATGAGTGTCGTGAGAATTTTTATGTGTCACAAACAAGTCGGGAATTGGTCACGAAGTTTTTAAACATGTTTTAAAATTTTATACAAATTTTTTTGCCAAAATATGTCACAAGACTGTCGTGCAACTGTCGTACGACGTTCCTGTGAGTGTCGCGAACCTCTTGCCAAGAAATTTTGGCGAATTTACAATGCAAAAATTTAACGACACTCGTACAAAAGGGTACAAAAGTCTCGCGACAGTCTTAAGAAAACATGCGAACACCTCGCGACTAAAATAAAACTAAGCGACTTTCGTACGAATGTTGTGAGACACTCTCATGAATGTCTCGCGACTGTCGTATGAATAAAAATGAAACTAAAGCTACATTCTTGGGAACAGCGTGATACTCTCTCACAAATGTCTGGCGACTGTGGTTCAACATTTGCAAGATATATTTTCAAAATTATACCAAAATTCAATAAGTTGTCGCAGAAATGTCCATTCAGTGAGAAGTGCAGTGCAACTTGAAAGTTGTGTTTATATTGTTAGCTCACCTGAGCCGAAGTCTCACAGGTGAGCTTATAGGATAGGCAGGCATCCGTCGTCCGTCGTCGTCCGTCCGTCCGTCCACAATTTCAAAGAAGAATATTTCTGAACCTAGTAGGCCGATCTTGATCAAATTTAATGTGAACCATAGTTGGGTTGGGGGATTGATGGCATTAGGTTTTGGAGCAGATTGTATCAAAATTGTGGTTTCCATGGCAACAGATACTCCCATAGACTTACAATGGGAAAAACTAAAAAAAAATCTTCTTCTCTGAAACCACTAGGCCCACAGCTTTGATATTTGGTATGTAGTAATGGCTAATGGTCCTCTACATAAATTGTGCCATTCGTGCCCCTTGGGTCAAATTTGGCCACACCCCGGAGAGTCGATTGTCTCCATAGACTTACTATGGTAAAAAAATTCAAAAATCTTCTTCTCTGAAACCACAGGGCCCACAGCTTTGATATTTGGTATGTGGCAATGGCTAATGGTCCTCTACATAAATTGTGCCAGCCATGCCCCTGGGGTCAAATTTGGCCACGCCCCGGGGGTCTATAGTCTCCATAGACCTACAATAGGAAAAAAACTAAAAAAATCTTCTTCTCTGAAACCACTAGGCCCACAGCTTTGATATTTGGTATGTAGCAATGGCTAATGGTCCTCTACATAAATTGTGCCATTCATGCCCCTTGGGTCAAATTTGGCCACGCCCCGGGGGTCGATAGTCTCCATAGACTTACTATGGGAAAAAAAATCAAAAATCTTCTTCTCTGAAACCACAGGGCCCACAGCTTTGATATTTTGTATGTGGCAATGGCTAATGGTCCTCTACATAAATTGTGCCAGCCATGCCCCTGGGGTCAAATTTGGCCACGCCCCGGGGGTCTATAGTCTCCATAGACCTACAATAGGAAAAAAACTAAAAAAATCTTCTTCTCTGAAACCACTAGGCCCACAGCTTTGATATTTGGTATGTAGCAATGGCTAATGGTCCTCTACATAAATTGTGCCATTCATGCCCCTGGGGTCAAATTTGGCCATGCCCCGGGGGTTGATAGTCTCCATAGACTTACTGGGAAAAAAATAAAAAAAATCTTCTTCTCTGAAACCACAGGGCCCACAGCTTTGATATTTTGTAGGTGGCAATGGCTAATGGTCCTCTACAAAAATTGTGCCAATCATGCCCCTGGGGTCAAATTTAGCCACGCCCCAGGGATCGATAGTCTCCATAGACCTACAATAGGAAAAAAACTAAAAAAATCTTCTTCTCTGAAACCACTAGGCCAACACCTTTGATATTTGGTATGTAGCAATGGCTAATGGTCCTCTACATAAATTGTGCCATTCATGCCCCTGGGGTCAAATTTGGCCACGCCCAGGGGGTTGATAGTCTCCATAGACTTACTATGGGAAAAAAAATTAAAAAATCTTCTTCTCTGAAACCACAGGGCCCACAGCTTTGATATTTTGTATGTGGCAATGGCTAATGGTCCTCTACATAAATTGTGCCAATCATGTCCCCGGGGTCAAATTTGGCCACGCCCCGGGGGTCGATAGTCTCCATAGACCTACAATAGGAAAAACTAAAAAAATCTTCCTTCTCTGAAACCACTAGGCCCACAGCTTTGATATTTGGTATGTAGCAATGGCTAATGGTCCTCTACATAAATTGTGCCATTCATGCCCCTGGGGTCAAATTTGGCCACGCCCCGGGGGTTGATTAAGTCTCCATAGACTTACTATGGGAAAAAAAATAAAAAATCTTCTTCTTTGAAACCACTAGGCCCACAGCTTTGATATTTGGTATGTAGCAATGGCTAATGGTCCTCCTTATAAATTGTGCCATTCATGCCCCTGGGGTCAAATTTGGCCACGCCCCGGAGGTTGATAGTCTCAATAGACTTGCTATGGGAAAAAAATTCAAAAATCTTCTTCTCTGAAACCACAGGGCACACAGCTTTGATATTTTGTATGTGGCAATGGCTAATGGTCCTCTACATAAATTGTGCCAGCCATGCCCCTGGGGTCAAATTTGGCCACGCCCCGGGGGTAGATAGTCTCCATAGACTTACAATGGGAAAAACTAACAAAAATCTTCTTCTCTGAAACCAAAAGGCCCAGAGCTTCTATATTTGGTATGTAGCAATGTTTGGTAGTCCCCATTATAAATTGTGCCAGTCATGCCCCTGGGTCAAATTTGGCCATGCCCCGGGGGTCAATAGTGTCCATGCATAGGCTTTCATTGGTCGATTCTCAATTAATTTAAATCTCATGAGCTTACAATGTGATAATCTCTCAGGTGAGCTACAGGACCAATGGTCCTCTAGTTGATCGTTGTCGCGAAATAGTCACAAACAAGTCGCGAACTAGTCTCCATTTGTAGCATTCCAGTGAGATAGGGGCTCTAGTGGTATATTCACATGCATTTTAGATCGTGAGTCGCTAGTTAGGTGGCATATAAACACAAACAAAGTGGTCTCAATTGGATGAGTCCACTTTCATCTTTAGGGATGGCGGCTCCCGCAGCTGAGCTCTTAATCATTTGATATCTCACAGCTGTGTCCAGTTGCTGGGCACATGTAAGACAGAACAAGTTCTCCTTGTGGGTGTGTCATGTGGTTTTCTAGCGGTACTCACGTTTTCACCCAAGGTGACCCACTGATTGATCCATTTGATATGAGTGAAATAATTTTTAAAGGGACGTAAGATTAAAAATAAAAAAAGGGAGGTAAGACTAAAAATAAAAAAAAAAGGACGTAAGACTAAAAATAAAAATTAAAAAAGATTTTCAACTGCCTATACTATAGAAGCATACTGTTCTTTGCTATCTTTCCCATTCCATTTCTTTAGGATTTAGATTTATCGACAATTTCAATAAGGAAATTAGTTCAAGAATTTGATATGTGAGCCGCATCATGAGAAAACCAGATTTTTGCCTAGGCGTAAACAAAGGCGCAGATCAGCTTCGCGGTAACCGCGAAGCTGATCAGCGCCTTTGTTTTCGCTCCATAGATAGTGCAGTACCTCTTCTTCTTAAATCCGAAATTTCAAGAATCTAGCCTGCTTCTGTGACTGTACAGGCCGGTTTGTGTCGGACTTGGTCGGAAACCCAAATTGTTGGTTTTCTCACGTACAGGCTTTACGTGATTTCAGCAGCAAAATTGTTTGTGCATTGATGTATTATGTGTCAATTTTAAAGCAGTTCTCTCACAGTAAGACAGAGGGAAAAACCTTGAAGTATGGCTAAATGATTTATACGGCAGTCAGGCTGTTATGAGTTTTCGTTTATAATTAGGAAAACATGTCCATGCAATGTATACCCCCTTATACCCCACTTTTATATAGCAAAACTGGGGTATGGAGGGGTATACATATTTTTCTTATTTTCGCTCCAAAACATAGATTGTCATGGGGTACTCTTTAGAATCGCCTTTCCGAGGCGGTTCTAACGTGTACCCACATGAATCTATGTTTTGAGCAAAAATAAGAAAAATATCAAAAGTTTTGTAATGAAAATTTTCAATTTTTACAATTTAAGAAAAATCTGTATATAACATTGGCATGATTTCGTAATGACAGAGCGAAAACCTTGAAGTATGGCTAAATGATTTATATGGCACTCAGGCTATTACGAGTTTTCGTATTAAAAAGTGCCAACCAAAAAATTGAGTACCATCCTGAGGCTCAAAAGTGGGCGTCTTGTAGCAGACGACACTATACTATCAAATAGGATGAAAGTCAATACTCAAAGTCCTATGTTTTACATTTCCCAAATGCAGATCAGTTTTCCTCCTTCTGCAGAATGGCAGACATAAGTTAACTCTTCGGCTGCTATTGGTGTCTGCTGCTAAGTTTTGAGAACAGTTTTGGAATCAGATCAGGCACAACAATTTTGATTTGTCAGATTTTACTGTGAAACAGTAATTCAACAGTGGATGTCACCTTTGGATAGTCAGTTTATAATATCCTAACCATACTGTTCCAAAGTAAGCCTCCACAAGACCAATAACCAGTGCTTTAAGTGTACATTTTTTGTTACCATTTATAACTATAGTAAACAAATATTATTCTTGAATGAGATGAAGAGGAAGCATAATGGCAGAAGAAAAATTTTCATGATCAAATCTTCACGCAAAAAAAAAAACAAAACAAAAAAAAATGTGTAAAAGAATTAAAAAAACAACAACAATTGAATGTCATCTCCAGACGACAAAAATCATGCAGTTATCCCAGCATGCAAAGTGTTAAATTCCATGAAACAGAAGCTGTAACAGCAGACAATAAATCTATTATTTCTCCCCTATAATTAGCGGCAACTTTTGTCTTAGGAGAGCTGTACTGCGAAAAAATAGTTTTTTGTAGTCTGGCCTGGCACATCAGCATCGTATTTGTTCATTCTTCGAAATTAATTAAAGGTGCATTGCCCAAAATGAAGAAAATTCTATCAAATGGGATTCGGACTTAAGCCTAGGACACCAAAGCTGATGGGAAATTGTACAGTTTTTGAAAGTGGGTAGAGTTTAAAACATCTGATAATATATTTACGGAGCTAATCAGAAGGGGCAAGGGGATATGCACCTTTCATTACGAAAACATGCCCATGCAATACACAAAAAAAATGTTTGGTTGTAAAAATGAAAAATTTCACTGGAAATTTTGATATTGTGCCGTGTGGCGGCCCTAAAAAGTCTCCTCGTACATCATCCATAGTGCAGATTATATTTTTCTTTTGATCCTTTGAGATCAGCGAGGGTATTCTGAGAAATCAGAAAATTATTATCGGTTAAGAGTCATTTTCTAACCAACGTTTAAATATTTGACCCCATTTGGATTTTACTAGTCTTTGTATCGACTACCCTTTTGAAAGATGTAAATCACAGTCATAATCTTTGGCTCCATGTTGCCAAATCTATAGGGTCACTGAAGAGGCTTAAGTAGCCGAAACCATGGTATGGCCCATCCCCTTTCTCATTAATATGTTCAGTGCTCTTAAAGGATCTCAATATTATTTTTATTTCCTATTACTGCAGCTGGTGTTGTGCCGTGTGGCGGCCCTAAAAAGTCTCCCCGTACATCATCCATAGTGCAGATTATATTTTTCTTTTGATCCTTTGAGATCAGCGAGGGTATTCTGAGAAATCAGAAAATTATTATCGGTTAAGAGTCATTTTCTAACCAACGTTTAAATATTTGACCCCATTTGGATTTTACTAGTCTTTGTATCGACTACCCTTTTGAAAGATGTAAATCACAGTCATAATCTTTGGCTCCATGTTGCCAAATCTATAGGGTCACTGAAGAGGCTTAAGTAGCCGAAACCATGGTATGGCCCATCCCCTTTCTCATTAATATGTTCACTGCTCTTAAAGGATCTCAATATTATTTTTATTTCTTATTTTTGCTCAAAACATAGATTGTGGGTATACGTTAGAACCGCCTCGGCGAGGCGGTTCTAACGAGTACCCACAATCTATGTTTTGGAGCAAAAATAAGAACAAAAAGGTATACCCCCGCATACCCCAGTTTTTCCATATAAAAGTGGGGTTTAAGGGGGTCATGTTTTCCTGATGTATTTTCCTAAATAATGATTATGACATACCTCTATCGATGTTCGGCCATTTTTCCTAGAATACAACTTGCAAATTACAAGACTACCTTTTTGGTTTGCAATAGAATTGATTCCATAGTGGTTATAAAACTGATTTTGGCCATGATTTGTCCCGAGTTAGACTGCTCATTGAAGCAGCTCATAAATAACTTAAGAGTCAGTCCAATCATTACTTCCAAAGCGACTAAAATTACTCTTAATTCAGGCTTAATTCTTGCTTCTTATTGATTGGTCGGCGTTATTTATTGTTCTCAGGCCCTTGTATAACTTTTTGTCTTAGCGGGGATTGAGTATTTATCAAGAGATTGCTATATTTTAAGGCATTATGTTATTTTTGGAAATCTCCACCATATGTACTGAAGAAGGACACAATTGTATACATTGTACTAGACTGTTTATAGACCTTGCTTAATAATTAATTTTGCTGTCAATTCCATTCCAGGAAGTCTATTTCTGACAAGCCCAATCCCTAAATAGAGAAAAACAGACTTTTAAATGGATGATACACATCCACAGAAATTTTTTTATCCCATGGAGTTATCTGCCCCTTCCTTTGGGTTGTTTAAAGTGGCTGTCACTTTTAAGAATCTCTGGGGAAAAGAAGCTGGCCATTCAAGTTCTTTGTTGCTAGGCTGTTGTAATCAGAAACAAGATTTCTGTAAATGGTTGAGGTCACATGACCAATATGGGATGATTGCCGTGTGGTAAACATAGAATCTGTTTTCCAGAAAAAAATGATTTGATTTAAAACTCATTACGAAACTTGCACATGCAATACACAGAGATTTTTTTCAACTGTAAAAATTTAAAATTTCATCAGAAAAACCCAGTTTTACCACATAATTATAAGGCGATATACATTATATGGACATGTTACCGTGATGAATGGCATTTTGCGTTTAGGACTCTGAGGCTTTGCATGACGGATGAATTGACCTTGACCAGTTTGTTGGTTAACTCATTCTTGACCAATTTGTTTGTCATGTTGTTTTGTTTGCTCATTCATATTGTAAACTTATCAAACAGTATACATACTATTATATCTTTCAGCCGTTCCAGTTGAGTAGCACACCCCTGACGGAGTCGGCACTATCACGCTACAACACTGAACCAAGTGTCTGTAAATGCGGACCTTACCCTCAGTATGAAGCCATCAACGGACAAAATAGGTATTTATGTCATTGGATGCAATGTAATTTGTTTAATTAGTCAATTCATAAGTGACGTGGGGATGATGGTGGCTCAGTGGAAAGACACTGGACAGAGGAGATGCTCTTCTGTATTGTGTTTTGGTTATGAAATGTATTTAGCCATCTTCTGTCGTTACCCGTGGTTGATATGGTTGTCCCAAAGACAGGTTTTCTCATGGCATGCCTCAAAATAAGACACAGTTTTAAGATATGAAACTGTTTTAATATCCTTCGTTAAATTTGATACTTCTCTTGGTTTGCATGGCAACGGATTACTTGCTTATATAAATTCTTTCTTTATTTCCTTATTAGAGTCTAAAATAGGAAGAAAAAATGGACTGAAATTTGATACTTACAAAATGTGGGATGCTTTAAATTGTCTTGGATAATATTCAGCAGTATATTTTCAGTTTTGTGATAAACTAAGCAGCAACAGAAAATTTGATATTTATGTGAAAGCTAGAGAACTACCACATTAGGTAACTGCTCATTGATTTTATTTTTTTTTTTTTTTTTGTGGGGGGGGGGGGGCGGAGTTTAACATGTTTCTGTTGTGAATTCCCTGGTGCATGTTATCTTTGTAAATATCTTTCTCTCACAAAGTCAGTATAAAAATATTTTTTCTTTCTGTGTTATAGGCACAGTATATTGTCGTATTTGCTGGAGTGTTACCATGGCGACATATGTAACCTTTCCTCAAGGTCACACAGAGTCTTCTGTAAAATGTGCTCAAGGTAAGAGGGCTTTAAATTATGTTATTGGACCACAAACATTTTCTGAAGGTTTGTCCTTATAATAGCTGGACTGTGTCCTTCCTTGAGTGTATACTTTTGCACCCCATCCATAGTACAAGTAACTGGTTAATATTCATATCCAGTTATGACAAAAAAAAAAAAGCTGGATTTTGATGGCACTTTAACTTAAGTGCCAATTCCAAACAAAATGGGAAAAATGTTGACTCGGACTTTAAGCAATATTTTATTCAGCTTCACCATTAACTTGAACGAAGGCTGGTAATCGTTAAATTGAGACAGCAGAAAATAAAATGACAAGATGTACTTCATTTGTCCAACAGTATGATCTGTAAAGAAACAACAATTTTCAATGTACAAATTGTAGGATATCACTTTTATAGAAAAAAATGGCCTCCTGGTTTCACACATGGTCCTTTTGCAGTTTTATTCTGCATCTTTTTTTCCAGAATTGTTACAACAGGTTTCAGTAACTTGATCCATAGTGACGATGGTAGCCCGGACATTACGGATAAGACTGCGAGCCTCGCCGAGGCGTTAAGACGTACCAGCGTTTCCGGGGAGATGTGTCCGAGGATAGCCGTCAGTCCAACGTTACTGATTGACATGTTGTCCTGTATATATTATATCATGTAAGCTTGAATTCCATCATTATATGAGCGTAGTCATGAGAAAAACGGATGTTGAGCTCTGTGAAAACAAAGGTGCAGATCAGTTGTGCAGTAATTGCACAGCTGATCAGCCCCTTTGTTTTGGCTACACAGATAGTACAATTCCTCTTCTTTTTAAATCCGAAATTTCAAGCTGCTGGTCTTATTCTGTGGCTGCACAGGTCAGTTTATGTCAGACCTGGTCAGAAACCCAGACTATCGGTTTTCTCGCGTCGAGATTTATTTGATATCTTCTCTTTTCATCAAATTTATCATATCATACACAAAAATGTTTTACCTGTACTTTGTTGCTATGAAGAATGGTCACCTGCCATAACACTTTAAAGTGTGATCAAAATGTGTGATCCATGAGTGTGAACTAAAGAGGTGTGATCATCTCTAATTTAGATTATAATATGACACCATTTATCACATTATCAGTTGAGCCACATCATGAGAAAACCGGATTTTTGCCTATGATAAAACAAAGGCACAGATCAGCTGTGCAGTAACTGCACAGCTGATCAGCACCTTTGTTTTTGCTACATGGATAGTACAATCCGTTTTCTTCTTAAATCTGAAATTTCAAGATTCTAACTTTCTTCTGTGACTGTACAGACTGGTTTGTGTCAGACCTGGTCAGAAGCACCGAAGACTGGTTTTCTCGTGTCGCAGCTCATTTGACTGTTATCTGATAACTAGAGAAAATCAGCGCCACACAACCCTACAGTGTCAAGCTGACCTACAGTGTCAAACTGAATGTTTAAAAAGAGAAAATGTGTTGGGTGGCGGTCAGTTTTCATTTTAATCTGAGCTCGACATATGTCAAAAACACACCTAGCACTGCCATGTATGAGCTGTGTTACCAGAAAAGGTGCCCTTACGGTTTTCCACAAGGACAGTCAAAAATTGTGGCAATGACATGTCTTCATCAAGGTGGTTCTAATGAGTACCCACAATCTCTGTTTTGAGCAAAAATAAGATTTTTTTTTCACATCCAGAAAACATATCTTTGTAATATATACCCCCTTATACCTCACTTTTATATAGCAAAACTGGGGTATACAGGGGTATACATACAGGTATTATTCTTACTTTTGCTCCAAATCATAGACTGTGGGTACTCATAACACAGTAAAAAATTTACAATTTTTACAACCTAGAAAAAATCAGTATATTACATGGGCATGTATTCGTAATGGCTGACACTGGTATCTGTCCTTTTTCAATAAGATAAATTAACCTTCTGGACATGACTGTCCAAGTTAGAAAAACATTGAATTTTTGTTGCCAGGTTTAATGGTCAAGCTGAAGTTGGAGCCCAGGCTATTGCCGACATACATTACAGAGCTTCCTATGAACTCTATGCCGATGTTTTACTAGTAAGTAAATAGTCAGCCACGTCATAGAGGATGACTAAATAAATTTTCCTTGTTAAAAGGAATGCTTGGCTCGTCTGTATATACCATTATTTGTCCGTGTGTTGTGGTTTTTCGTAGGTTTGTGGAGTTTTACGGTAACTCGATGGATCGCATCGGTCATGAACACTTCCTCGCTACTGTAGATTTCAAGCTTTCGTACTTGGTCGGACCTAGGACAAAGTTCCGGGTTTTAGCATTATCCATCCAGAACGCCAACTAAATGTTTAACATTAGATCCAAGTACGTCATTCTTCCCACAAGTCCTAATAAAAAACGGCGGAGAGCAAGTCTGGTTTCCGTCTTCAATTGCTTTATTATACAAGAAGTGTAGCAAAACATTGCGACTGGAACCAGGCCCCTGGATGTCAAAGGGAAGCCCCACAGATTGAAGGAAAAACCCCACAGATTGAGGAGAAATCCTCGTTCCGTTTCAATTGCTTGACGCTGTCGCGCCAAGCAAAAAGAAAGCATAAGATATGCATTGAATACTGATAAATTGCATATAGGAGTATTGTCAAGGAAAAGTGTGGTTTTATGACTGAGTCTGCCTGAAAAGATGATGTCATGAGGAAAACATGTCCCTTAAATGTATACCCCCTTAAACCCAACTTTTATATAGAAAAACTGGGGTTGGCAGGGGTATACCTATTTTTCATATTTTTGCTCCAAAACAGATTGTGCGTACTCATTAGAACCGCCTTGGCGAGGCGGTTCTAACATGTACCCACAATCTATGTTTTGAGCAAAAATATTAAAATATCAAAACTTTTCTGATGAAAATTTTCATTTTTTACAACTTAAAAAATCTCTGTATATTGCACGGCATTTTTTCGTAATGTTGTTCATGTTTTACAGTCCACTCAGTAGTTAAAGAATGAGCCTTGGTTTTAGTCTCATCTGAAAGATTAGAGAAGGCAAGTTTAAAGACTTTAAAGCCAGATCAGGTGAAATGATAGTTTACAATATAATGATCAATGAAAAAAAAAGCTTGAGAACATTTCCAAGCTTACAGTACATGTAACTCTTTTTGGTCTTGGAGTAATGATTGTTTATGTTGTTTCCTAGGTAACCAATGCAATCAGGAATTCCCTCAGGGAGGCCCCATCAGGGATATCAGAAGATGGACCAATCGGAATTGGCCTGGCCCTGTCACCTGCATCATCAAGTTACACCCTATCAAAAACCGCCATAACTAATGCTTCATTTAGAACTCGGAAACTTCCAGGTAAGTTCCCCCACATAAGTTGAGTGGACATGCCCATTCTTAGCAATTGGATGAATCCAGCTTACATTTTATGGTTATCAGGCATAGTTTTCAAAAATGCTTTATTTAGAACTTGAAAACTTCACCCAAATGAGTGGACTCTCTGATACTTATCAATTGAATAAGTCCACTTTCATTTGGAGTCTTTTTTTTTAAAAAAAAAAAACATACACCTGGACCTCTTTATAACACGTTTCGTTACAGCACGGTTTTGGATATAACATGGACCATTCATGGACCCCAAATGGTATAATTTTGCTATATATCTATATTTTACACTCATAACACGAATTGGATAGCTAACACGGAAATTGTCTTGGACCCCAACAATAGTGTTATAAAGAGGTTGAAGTTTACTTTTGAAATGAATCTTAGTGAGCATATTCTTTTAAAAATTAAACTGTACACATGTATGATGTGTTTTTGCAGACGACATTCCTGTCCAACCAGACGACAGTACATCACAGGCAAAACTAGCGACTATTGACGAAGATGGCGATACTGTATCCAAACACAAAGCAATGAAAAAGCTTGCGAAGAAAGAAAAAGGAGAAAAGTCGAGAATAAAGGAAAAAGAAAAAGACTCCAGAATGTCAGACGTCAGCTTAAAATCAGCAGTCATGAACGGCGATACGATAGATAGTGTGCAGACTGTAGTCACGCGCGGGCAGCAAAGAACTTCTATAGATAGCATAGAATTACAGCCATTTACCAAAAATCCATCTCATTCTATAAATACTCATTCTATAAATAGCTCTAGGGAGGAATCATTATCCAGTTCCCCGTTTGCAGCTAAACATTCCTCCCCAGTGGTAAAAGGTTCGGCCATGAAGACTAGTATTTCAAATAAAGACATTAAAAATACGAAAGCCACTGGGCATGCCCGGCAATTATCTGGTGGGTCTACAGGATCAGAACATTTAAGTACTGATTTATAGATGAGCCGCCACGCGAGAAAACTGGTCTTCGGGGGTTTCTGACCAGGTCTGACACAAACCGGCCTGTACAGTCACAGAAGCAGGATAGAAGCTTGAAATTTTAGATTTAAGAAGAAGAGAAATTGTACTATCTGTGTAGCGAAAACAAAGGCACTGATCAGCTTCGCAGTTACTGCAAAGCTGATCTGCGCCTTTGTTTTCACATAGGCAAAAATCCAGTTTTCTCATGAGATGGCTCAGATATCATTATGATAATTTTAGGTTTTAGAAATAAATCATGGGAAAATAATGCAGACCTAGGTTAGATTTTTTGGATATTTGCAGTCTGATGGGGGTCTTCTCTGACTATTTTATCAGAACTTATTAATTAGAGGCATGGGCCATAATCCAAGAAAGGGACATTACTGCTTAGCAGAACTCTTAATGTTTACAGCAAAACTATTGAATGTTCAGTTTCTTTATGGATAGTTTCCATCAAAGTTGAATCGAATTGTAAACTCAGAATGTAGGCAGCCACATCAGACAGTTGATGTTGATGCAAATACATGTACATGTTATGTGTCTTTGAATGAACGCATTATATGATAAAAGATTTAACAAAAGAATAAGATGGTCAGCTTTGTTCTATAAATTTATTTTTAGAAATCATTAAATTGCTTGTAATTAATTGAACAAACTCGTTTTAAAAGAATCCAGCAAGTTTCTGAAAGGAAGATCTTTGGTGTTTTTTTGTTGTTTTTTTTTTTGGCATGTGTTTCAAAATTGACTTCCAAATGTACTGGGTATTCTTTAGAACAAATACAGTGGTTGTTTTGGTAATGATAGTGCAGCATAGCATTTGTTTTATTCTGTTTTAATTGGGCATTGTCTTAATCAGGGTCTTAATATTTTATTTATTGACTTGATTATCATTAAAGATGGTTGATAGATAGCCTTAATAGGTACCGGTATTATGAGGCTGTTTGATCTATCATTTTTTTTTTATTTATTTATTTATTTTTTTTGCAAACATGGAGCCTATGTTTTGAATGTCAGGCTAAGAATTGAGAGGTCAGGAGTTCAGATCCCAATGCCGGCATGTTGTGTCCATCAGTAAATCAAATGAACTTCAGTCTCATATTACAGGCTAAGTACACAGGAAAGTTTAACCACAGTGCAAACAAATACTATCGAGAGCTTTGTTTAAAAAATGTGGTTGGTGTGAAAATAAAAAGAGTGTATTACGGAAATTTGTTTTCTGGTAAAGGCAGTGCAGTTTAGGTCAGGATCAGGGCTGAGATTTGTCATTAAAACTTGCTTTTTGCAATACCCTCAGAATACTGATTTTAAGGCCTTAATTGTAAAGTTCATATCTTTTACATTGAAATAATAATATGCTTAGTATCAAATTTAATGTTCAAAATTTAATATTTCACTAGATGATTATAGCTGTAATATTCCAAGTAATAATAATCTTATCAAATTTTATGACTGGTATTTTCCGGGAATGGAGGAAATTTCAAGGGATTGATAAAATGTCACAAGATTTTATCGCCAAATGAATGAAAATATAATTTGGATGACTCGCTGCAAGGTGCATAATTTGCTGGCTACATTCAAAATGTTTGTGTGTTTTTGTATATTGTAAAGTCAAAATTTTTTCTCTCAGCTTATTTTGCAAATAGGGAGTTCTTTAATTTGCAAGGAAGTGTATGTACCTTGTAATATTCCTTGATTGTGAGAACTTCATAAGGCAACAATTTCACAAACTTTAGATACAAATAATTTCTCTTGAACATATCTCAATTTACAGTAATAGGAAAAAAAGATGTCATTTATAGTTATGCATTCCTCAAATAAAGTGCCAGACTCGAATATTTTTATACAGTTTATATACACATAAAATGCAAAGTGCTTCTTGGTGCATTTGAAATGTTATCAAATAAATTCGGTTTCAGTTATATGTATATTGGAGCCAGCATTTCTCTGATAGGAATGTCCAACATTGTATGAACCAAATTTTGCAAGCAAAGCTGTAAGACATAGAAGCCTTTGCTGCCTAGTGGTTAAAGCCAAATATGTATTCAGTGGATCAAGAGTTTGATCCTGGGTTTTCATAGACTTTTTGATGAAACTTACATAATAGAATATTTACATTTTTCTAAAACCTCCTTAGATGAACCATTAGATGTTCATCTGTGTTCATACTTCCATGAACAACATTGTGTCACGCGACATCACATGACGTCAAACCTGACGTCAAAATACAATGCTTTTGCCAATCTGATTGGACGTTGTTAACGTCGACGCCGTTCCGCTGTTTGAATACACACTGTGTGTAAGTTATCTATTTGCTTGTAAATGTGATCGCCTTGATGATTTTTCAACAAGCGATAGAGTGACATGAATATAAATATAAGCAATGAGTTTAATTTTTCTGATGTTCATGGAGCTATGAACCGCAGTGGGTCGCTAGCAAAGTTTACATGAACCTCTTCGGGGTTAATTCACTTTGCAAGCGACCCACTGCGGTTCATAGCTCCATGAACACCAGAAAAATGAAATTCATTTCTTAAATGGAGACACATTATGAATGTAGTAGGACATCAAAGTCAGACATAACCAACAACCATCACAACATTTGCCTTTGGTTTGGGTTGACACTAGCCAGATGGCTACCTTGATGGGAAAGAGCTAGTCATCCTGCTCTTTGAGTGTGTTGTTGGGGAAAAAAATGTTTTGTGATGTATTTTCTTTCCCGCCTGGTGTCTATTTTGAGATTTTAAATTTAATTTAATCGATTCATGGTCCCTCTTCTCTTACTTTAAAAAACTGTCATCCACATATCCCTATTTTTTCAGACATTGAAAAAATAAGTCGGTTTTCATGTACTGATCAAAGGTGTGTTTTTTTTCCTTCAAAGTCGCTGGGGTTTTATAGCATGTGTAATCTGTAGAAAATTAAACTACATTGTATTGTTGACAATTGAATCATAGTATATAGACATAGAAATTTATTTTAATTGCCTATATTGTTTTGAAATATCTCCAGAAACAAATGAAATAAAAAAAAGAAATATGTACCTTTGTTGGGTCATTTGAATCCTTTTCACAAAAAAAGATTTATCATTTTAAGTCACTGTTTTCCAGTGGATAACATCATGTAATACCAGAGGACCATTGGTCCTGTAAACGCTCACCTGAGTTCTTACATATAAGACCCTAATAGCTGGCTATCAACTGTTCTGGGAGGACATTTGGTCAACCAAAGCCTCTGTGTAATGTTGGTTAAGCTGTTTCTCAGGATCCTGGGTTTGATCCCAGGCTTCTAGACTTTAAAAGAGGTTCTACCTCCATATGCCCGTAGATGTTGAGTGGGATATAAAACATGAATAAAATCAATTGACCAACTTTGATGAAACCACCTTAATTAACTCTTGGTGCCTCCCTTTATTTTAAGCGCAAAGTTAGACAACTCTTAAACTAATTAAAGCCTAGTCACAGTAAAAATTATATTGCTGAGCATTCAAAGATGGAAGTTCTGCTGTGGTTCTCTCTAGTTTATGGTTTGGTGTGGATTTTGGTTACCTTTAAGAAAAAGCCACTACATTTGACTCTGCTTATCACATGGGTTTCTTTTAGACTTTGTTCCCATTGTGCCAGTTCTTGATCATTGCTTTAATACCTTCTACTTCTCTGTCCTGCCATACCCAACTTTGTAATCAACAGGTCAGAATCAACAAATGGTGATCATTTTAACAGTGTTATCCAAATAAGCCATATTAGCTGCTGCAAAAGGAGTTTCAGTGAAAACAACTAGTTATTTTATCTAATATTTTTTATTCATTTAATTGCACTACACTGATTCCTAAAGTTCATCCATTAAAATCTATTTAACTTAGACCCTTATTACTAAAACACAAAAGTATTACATCAATAAGAGCTACTTAATTTAATGACAACATTATGAAAAGTGAATCAAAAAGATGAAGAAACTTAATCAATTATGAATCTTGGTTAATCTAGTATCTTAAAGTAGATGTAGAAGTAATGAGACTGTGTTTACAACATTAAGAGTCAGAAAACATGCCAAAACTGGACATATGCAAGAACATTTCTGTGGCTAAAATAGATACCTTGTAAAAATCATTGTAAAGGTACAGTTTAACACAATCTAAGAATTATACTAGGCCTAGACCACAACATCAAAAATAACTCAAGTAATGTCACATTATTACTGTTCATAAACTTGTTGCTAGGCATTAGCTTGTATGCAAAATCTAGCTTTTTCCAGTTCTACATTTTCATTTAAATCTATATACATATTTTCAAATAATAAAAACTTTTGACCATTACTTATGTACATTATAATCATTATCGAATCAAGCTCTGAGTTACAATACTTTTGTGGAGCAACATGAGAATATGTCCTAAACTAACAACCATCCGTCAATACATGTATACAGATTTTTCAAAATCAGAAATATCACTCCCACTCACTTTTCATCACTATGCAATATTACAATAATGTCTTGTAACAAGATATACTGAAAAGCATGTCTTCTTGCCAAACATTTATTACACATTTACATGTATATAAAACTATAAAGCACTTGTTACATCATTCATCACCGTATCAATACAATGAATCCTTAACAATGCAATGTAATTGCTTGTTTTAATTTACCTGAAATAAGCATTTTACTTTTTATTTCAAATTCTATTTAAAAAATCATATGTTATAGTCACAGTCTCTTTCATTCTTCATCTTATTTAAGAATACATGTTTTTTTTTTTCAGTTTCATTACAAACAAATTATACATAATCACCATTACAACTGTATTTCACCATAGTCTAACAAATATTTTAAATGTGTTATTCATAATACATAACTTTTGAATCTCATTGCTCCCTAACTATAATGATAAAACAACTATTTTGTCCTTTTTGTTGGAGTTGAGTTTTAACATCCCTGACAAAATCTTTCCAGTTATGCCAAAAATAAGACCAACTGCTTGAAGAGTACTAGACTAATACTTTTGTGATTAAAGCTTCTTTTGCAAAGATATAACACCACAGCATGAGGGCTCTCACTCAAGATTTAATGGTCTACCACTAGGCCTCCATACTCACTATTTAAGGAGCTAATTCAAAATAAATTATTGCTGATACAGTACATCAAACATTCCACTGAGAAATAATTGTAAGAACCCATAGTGAAACAATACCTGACATGAATATAAATGGATGTACATGTATTGTTACAAATACAAAAAAATACAATTAGGCCCACACACACATATATATAAAAAAAGAAAAATAAAAAATTGAAAAAATAAAAAAAAAAAAAAATATGGTGGCAACCCCAAGTTTTGCTAAACCACCGAATTTAATACTTAGTGGGGTTACGCCTTTGCCGTTTTTCTCTTGATTTTCTTTTTCATATACCAAGGACAAGGTTTCTCTACTCTGTAATGATACAACAGTTGGAAGGTTTTAAAGACACCTTTAGTAGCTAATCTTAGTCAATAATAATATTTAGTCATCACATATTCAGCTTTTCATCTTTTGGGGGTTGTGAAGTTGCCATTATACGTAAGAAACATTATTATTTGTCTCAAAAGGGGTTACACTGGTTGTTCTGTACTTTATTCATGTTCTGCACCACCTTTCCATTATTTATTTGTCTATGGCACAATATATTATTTTATGATCAGACCAATAAGCCTCGATCACATCGCAAAACCCTTCAGAATTTGAAAATATCAAATCTAGCACTGATCCAGAGTCTGTTGTACATTGTTTAATATGCTGCATACACCCAAATAATTTCTCCATAAAATCCACAAACCCTGTACTGGCACCATCTATCTGTGTGTTGAAGTCACCTAATATGACTAACTTAGCATTCAGATCAATAACCGGCCTAAGATGACAGTGGATATCCTTTCTAAAATCAGTCTGTGAACTTTTTGGGTATTTGTACAACACAACAACTTGAACATAACCTTGTTGATTGCTGAATGTGCCAGTGAATATGAACTCAAATGACTTGCATTGCATTTTCACGACATTCTGAATCTGCAAGTACTCCTTTACATACAATGCAAGTCCATGATATGGCCTGTTGCGAGTCTCTTTTACTGTGTCATCAAGCCTAATAAGTCTGAACCGTTTGAGGGCAAAATGTATGTTTTCATCCCTACTACATAATCTTGTTTCAGCAAATCCAATGACATCTGCTGCCAACACATTTGGTTCAAATTCAACATCCTTAAAATGTTTATGCAAGGATCTAGCATTGTTGAATGCAATTTTGGTTTTGCCAGCACCAATTTTATACAGAGGAACATAACAGAGCTCTAATGCAGCTTCTCTGCGTAGCCTTTCCATCTCTATATTCACATCATTATCAACATCCAGAGTATTTTCATTCATATTCAATATATATAAGTCCTCAAGCTTTTTCACTCTACTGAATGCAACATAGTGCATATGTGGCATTTTATACTTTCTATCTTTCTGGGATAAATCAACAACTACCTTGTCTACTGTAGCTCCTTCTGCTTTGTAGACTGTTTTACCTGAAGCTGGTGTCAGCGGAAATTGGCTTCTCTGAAATGTTTTGTAGTTCACTATAAATGTTCGTTGTGTTTCAAATACAGGTGTCCAGTCTGAATGAATGCTAGAGTTGTAAAATTTCCTGTTTTTTTCACGTGTTGCCCTACCAACTCGAGGGTCATCAAACAAAACCCAAACAATGCTAGGTCTATTTGTTCCTTCCATCCACCTGAAGTCAACATGTTTCACAACACCCGTAGCACCATTAGTTAAACCGTCTTCTACATCTACATTAGCTGTATGAACAACAATCATTCCAACAACTACTGTCAATGACTTCTTCAATTGTCCTGTTTTCCCATAGTCGTTTGGAAGCCCATCAATCAGGGACTGTTGCCTTTTAGCAGGAATGTTTGATGAGACAACAATGTCATGGCATGGTATTGTAAATTTTTCTCCAGGCAACTGACTCAAAATAGTGTCATTGTGTTGGTCTACATAAGAATTCTCCGCAAATAAATGAAGGGCGTCCTTTGGATAGTCACCGGTTTCATGGTCAACAACACGTGCCTGCAGCTTTTGTTTGTCTTCCTCTGTCATTTCATTCAACCGAAGTCGGTTTAATAGTTGTGCAAATGCAAGGTCATCTTTCTGCCTCATGATATCAACCAATTAATACATTTTGAAGAGTTCTTTCCACAAGTTTTGTCCCAGTGAAGATGCTCCCACTTTCAAATCAAGACTTATCAAATAATCACCTACTGGCTTTAGCTGGTACAGATCACCCACAGCAATAACACTTAGACCACCAAAAACTTCTTTTGTTCCCATGAGCTGCTGTAAGCGAATGTTGATAAAATTTAATGTCATGTTGCCTACCATTGATATTTCATCAATAATGACAAGTTTCAGATGTCTATACTTAATTCTGAACGTGTTTAATTCATCAGCTGAAAGATGATTTGTGCCCTTTTGATACATTTTCTTGTGGAAAGCAGAGGAAATGGTTTGACCACTTATATTGAATGCAGCAAAGCCCATGTAAGCACACAGTAAAATTCTTTTATCATCTGGATTTTCTCCATCTTTCAAATTCCACAGTCTGTACAGACTTTGATAAAGTGCTCGAATGACAACTGATTTACCAACACCTGCACCTCCTGTTAAAAAAGCATAGACTGGTTCATCTTTGGATTTTATCCAGTGAACAATATGGTTAAAGAATTCTCTTTGTCTCAAATTAAGACTTCTGAGTAGTTGTAAATATTCATCATCTGGTAATAAGATACCACTTGTTTCTACTGGTGGCACTGAGCAAGTTGATTGTAATTCTATTCCTATGTCATAGTGCCTCTGCTCTACAACTCTGCTTGGGTTAAAGCAAACAAACTTTTCTGATTCTGCTGGCCCTTCTTCTTCTGTTTCTCTATTTTCTTGCTCTGCATTTGGTGCAATTTGATCATAGTCCCTTTCCTCATTTTCCATCATTTGTGTTGCAATCTCAAGCTCTTCAGCATGATGCTCATACTCATTTTTTTTGGACACGAGTGATGTCTGCACGGAGTTATACCGAGCTTCATATGTTCCAAAAGAACCTATTAAATCCTTCTGTTCATTTCGCCAAGGTACAAAAAGCATGAGCTGCTCTCTAAAGTAATTTTCTGGGTCTCTTTTTCTGTTGTATTTTACATACCTTATTATTCTTGGTACTTTTCTTTTCTTGTACTTTGTTCCATTTTTTGCTTCAAACAACAGGTCTGAACTTTGAATGTTATCATCAAAGATGTCATCACTTTCATCACCAGACGTATTGACAAAACTGTCATCATCATTAGTGTCATCAACTTTCTCTGAAAACTTATTTCCTTTTGGATAAGTAATGTCAACCTTAGAGACATAATCAGCTAAACATAATTTCCCAAGCTGCCTGGGTCTTTTAGAATACCTCTGTATTACATTTTCAGATTCTACATCTGTGGATTCAGCTGGAAGTTCATCAAGAGCAGCTTTTGGCTTCAACAGAAAGATTCTTTCCTCTGGTATAGATGTGTTGATGAAAACAATATCCCTGGTACATTTTGTCAAAGGAATTTGCAGATCAAGATAAACAGCTTCTTGAGCACTGACTTCAACACAGTTAGAAAATACATTCCCAATATGCCTGACTTGCTTCTTTAGGTCAAGATTTCCTCTTCTAGCCTCTTTTGCTGCTGCGTCAAGTTGTGCACTCATACCTCTCTGTGATTTACTTATATAACCAACTATATATGAAGCACAACCGTATGGCTCAAGAACAATCTGAATGTCAAGATTGGCCTTCCAGGCAAGAAGTATGTTTTCATTAAATGGATTTATTCTCATTTCCTTCACTTTTCGCTTTAAGAAAACCTTTGGTGCTTTCAATGAGCTTCTTATGCAGCAAATATAATCTTCGAAGTCCATTCTAGCAATTTTTTCTAGAAACTCATCAAATGGTATATCTTCATTTTCTTTACACTCATTCATTGATTTTTGGAGCTCTACATTCTTTTTCTTGTACTTGTCAATGTTTTCCTCAAGAGGATACAGCAACATAGTTTTCGGCAATGGTGGCAATGGAAATCCAAACCTACATATTGGTTTCCCTTTTTTTCTGTAGGTTCTAGAATGTTTGTGACTTTGAAGGTTAACAAGATTTGCTGTTTTCTCATTATCACTACTGCAGGTAAGATATTGATCAACAAATTCAATTATTTCCTCTTCTGACTTTGTTTCTAGAGTTGGAGCATTTTCTACCCAAACAAGCATGTGAATATGAGGGGAGCCACGTTGCTGAAACTCAACTCTATAAAAATAGTCAAGTACCTTTCCAATTGGTTCAGAACTGCTTTTTAGAATTGTATTGAGGAACTCTTGAATCCTATGATCAAAGTACCTTGAACATGTAACTGGGTCTTTCTGAACTAGCTTTGTTTTCTCTTGCCAAGTAAGCCTTTCTAATTCTGTTTCAGAATATCCAATACCATCATTCAATTTTGCTAACATTTTCAATAGATCTGTCCATCTAGTATCGGCAGCTGACAATGACATAAACCAAGTAGGTAAAGAAAGTTGCCTAATCATTGCAAAAATGTCTTTCTTGCGCATTTCTAAATAGGCAGGAGAATTTCTCAGTTGGCGAAAGATATAATAGCCTTCATCAAGGTTTACAAGTTTGTCCAAATAATTTGAATCTCTAGCTTCAGCTGCAGTTATTTTTTGACCTCGCTTTTTACATCTTCTAACAGCCAAGTTGACTTTATCACTGATTTGTTTCATCTGTAGCTTTTTGTGTTTAAAAAATATATTTGGAACTGACTGTGCAGCTCTTCTGTCAACACTTCTCAATTCCCATTTAACAATGTCACTATAATGAACTGGAACAATTCGCTCTTCCTTGCTAGGTGGTGTTTGTCCACAGAAAATGGATGGGAAGCACAAATACTCTGCATCTTTATCATTATATAGACTCAAAGGATGTTGTCCTTCACCTGGTGCAAAATGTAAACTTTGTCACACTTATTGTCAATATCTGCATCATCCACTAATGTATCTATATTGCCAACATGGTCATTAGCATCTATTTCACTGTAATGATCAGAATCATAATCAGCTGGTGCATTAGTGTCCTTTTTACTTGTGATTTGTTCCTGCTTTTCATTATCCATGCTATGTTTGTCATTAGTTTGTTCTCTTGAAACTCCTAAAAACTCTCTGACTGTTTCCTCTGCACTTTCAGTAACTTCCTGAAACCAGTCATCATCAATTACTATGCCAGAGTTCTTGTACAGTTTGCTGTTGTTCATAAGCCAATGTAGAGCAGTTAAAACTCTTAATGGTCTAACATTTTCTTTAAAGTCAACCGTTTTATAGGAAAGTTTCTTTTTCAACTGAATAGCAACTGTAAAATTTTCATCCATTGGCCTTGGAAGACAGTTGATAGTAGGCTGAATATCAACAGGCACATTGATAACATTTCCTTTTAAGGAGTACTGGCCACCACGTGGAAGTTCCCTAATCTGCATAAATGGAATGCGAAGTGCTATTAATCTTTCTTCCAGCTGATGCAAATTTAGTTCTACAGGTTTGTTTGGCCATTTGAAGCCATTACCTACTGATAATTTTGGACATTTCCTTTCTCGTAATGCACTCAAGCAAGTATGACAAACCCATTCTTCATTATTTACAGACATGTAATCTGTGCAATACAGCCTTTTACTTTCTTCTGGAATATGAGTGTTCTTTAACATTGAAACACTTTTTCTAAACCATGTTTGATGACAACATGTACAAATGTATATGGGGCCAATAGATATATCTAAATGAAACTGTTTGATAGTTTCTTCAATAGTTTTAAATGCCTTCTGGTGAGTTTTATGAGGCAAGGTTTCTGTATCATGTTTGAATCTTTTGCACGAAACATTCATTGTAGAAATGTCATTACATTTTCTCTTCTCTTGTCTTATCTGTTGTTTCTTGATTCTTTCACATTCCAGAACAATCGGATTTTTCCTTGCATTTTGTTTAGATACATTCTGGTACACTTTCTCTCGTTCCAGAAAAGCAGGATTTTGTCTTGCTGACTGTTTTGATTTCTTCTGATATGCAACTTCTTTCATTCTAAAAGCAGAATCTTTTCTAGCATGCTGCTTTGATTCCTTTTGATACCTAATTTCTGTATCCTTAAATACAGGATCTTTTCTTGCACGCTGTTTTGATTCCTTTTGATACCTAATTTCTGTATCCTTAAAAACAGGATTTTTTCTTGCTTGCTGCTTTGATTCCATTTCTTTCCTTTTAAAGGCAGGGTTTTTCCTTGCATGCTGCTTTGATTCCTTTTGATATCTAACCTCTGTATCCTTAAAAACAGGATCTTTTCTTGCTTGCTGCTTTGATTCCATTTCTTTCCTTTTAAAGGCAGGGTTTTTCCTTGCATGCTGCTTTGATTTCTTTTGACACCTAATCTCTGTATCCTTAAAAACAGGGTCTTTTCTTGCATGCTGTTTTGATTCCTTTTGATACCTGATTTCTGTATCCTTAAAAACAGGATTTTTTCTTGCTTGCTGCTTTGATTCCATTTCTTTCCTTTTAAAGGCAGGGTTTCTCCTTGCATGCTGCTTTGATTCCTTTTGATATCTAACCTCTGTATCCTTAAAAACAGGATCTTTTCTTGCTTGCTGCTTTGATTCCATTTCTTTCCTTTTAAAGGCAGGGTTTTTCCTTGCATGCTGCTTTGATTCCTTTTGATATCTAACCTCTGTATCCTTAAAAAAAAGGATCTTTTCTTGCTTGCTGCTTTGATTCCATTTCTTTCCTTTTAAAGGCAGGGTTTTTCCTTGCATGCTGCTTTGATTTCTTTTGACACCTAATCTCTGTATCCTTAAAAACAGGGTCTTTTCTTGCACGTTGTTTTGATTCCTTTTGATACCTGATTTCTGTATCCTTAAAAACAGGATCTTTTCTTGCACACTGTTTTGATTCCATTTCTTTCCTTTTATAAGCTGAATTTTTTCTAGCCAATTGTTTAAAAGTTCTATAATATTCAGTGCGATTACGCTGCTTTCTTTTTTTCAGTAAAGATTCTTTCTTTGATTCAGAGTTGAGTCTACAACTGCCATTTCTTTGTGTTTTCAGAGCCTGTCGAAATCTCTGATCTTTGAAATAGCCTTCCATACGACTTGTCATTTGATCTTCGTACGTCTGTCCTTCTTGACATTTCTTAATATGGACTGGCAGGAAGTCAAACTGCAAATTAGTATCAGTTTCTAGTTTCATGCTGTCATAAAAGGCATATATATATGTAACTAGATCGTCCAGGTTTGAGAAAGTTATTAAACAGGAAGCACCATCACTAGTTGAAAGTCCATTTTGCCCATGGGAATGAGAATCAAAAAAGACATACAACCCATTCTGTTTAAAAACTGCAGAACATATAGCACCAACAGTTAATAGGCCACATGATACAGAGGAAAATGCCGACTGCAAAGTAGAGTGAAGTGTTGGTAAGCCATGATCTTCAGTATCAAGAAGAACACCACTTTCAACTTGAAACTTTTCTAAAGCAAATTTTCCTATATCTACTTCAAAATCATCTGGGATTTCTTCTAAGCTCAAAAGCTGGTTAATGAACTTTCCATCTGTTTTCAACTTGCTTATTACAGTTTGATACAGAGAATCCCCTTCACAAAGTACTTTATCTATCATTGAGGTATTATCTACACTATGACCAAGTGCGTATGACAACATACATAACGCATTACATGTACACTGATATCCTCTTGAATGCTCTGAAAATCTCACATCATTTTGATGAAAACTTCCAAATACCAAATCAGTGGCATTCCAGAATGGTTCAGGTAATCTTGCTGCTTGATAACTAACTATATCATTGTCTAAACAGGGTTCACTGCATGAATCATTGTTAAAATGATACTGTGTGCTAACATTTTCATCATGCTGAGCAAGTTGTTGAAGCATTGTATTTTGAGTACAAGAAATCATACTATCTTTTTCACATGATTCTTCAATGACTATTGACTGATGGTCAGCATAAACTTGAGGAAAAGTATCTAGAAACACTGTATCAAAATCTGTCTGTACATTTGAGCTAATATTTGCTATAAGTGAGTTGAGCTCAATAATTGCCTGTTTGAATTGACAGATAGTTGCTTGTTTGCAGGTCCTTGCATGTATTTGCTTGTCTTTGCCATTTATTTGTTTGCCTTTGTCATGTGCCACCAAGTTGGATGGACTTCCTGCCACCACGTTGGATGGACTTCCTGCCACCACGTTGGGTGGGCTTCCTGCCACCACGTTGGGTGGGCTTAATGTCACATCATCGTCACAATCTGTTCCTCGTCTCTCTCTATCCATAACTGTTCCATCTCCATCATCTACCTTCGTCCACTGCTTCCCCCTTTCTGTCTCTGCTTTTCGTCTGCCATCTGCTCTCAATCTCTCTCTCCATTCCTTCTTTTTTGTCTCTGACCACTTCCAACCCTTTTGTCTAGGCATGATTAATCAACTGAAAATATAAAGAAAAGGTAATGTGTAGAATCGTTAAATATTTAGCCTATATAAATCTTCAAAATAGAACCTAGAAATATTATACCATCATAGCAAAGTTTAAAAAAAATGTAGCCAGTTAGTGGAGCTGCTCAGACTCATCTGTCACTTTGCTGTTTTCATAGCATAGTAGTTTTTCTAGTGCTGAAGGAGATCTACACTAAATTTACTTTAAACGCAAACAAAGAAGCAGATCAGCTGCTCTAGTCTACTCGACAGACTGATAAGCCTCTTCATTTTCAACAGCTAAAATAGTATGATCTTTCTAGTTTCTAAAATTCAGATTGCCCCTTTTTACAAAAAAATTATTAAAACTTATCTGTCACTTCATCTGTTCTTGACCTCCCTTTTATTTTCTATTTTCAGCCAGTTCTTGCTCCTAGGCATGAAAGCACCTGAAAATAGAATGGAAATACAATGTAATGTCTAAAATACAATAATGGGCCAGGCAGCATACAGGGTTAACATTTCTCTGATAAATATAAATCTTGTATCCATTTGAACATTTGTTGCGAGCTACCACCTTTCCCACCTCGGTTTTTGGGGTGGGTTTTTAAATCTGATTGCGCCTTTTCCTGATCATTGCCTATTTGTACCTTTTTAAATATATGACTTTGTAACAATTTTCCCTATTTTATGAATACTTCATGTCAAGTTTCAAGATAATAGGACTTCGGATACTGGAGATTTTTAAGGCATATGACAGCCATCTGGGTCAGGTGGTCATGACCGATTTTAAAAATGTTGTTGATAAAGATCAAAGGAAGCTACATGTATACCATTTTGGCTTTGATAGGCCAAGCGGTTTCAGACAAAAATATGTTGATATAATATGGTCGTTTATAGCCCCAGGATAAGGGCAGACAACCCATCGGGTCAATCTTTTCCTTGAAATAAATTTTCAGTCCATTTGTGAATTTTTACCATATATGGGCAAGGCGGCCATCTTGGTTATGTGACCTGGATTATCTATATACACATTGATTCCTCCTTCCTATTATGGATGCTTCATGTAAAATTTGGCTTTAATTGGTCAAGCGATTTCATAAACTGATGTTTGAATATTATGGTAATATACATATAAATTGCCCCGGGTAGGGGCAAATGAGCCCCTGGGATCCAATTGTTTTCAGAATCATTAATATTCAGTCATACTGCTATTTCCTGCAAGATTTCCCTTTAAATGACATTTTAACAGTAATCTCTTTTCAAACGCATAGGCCACCTTTGTTGACCTTCCAGTAAAATAGGTCAAGGTCATCATTGGGTCATGATTTATATACACATTGTAGTATTTGAGTCATCAATGCTTCATTCAAAGTTTCCTTCAAATCGGTCCACCAGTTCAGGGGGAGAAGATTTTTAATAGTTTTTACCACATATGGGCATGGCAGCCATCTTGGTCATGTGACCTCGAGTATTTACATATACACTATTTCCCCTTTCCTACAGATGATTCGTTTAAAATTTGGCTTTGATTGGCCAAGCGGTTTCAGAGAGGAAGATGTTTGAATATTATGGTAATATTCATGTATATTGCCCCGATGTGGGGGAGAGATGAGGCCCTGGGGCCCAATTTTTTTTTCAGAATCATTAAAATTCAGTCCTACTGCTCATTTTTTGCAAGTTTTTTCCTTTAAATGACAATTTAACAATTTTACCCATTAAAATGCATACGCTACCTATGTTGACCTTGCCGTAAAACAGGTCAAGGTCATCACAAGGTCATGATTTACATATACGTTGTAGTACTTAAGTCATCGATGCTTCATGCCAAGTTTCATTGAAATCGGTCCAGTGGTTCCGGAGAAGAGAGTTTTTGAAGGGTTTTTACCATATATGGGCATGGCGGCCATCTTGGTCATGTGACCTGGATTATTTATATATACATTGGTTCCCCCTTCCCATAGATGCTTCATGTAAAATTTGGCTTTGATTGGCCAAGCGGTTTCAGAGAAGAAGATGTTTGAATATTATGATAATATACATGTATATTGCCCCGGGGTGGGGGCGGATGAGCCCCTGGTGCCCAATTGTTTTCAGAATCATTAATATTCAGTCCTACTGCTCATTTTCTGCAAGATTTTTCCTTTAAATGACAATTTAACAATTTTTCCCATTCAAATGCAAAGGCGACCTATGTTGACCTTGCCGTAAAATAGGTCAAGGTCACCGCAAGGTCATGATTTATATACACATTGTAGTACTTGAGTCATCAATGCTTCATGCCAAGTTTGGTTGAAATCGGTCTAGTGGTTCCAGAGAAGAAGATTTTTGAAGGGTTTTTACCATATATGGGCATGGCGGCCATCTTGGTCATGTGACCTGGATTATTTATATACACATTGGTTCCCCCTTCCCATAGATGCTTCATGTAAAATTTGGCTTTGATTGGCCAAGCTGTTTCAGAGAAGAAGATCTTTGAAAATGGTGGACGACGGACGGACGACGGACGACGGACGGACGACGGACGACGGACGGACGGACGGACGACCGAGCATGGGTATACTATAAGCTCACCTTGTGAGCCTGACGGCTCAGGTGAGCTAAAAAGTGTTATGACCACACGTGTATTAACACTTTTGCAGGAATATGTAACGTCATTGACGACGTCTGACAGTTACAACAATGTAAATTTTCATTGAAAATATGGTTACTTTAACGGTGATAAAATCTTGATTTGAAAGTCAGATGATAAAACAAAATTTCATATTAAATGACCACTAGTGTAAAATCCTCTATTTAAGAACAATATTAGTTTGTTTTTATCACACTTGCATATAGACTAGCGTTCAACAGTAAATAAGTGCGCTAGAAAACAGGTTTGTGGGCACTTTTGCGGCATGGAGTGCAACAGTGCCTAAGTTATAGAGGGCAGGCTTGGGGTCAATTATTTTGAAAAGTAATTAATTGAATTACAATTACATTGACATTTGCTCAATTAAATTACAATTACAATTACTAGGCATTTCAGGAGAGTAATTCATTACATACAATTACTTAGTCTCATGTAATTCATTACATACAATTACTTTGCATCGAGTGTTGAGACGCATCAAACTTTTAGTCCAAAAATATTCATAAATAGAAGTAAAACACTTGCAGTGATAATGACTGAGAATTGTCTGACAGGAACATTATGTACTGTGTGTCTCCTTTTTTCTTTTTGTCCCCACTTAACAGGGATGTTTGAATCCACTGGTGTATACAGAAGTAACCATCAAATGATACTGTTAGAAGTTTATCATACGTATCCCATCAAATGTCAAAAGATTATTTGCAAATATGATAACGCCTCACATCATCGGTTAATAACTAGGAAGCAGTAGTATACCTGTTCTCACATGACTGAAAAGTTGTTGACTCTCACGCTAAAGCACATTACAAATGTTTCTTATAAATTCTACCAAGACAAGTTTACTGACTGTGACGCTGGCTTATTGATAAAAGATTGATTCTTATGATTGGCAAATGAATAAAAATACAAAAAAAAAAAAACATGTCACATGCGAAACATCTAAAGAGTCAAATGTCACATGTGAAACATCTAAAGAGTCAAATGTCACATGTGAAACATCTAAAGAGTCAAATGTATACATGCACTGTCCTTACAACTGCAAAATATCAGTAGAGCCATAAATTAAACAAGTGCTAACAAGGGCTATACTGTCTGACTGTACATGTATCTTACAATCATAGAAACATGATAAAAAAAAATGACCAAAAATTTCCATTAGTTTCCTATTTGGAATACATGATACATGTATTTATGTTCACTCCATCTTTCATAAATTAGAAATACAAGATGACATTGAAAAGAAGCAGTTTAATTTTGTGACCATTTAAATTATGTATTTATCAGTGAGGTGTGAAAAATTAAAAACAAAATCCTGTAGGCAATACACCAATCAAGGACACAAAGGAAAAGATAATAACTATTTGAGTTTTCACACTTCCTTTGATCAATCATGTTTAATGTCATAGTGTGCATATAAGATGATAAATAGCTCTGAGCTCACCAGTTTTAGGAAAGGATTAAACATGTTAAAAGTGACCAAGACTTAATTTTATCAGTAGATGAAGAGACATGTTTAATAGATGAATAGACAAAATTTGACTACTATTGTAACATAACTTATGTCAATGGGAAAATATTTAATTTGAGTACTGTATATTTGATGATAAACTTCAATGATACATGTAAGGAAACAAGATTGAACAGGATAATCTGCAGTACACTCTCACAATAATGATCTCTAAATATACAATGTATATGTCACAGATATTTTCTTTAAAGTAATTCAAAGTAATTGAAAGTAATTGTTCATTACACCCCTTTTTGACACTGTAATTCATTACATTTCAATTATTGTAATTAAAGTAAAGACTGAATTACAATTATTTTCAATTATTTTGAAAAATGTAATTAAATTGCAATTAATTACAATTACAATTTTAATTACCCCAACCCTGATAGAGGTACATACCCTCTTTCAGTTTCTGCCTGTTGCAAAAACAAACTACCAGTATTAAGGTCAATAAATGAGGTCAAAGGTCATCAGGTGCAAAATTATGTAAAATATACTATGTATTTTTTTAAGCTTAGCAAAAGTAGAATTTTGCCTCACTAAGTCCTTAAAACAGAAACATTGATTCCTAAATTAGCTGTTAACCTTATGACAAATCAATATTGAGGTCAATAGATAAGGTCAAAGGTCATCAAGTGCAAAAATGCAAAGCGTTACATACAAAGCTTTTAAGCCTACTAAAATGTCATTTTGTTACAATATATCTTAAAATTCAGATAATTTGAGGCCCAAAGTGGCTTAATTGTCCAGAATCGTGCTTGGATCCATTTGGGTGAGGGAAAAGTGTCTGGAGGGTGGGGTGGGGGTAAGTTGCTAGGGTTTCGACGGCTTGGATTTTAAAGGTATTGGGCTTGTAATTATACATATTTGTTAGACTTTCCTTGCTTTCAAGTTGGCACTCCTTAACAAAAGTTCAAATTAGTATGGTTTCCCTTGCATTCAAGCAGGCACCCTAGACGTAAAGCTCGAATAATGTACCCTTAGACAATTTTTCTGAATCAGCACAACAAGATTACTTATTTCAAATCATATCAAATTACAGATGTAGACTTTCCTTGTTTTCAAGTTTGCACTCCTTAAAAGTTCAAACTAGTTGGACTTCCCTTTCGTTAAAGCAGGAACCCTTAACGCAAAAATCGAACATACCTTAAGACAATTTTTCTGGATCAGCAAAACAGAATTACTTATTTCAAATCATATCTGTAGTGGTAGAGCGTCGAACTCCGAATCGAAAGGTCCTGGGTTCGATCCCCACAGGCGTCACCGTGCTGTGTCCTTGAGCAAGACACATTAACTCCCTACAGTACTGGTTAAACACAGGAAGCGTTGGCTCCGTCCCGACATAACTGAACAATTGTTGACTTGGACGTTAAGCATCAATACAAACAAACAAACATATCATATCGAATTACAGATGTACAGAATATATGTATGTAGATTAATGGTTTCTTTCTACGTGTACAAGTTTTGGGGTTGTTTTGATTATTTAATGAATACAGAATGAAATATATTTTTCCTTACCTTTGTTCGAATTTAACCTTTACTGTTCAATGTGAACCTTGCCTCAGTTTCAAGATAGCGTTTATAACAAATGTTTGTACTATGTGTGTGACATCAACAATGGCAAGAAATGTTTTAGGAAGTCTTGAAACAACTTCACGCAAACGTAGATCAGCAGGCCAGATGCCAGGTGGGGTGAAAATGAGAACCCCTAGAAAAGCCACCTAGGCATACCCACAAGCAGAACTTGTTTTTTTTGTCACTTGACCTGCTTGGGACTCAAGCCCACATCATACAAAGCAGTAATATAATTGATTTTGCGGAAATGAAATCAATTCTGTTAATCGCTCGGCCGTGGGGGCGGGGGCGCAATTGCAGATGCTTCAATCAGACAATTAATAATGGTCATGTCATAAAGCTATGTTGGCAGTACACTTCCAATCAGTGCTTACCATGTACAAATGCGTACCACATTCGCAGCTGCAAACATGCTTTCTAATTATCCAGCTCATCCAATTTTCTCAGAACATTGCTATAAAATATGGGCACTTCATGTCATGTACTCACTTGACATTCAAAGTATGAATTAAGATAGTTTCAACCATAACGTAGACAAACAATCGCTTGACTTGTATACTGTGGCACTAATTGTTTACCCTGTAGGCCATATCACATGCTGACATGGTTGCTGAGTTTCTTCAAACACACAGATCAAACATTGGTTCAGTTGTAGAAGATGGAAATGTTGTTGAAACATGAAGTATCTACATGGGCATCTGACATAAACACATGCACGAGCTGCAACCAGTAAACCAAGTTGCCAGAAAAAGCTCATTTTCACACAAGACGGTGTTGTATTTAACAAAGTGAAAGCCTCTTACTCTGTTCGGGTTTCTCAAATCTTATCGTTTGCATTCATATGTATATCAGAGAATATTCAGCCTTTTCGGTTGTCAGTTGAGCAATAAGTGCCAACCGTGCCATTATTGAAGACATAGGTATCAATTGTGCCTTCTGTAGACAAGATGGTGCCCAAGTGGTCTTAAAGAAGTTCTTGTATGGACAAACACTTGCTGTTGCAAAGACTATATTGAAATATTAGCCGCTGGAGCACAACAGATGATTAATGTTTCGGATACAAAGCATCATCTAATCATTTTCCGGTCTTTGAAATAAAACTGCTTTAAGATTGGCATTGCTTATTTACAATGCAATGTGTCATTTTCCTTGGCATGCCAAGTAATAATATAGTGCGTGTTTCAGAAACAAAATCACTCAAACGCTGATAAGTTTTGGGTGTAGTCATTCTACTCCTTGCATATTTGATAGTGCAAAGAAATGTCAGTAAAATATGTAACACATCAATCTAGGTCCCAAACCTTGACTTTAAATGTTATCATCTGTATAAAAATGTGCAATGTGTTCGTAATAGGCATATTGTCACAAGGGAAGTGGATGGGTCGTGCTATGGCTTATTTGTAATAGCCTAATGTCTGTTTCGAGGTCACTGTGTGAACGCACTCGCTTGGCAGATTTTGGGGAATTAAGCTCAAGCTGTTTGGTAGCACACAGGACCCTGATTTACACTGAAGCTTAACGACCACCGTGTGAACAGTTTAAATGTCTTGGCTTACAGCCTAATCGCAGAAATAAAACTTCAAGATAGATTTGTAGTTTTCTAAATTTTAATTATTATTTTCAAAAATGTAAAAACGCGATTGATGCAGATATTTTAATTTGTCAATGTCCTAAATTGTTCCTTAAGCACTTTTCACGTTGTCCTACAATTGTCCTACAATTGTCCTGAAGTCTATCACTATGAATTTCACAATGTTCCTATTCTCTCGCAAAATGTCCTGGTTAAAAACTCTGTATTTTGTACTGTCCTAACGCGATGTCCCCAACATATATTTTCTCAAAACCAATTGTTCATCCAAGTTCACTGTACCCTTAATATTCAATCTGTTAATTCTGTATAATTATTCAATTCTATTCTGTATCATCTTTTCCAATTTTCTTAGCTCTGAATTAATTTTCAATTTCCTACTATTGTCTTAGTTTATCATTATATACAAGTACTAAATAGCACATCACATTATCCAAAACTGAAACCTAAGATTTTAGCAAAGATTTGGAAGTCTTTGCACAAAGCCAATAATTGTCAAATGGTTTATGCAGAGTCTACATTGCAAAATCACATGTTCCCAGTTTCATTTCCAGATCAGAACTGATTTTCCAAAACTAAAATTTAGTGTTTCCAAAAATTTGCACCTTTTCGATCAACCAATAAATTGTTCCCTTAGATCCGACCAATCCTAAACATTATTTCAAAACCCAATGAAATTCCCTGTACTAAGTTCCATCTCAAGGTGCCAAATTGTCCCTTAGAGTGAATTGAGCAAAATTGTCAAAAATACAAAACAATCTGCTCTATCCAAACAATCTCCCTTTTTGAGTGACAAACTGATTTCCTATCACTTGTTTTATTGTTTAAGCATCTTGCTAGAAGCCAAGTCTGACATGAGTTACCTAAGTTAAATGCCCAATGCTTTGTTTGTTAAGAAGTGCTAAAAGTTTCAAAGTCTTATCCCAGCTCAATCTGTCTGCCAAAAGATCTTAATTACTTATATGGTGATAACTTGTTAAACCTTCAAAGCTGTCCTATTTCCTTGTGAACACAACTTTACCAAACTGCCAAAATGCATTTGATGAACAGAAATCTTGAGAAATGTTAAATTCCTAAATTCAAAAATTATGAAAATATAAAATTAACTTTTTATCTTATTTCTGTTGAAAAATATCCTCTCATACCATCCATCCATTATCTATTTACATCACACATAAAAATTGAAAAACCTTTCTCACATTTTGTTCTTGTATTTATTTACTTTATTTATATTTCTTACTATTCTTACTTACTATGCATTTTTACTCCTAAAGCAAATGTACCTAAATTTTCACTGGTGACATATTCCCCCACGGTCCATTTAGTTTGTCCCCAAACTAAACTGCTTTTGCAATGTTCATTTCTTCTTTTTTTTCATTTTTCTGATCATTATTACTATATACACAAAACACAAATACTTCGACACAAATATATAACAACTATGTACAGCTCGAGCTACATGTAATGAAATGATTTGTAAACTGAAATGCGCGTCTGCATCATAGTTCATATTTCACTTTTGTTTGAATTTTCTACGCTGAATTGTGCTTTATGAATGAGAGTTGACTTTTCCAGCTGGAGGGTCCGTTGTAGGGTCTGTAGTAGATGTAACCTCATTGTAGGTTCTGTTTGTAGTTTTCCACAGCCAAGGTCCCTTCAGCTCTGAAACTTGAACAAATATATTAGAACTGGTTAAAATTGCAGTCACATGACTGCTTCCTAACTTTATCTGAGTTGCTTAAAAATGGATTTCGCTGTCGGACAATGCTAAGGCATGGATGGTGTATATGATGCGCATTCATAATACACTCTAGCACTATAAACACCTGTAAACATATTTATGTAGACAGACAGAAAATTTATGCCATAACAAACTCCCAGAAGATCTAAACTTGCTAACCTAGTATTGTTTGGATGCTTATGCTCTTTAACTTGTTCATTTCTCAGAAATTAAAATGTTTGGTTTCTATTGTTAAGTTAACCTTTACTTCTGCCTAATATCTTAATTTTCCTATGGCTCTGTGATAATCATTCTTGAGGTCTTGAATTAAGTCATGAATGCTACATCCAGATAAACAGTTGAAAGGAACCCATCTTGGAGGCAGTTCCAGCTTACAGAATGACATGAGGAACTCCCAAGATTCATCTTTTCCTAACCTTATTTCACAAACTTTGTCAGCCCAACTATTACTTAGTGGATCAAATGGACGTGGTGCATGTTTGTTTTGAATTGACCAGATCTTCTGTTCAATGCTCACATCTCTATCCATTTGCATAAGCATTGTTATGAATTCCTTAGCTTCAAAATGAACCATACTGGCTGGCAGACATTCTGTTTCTTGATTTGACCTTTGTACTATGTAATATGGTTTTCCTTTCAAGAATTTGACCCCTACTATTCTTTTGCTTATATTGTTATTTTCTTGGTTTGATTGTTCTGATTCTACATTTACAGATGCAGACGACACATGCTTTTCTGAATCTTCATTTCTCTTATTTTTCGTTACCTGTTTTGTTGGTTCATTTTTATCTTGACTTACTCTACTTACATTTTCACCTGAATTTTCTGTTCTCTCAAAGAACTTATGCTTGCCCTTCAAGGGACGCCTTCTCTTCTTGCCTGACATTGTACGAGAAGCATGAAATTCCCTAATCAGCACCTGAGGAATTGAAGAAGCATACTCCCAGGTGGTACCAGAACCTGGCTGCTTCCACTTAACTCGGTAATAAAGAATACCATTACTTCTCTGGGATGAAAGGAGCTTGTCAATGCTTTCGACGGAAAACATTTTATGACTTACTGCCTCCTCTCTTACCTGACCGTCCAGCTTTTCACGGTGTGAAACAGACTCATCTGCTTCATACGACCCACCTGGAAGTGGTTCAGGAGCCCTAGTCGGCTGAGAACCAGACTGTCTTACCTCCCTTGGACCAGTCTGTGACTGTGATGATTGCCTTTGCTGCAACTCATCGTTTTTCCCTAAAAGTTTCTTACCTCTACCTTTGTATGTTCTAGACTTCTCCTGAGTCTCTGTATTTATTCTACTATTTTCTCTTTGCACATTTTTCTGATTTGTTTGCTTAACATTTTGTTTACTCTGTAACTGACCTCTCTTCTTATTTTCGTTTGATTTCATTGCATTGCCACTTTGTTTTGTATCTGGCTTCCTCTGAGCCTCTCTGTTTTGTACTTTATTTTCTACATTTTTCTCTACCTGATTTCTGTTTTTACCTGTTTTTGCTCCTTCCTGAGCTTCAACCTGTTGTTCTCTGGTATTACCTGTACCTGCCCCATCTTGGGCTCTATTTGGTTCCAACTGTACCCTATTTTGCTCTAGCTGTACCCTATTTTGCTCTAACTGTACCCTATTTTCTACCTGCTGTGGAACTTGATCTGCTATTTCTTCAGCATTTAACTCGTCTTCCATGTTTTCGAAACCTACAGGAGGATTTGTTGGCCTATTTTCTGGGTCATAATATGGCTTGAGTCGAACCCCATTGATCAGTGATTTCACCTCTTTGTTTGTTGCACAGTTTCTTACCTTGTAGGTGTGGTTCGGACCTAGCAGTGTAATGTAATATGGACCTGCCCATTTCCTGTGGAGCTTTGGAGCTTTACCTGGAGCTACCTTTGTACAGTACAGCCATACTCTGTCTGCTGGTTGAAATTTAGGCTCTTGTGACCTTTTGTCAAACTGATACTTGTATTTTACCTGCGCAGCTTTAATGTTCTCGGTGGCAATTTTGCGTGTGGTCTCAAGTTGACGCAACACATTATTTAGATGGATTTTATGATCCTGAGCTAAATTGTCTTTAGGAAGGAGAGCAGTATCAATTGGCAAATGCATTTCTCTGCCAAAAAGGAGGAAAAATGGTGACTCTTGTGACGATTGAGTACACGGGGTCATACGGTGCGCCATCATGACTGAAGGCAAAATTTCGGGCCAGTCATCTTGCTTATCTTTACAATAGATCCTGAAAGCTTGCAGGATAATAGAGTTAGCTCTTTCGACATGACTATTGGATTGTGGGTGGTAACTGGAGCAATAATGCCTTGTAATTTGAAAAAGCTCACACATAGCTGCCGTCAGTTTTGACATAAAGGTTTGGCCACGGTCCGAGACCAAAGTCCTCGGCGCTCCACAGCGAGTAATGACTTCTCGGTATAGAACAGCCGCTACTTCAGTTGCTTCTTGTGTCCTAAGAGGATGTGCCTCCATCCATTTTGAGTAAGAATCAACAACTACCAGTATATGCTTATACTTATCCTTTGTAGTAGGTAAGCCACTAAGAATGTCAATGTGCCATCGACCAAAAAGATCAGCCACAGGCAATGGCTGAAGAGGCGGTGGTTTCGCATGCACTGGTCGCTTTACCTGTTGACATAGCTCACATGACTGTACATATTTACCAATCTGATCATACATTTTCGGCCAATAGTATTTCAGTCTTATTGCCGCAAAAGTTCGCTCGTGACCTTGGTGTCCCCCACCAGCTAAGGAATCATGGTATGACCTCAGTATGTCATCTCTCATGATCCTTGGTACAGCTAATTGTTTTACCAACCTTTCTTCTCTAGGTACTCCTCTTGATCTGGGTGTGTAGAAGTGATATAAAAGACCATTTTGTATTTCAAACTGTGAAGCCTCCGCTACTAGAGTTCTAGCCTGCTTTTCATCCTCAGGCACCTCACCTGTTACCTTATACTTGTAAATGGTTTGAAAGTCTGGACAGTTTCGTTGCAGACGCTGCAGATTCGGACAACTGTTACCCTTTTCTGAGCTCTTTTTAGCAGGCACTGTAGCAACAGATTGCACCTTCACATCACTTGGGTCATTTGAATAACAAAAAGTTACCTCATAGCCTACTGTACAAACCTCTGGATCTTCTGTTTCCTCCTCTGGGAGGGGCGGATACGTCCGTCTAGAGAGACCATCAGCATTTGCATTATTTCGGCTACTTTTCTGGATAATCTCCATGTTATACCCTTGTAATAAAAGTGCCCATCTACCAAGCCTACCTTGACAATTTTTAATCTGCTGCAGCCATTTTACAGACACATTGTCAGTGTAAACTGTGAACGGCATACTAGCAAGATATGGTCTGAACTGTCTTACTGCTTCTACTAAAGCGAGTCCTTCTTTGTCTGTGATGTGCCATCTTAATTCTTCGTTTCTTAATGCCCTACCTCCGTAAGCAATTGGGTGTTCCTTACCCTCAGAATCTAACTGACTAAGTACAAAACCTATTGATTCATCACTTGCATCTACAGCTAAAATAAATGGTTTGTCAAATTGAGCAAAAGCAAGTACAGATTTAACATCTTTTCTTAACAGTTTGTTTAGAGGCAAAGCTATCTGTGCAAATGATTTAATGTATTTTCTATAGAATTGTGCTAAACCTAGAAAAGCTCTAACATTTTTGGCGTTTTTCGGCACTGGATAAGTCTCAATAGCACTGTACTTGCTTGGATCTACTCTAATTCCTTTAGGTGAAAGTATATGACCTAAGTATTTGACTTCTCTAGCAGCAAATTTACACTTGCCTGGATGGATTCGAAGATTTGCTGCGCGCAAATTTTGGAAAACCTGACCTAAATGGTCTAAGTGTTGATCAAAATTTTGGCTAAAAATCAAAATATCATCTATATAAACCATAGCTATCTTCCAATTTAAGTCTTTAAGACATCTTGACATCAAATTTTGGAAGCAACTAGGACTATTTCGTAAACCAAACGCTAGACGATTTGGCGTGAATATTCCTTGATGTGTAATAAAACTTGCTTTTTCGGCCGTAGACGGACATAATGGGACCTGATGAAATCCCGAGCGCAGGTCGCACAAACTAAAAATCTGAGGATTAGAGTCTGCTAAAGTGTCAAATACTTCATCCAATGTAGGAATTGGAAATGAAATAGGCTCTGTTATTTTATTTAGCTCCCTATAATCTATAGCAAATCTGTACTCACCGTTGGGTTTCTTAACTAGCACTACAGGTGAATGCCAAGGGCTATTTGATTCTCTAATAATACCATTTTCCAACATTTCATTGGTTAATCGCTCTGTCTCAGCACGCATTTTAGGTGTCTGTCTATAGGGTGGTTTACTTACAGGCTTTTCTGTTTTTGTATGAATTACATGACTATGAAATTTTGCTTCTCCTAATTCAGAAGAATCTTTTGCAAAAATGTCCCTATTTCGGCCCAAAAATGTGTAAAGTTTGCGCTTTTGCTCATCCGACAATTCAGAATGGTCTAAATTCAAGCCTAAATCTTTTGCAATATTTTCATAATGCATTTCAGAATCATTTTCCAAAGATGGATCTGTTAAATTTACAGAAGGTATGTCATCATGATCAGTGACTTGTGTGATATTTTCTTCATCAATCAAATGTGATGTTGCTATAACAAAATTTTCTTTCAAATAGACTGGAAAATTTGTTGGATTTAGCACCCTATATGCTCCAGATCCCTCACATACAGGACTTAAACACTTCCCTCCTACTAAGCCTTCCTGGTTAAGACTAGCTGAAGGTTCTAAAAGAACAGCACTGTCGACTAATGAGCCTGAATTTGATGATAAGGCAATTTTGACAGGCAGTGTGCATTCAGCCTGTGGTTCTAAGACCACTGAAGACACTGTCCTCACCAAACCTACACATGTTTTTGTGTTTTGACCCATGGAAATATGACAAACAGTTGGCTCTTCATCTTCACATGCTGCACTTTTTGTACTTTTGCTTGTTTTGAAACTTACAGTACCTTGCTCTAAGTCAATTTTAGCCTTATTTTGCTTTAAAAAGTCCATTCCTAAAATAAGTGGCTGATGTAATTTTTCAAACAGATGAAAAGTATGCTCTAAAACAACACCATCAATCCTAAATGGTAATGTAACCTGTCCAAGAACCTTGTGGACTTCCCCACATACACCTACAATATTAGCTAATGAGCTTGGCATGATTTCTACATTTTTGAATGATCTCCTGTAAATGTGTTCACTCACGCAGCTTATGATCGCGCCGGAATCGATCAGCCCTGAACATGTCTGCTTTCCTATATTTACTTGAATCAAGTTATTTTCTAGAGGTGCTATTAAAGCTACCTTACATGCACTCCGGTCAATGCTAGCAGAATTCACACTGCAAGATTTCTTTGAACAGTGCCAGTTTAGCTTATTCTTATACTGAGGCATTTTGCTTACACTTTATCTAAACTTTACACACTAAATAGCAAATTAAAATAAAATGAAAACAGTATGGAAAGTACCGACAGTTTAACTTATTTGTATTCTTGGTTCTGTGTATATCTATAGTCGGTCCTCATCTGCGTTGGCTGGTTGACATCAGTTGACTCTTGCTGGCAAGTCGGTCGTCTATCTTGAAGAGTTGAGAGGTTCTCGTACCCGGATTCTCCACCACATCTGTCACAAGGGAAGTGGATGGGTCGTGCTATGGCTTATTTGTAATAGCCTAATGTCTGTTTCGAGGTCACTGTGTGAACGCACTCGCTTGGCAGATTTTGGGGAATAAAGCTCAAGCTGTTTGGTAGCACACAGGACCCTGATTTACACTGAAGCTTAACGACCACCGTGTGAACAGTTTAAATGTCTTGGCTTACAGCCTAATCGCAGAAATAAAACTTCAAGATAGATTTGTAGTTTTCTAAATTTTAATTATTATTTTCAAAAATGTAAAAACGCGATTGATGCAGATATTTTAATTTGTCAATGTCCTAAATTGTTCCTTAAGCACTTTTCACGTTGTCCTACAATTGTCCTACAATTGTCCTGAAGTCTATCACTATGAATTTCACAATGTTCCTATTCTCTCGCAAAATGTCCTGGTTAAAAACTCTGTATTTTGTACTGTCCTAACGCGATGTCCCCAACATATATTTTCTCAAAACCAATTGTTCATCCAAGTTCACTGTACCCTTAATATTCAATCTGTTAATTCTGTATAATTATTCAATTCTATTCTGTATCATCTTTTCCAATTTTCTTAGCTCTGAATTAATTTTCAATTTCCTACTATTGTCTTAGTTTATCATTATATACAAGTACTAAATAGCACATCACATTATCCAAAACTGAAACCTAAGATTTTAGCAAAGATTTGGAAGTCTTTGCACAAAGCCAATAATTGTCAAATGGTTTATGCAGAGTCTACATTGCAAAATCACATGTTCCCAGTTTCATTTCCAGATCAGAACTGATTTTCCAAAACTAAAATTTAGTGTTTCCAAAAATTTGCACCTTTTCGATCAACCAATAAATTGTTCCCTAGCTTAGATCCGACCAATCCTAAACATTTTTTCAAAACCCAATGAAATTCCATGTACTAAGTTCCATCTCAAGGTGCCAAATTGTCCCTTAGAGTGAATTGAGCAAAATTGTCAAAAATACAAAACAATCTGCTCTATCCAAACAATCTCCCTTTTTGAGTGACAAACTGATTTCCTATCACTTGTTTTATTGTTTAAGCATCTTGCTAGAAGCCAAGTCTGACATGAGTTACCTAAGTTAAATGCCCAATGCTTTGTTTGTTAAGAAGTGCTAAATGTAGTGTCTTATGTGGGTAAGACAATAATAAGAGTTTTTGAACGGTTACATTTTTATTGTTTACTACTACAAATCTAAAGTATGAATGATGCCAATAATCATAGCATGCAGAGCGCGTGAGAGATAAAGTAGTTCCAAATATCTATAAGGTCATTAAGGCGGAGCTATTCAAATGATGTAGATTAATACATAACATTCCCCCTAAACTTAGATGAAAACTCTGTGTGGTATTTAAGTGTCAAAACATATTTCCTGTTGATATTTTAACTGTAAACATATCACTGATATCTGTCAGTTTTAGTTTGCACGCTGAGTGGAAACTAAGCACTGACAGATATCAGTGATATGTTTACAGTTAAAATATCAACAGGAAATATGTTTTGACACTTAAATACCACACAGAGTTTTCATCTAAGTTTAGGGGGAATGTAATGTATTAATCTACATCATTTGAATAGCTCCGCCTTAATGACCTTATAGATATTTGGAACTACTTTATCTCTCACGCGCTCTGCATGCTATGATTATTGGCATCATTCATACTTTAGATTTGTAGTAGTAAACAATAAAAATGTAACCGTTTTCACCGTAACGATTAGTCCAAGTTCCGGATTTCACGTTCTGAATTACCGTTTGCAAGTCATTGTCATTTGCGGTTTCACATGCAATTTCCTGTAACGTCATTGCCTTGGGTACGTCGTGTCTCGCGATAAATGCTACGTATTCCTCTGCTATTTTCGATGATTCACAATCCTTTGGATTTGTCATGCCAGGATGTCGACTGATATAGTCACTCATGTTTAAATGTCCTGGTTTATATTGAACATCGAAGTCATATGCTTGTAAGCGTAAACGCCAACGTTCTAGTCTCATGGGAGGTTTCGACTTCGGGTTGCCATAAATGTTTTCCAATGCTTTAGCATCACTGATCAACGTAAATTTATGGCCAAATAGGTAAATATGCCAGTGTTCAATGGCCCATACTATTGCTAAATTCTCCTTTTCAGTTTGTGAGTACCGTTTTTCAGTTTCAGTGAGCGATTTGCTAGCATAGCAAACAACTTTCCCATCTTGCAGCATTATTCCTGCTAAGCCAACTGGGCTTGCGTCCACAATTATTTCTGTTTCGCGGTTCGGATCGAAGTATGTCATGACAGTGTCACTGCTTAGAGCTGTCTTTAACTGATCGAACGCGGTTTGATGCTCTGGATTCCATTGCCACGTAACTTCCTTTTTGAGTAAAGCACGAAGCGGTTCAGTGATGGTTGAGTAATGCACTATAAATCTAGATACATAGTTTGTCATAGCCAGAAAACTGCGTAATTCCGATACGTTTGTGGGTGGAGGTGCATTCTTGATTACGTCACACTTTTTCGGATCTGCGGATAATCCATTTTCTCCGAAAACATAACCAAAGAATTCCAATTTGTGTTTGTTGAACTCACATTTGGCTTTGTTTAGGGTCAGGTTTCTGTCCTGCAACCGTTTTAATACAGCCTCTAGCCGTTCATCATGTTCATGTTGATTTCTGCCGTACACAATTATGTCGTCACTAATGTTCCGTACACCTTCTAATCCTTCAAGGGACGAACTGATAGTGTTTTGAAATATTTCCGCTGCACTGTTTATTCCGAAGTTCAAGCGTTTATACCTGCGTAATCCAACATGTGTAGTGAACGTCGTTACGTTGCGTGATTTTTCGGCTAACAATAGCTGATGATAACCGTTACGTAAATCCAATTTACTGAATACACGTGCACCGTTTAAGTCCACAATTACGTCATCTATCGTAGGGATGATGTGACGTGTGCGTTTTATTGCTTGGTTTGGCAGTCTCATGTCAACACAAATCCGTATTTCATTTGTTTTACTTTTGGGTTTGGGCGCGACAACAATCGGCGATACCCAGTCTGTTGGACCGTCAACACGTTCAATTATGTCTAAATCCTCCAGGCGCTTCAGTTCAGCTTCCACCTGCTTTCTGAGATGGAACGGAATTCTCCTGTGCGGCTGTGTAACCGGTTGAACATTCTGATCAATGTATAGTTCTATCTGGGTGTCTTTGAGTTGCCCTATTCCTTTGAATACATTAGAGTATTTCTGACAAAGATAGTACACTTTGCTATTTTCTACAGCGTGTATTTCTGGAATTACTTGTAAGTCCACGGAGGTCATGTACGACAGTAAATTCCCACTTTTGCCATGTGCCACGTAAAAAGGTGCTGTGGTCAGTTTACTTTCAGTTTCAACAGTTGCTTGAAACATGCCCAACAATGAAACTTTTGCATCTGTGCCGTATGCGTACGCCTTAGTGTCTGATTTTGACAGTTTTGGTTTTGATTTCATTGACTGATACGTCGATTCATCAATTACATTTATGCTACTTCCCGTGTCCACCAAAATACATACAGGATTGTCATTTAAGTTTACTTTGATCTTAGGGCGTGATGTTACTGTGTTTACATTTGACAAACCGAACAAATAATCATCGCTTTCGCTTTCACTGCTACCGTTGACACCATTGTCACTGTTCTCTACATTATGTAATGGTCTTGGTTTTCCTTGTCTCTTCTTTGCTCTACACAAAGATTCAAAGTGATTTTTCTTATGACAGAAATTGCAAATTTTCCCCTCGGCGGGACACTTATAATTCATGTGTGGGTATTCCTTTCCACAATTCATACATGTTTTATTTTTTCTCCTTTCCGGTCCTACAAATTGTTGTCGTGGTCTCTGATGTTGTTGTTGTTGAGGATTTGGGTGTCGTCTTCGTGGTCTCCTTCTGTTGATGGCATTTGTCTCATTTGATTTATTTTCGATTTGCGACGCTTGAGTTTCTGAAATTTCTAGTGCCCTTGCCGCTTTGATTAAATTTTCTAGCGATAGTTCTTCTCGTAGTGCTTTACGGCGTAATCGTGTCGATGCACAACACTGAATTATTTGTGACTTGATTTCCTTGTTTTTGTCACCAAAGTCACAGTTCTCAGCAAGATTTTTCAGTCTGGTATAGTATGCATCCATAGTTTCATTGGGTTCCTGTTTTGTTTGTCTAAATTTGTAGATCTCGAATTCTGCTGATTTCTTAGGTGCAAAATAATTATTCAATGCTGTCACCGCTGCATCGTAATCATCTCCAGTGCTGTCCAATGTGTCAAAAATCTCATTGACTTCCTCGCCCGCATAGTGAAGTAATAATGCACGTTTTCGTTTCTTGTCCTTTATGTCGAGACCGACCAAAAGGTTTTCGAGGCGAGCACTCCATTTCTTCCAGCGTGTGTCGACTGCTGGGTCTCGAACACTGAAGCTAGGAAACACTGGTAGTCCTTGTGCCATTGTTAGTTAATGATCATCAGTCTTATTAATGAAGCATTATAATGTCACAGTAGGTTTCTAATCCAGCGAAGTTTATTCAACTTAATATTCCATAACTTGTTTCTGTTCTTGAAATGAAGAGTTATTGACACATCAGTCCGTTATTGACACATTAGTCCTTCATTTTTGTCTTTTCCAGCATCACTCGTCGCCAATGTAGTGTCTTATGTGGGTAAGACAATAATAAGAGTTTTTGAACGGTTACATTTTTATTGTTTACTACTACAAATCTAAAGTATGAATGATGCCAATAATCATAGCATGCAGAGCGCGTGAGAGATAAAGTAGTTCCAAATATCTATAAGGTCATTAAGGCGGAGCTATTCGAATGATGTAGATTAATACATTACACTAAAAGTTTCAAAGTCTTATCCCAGCTCAATCTGTCTGCCAAAAGATCTTAATTACTTATATGGTGATAACTTGTTAAACCTTCAAAGCTGTCCTATTTCCTTGTGAACACAACTTTACCAAACTGCCAAAATGCATTTGATGAACAGAAATCTTGAGAAATGTTAAATTCCTAAATTCAAAAATTATGAAAATATAAAATTAACTTTTTATCTTATTTCTGTTGAAAAATATCCTCTCATACCATCCATCCATTATCTATTTACATCACACATAAAAATTGAAAAACATTTCTCACATTTTGTTCTTGTATTTATTTACTTTATTTATATTTCTTACTATTCTTACTTACTATGCATTTTTACTCCTAAAGCAAATGTACCTAAATTTTCACTGGTGACAATATGCTAACTTTTCTTGAATCACAAACAATCTAATTTGCATATTTGAACAGTATCCAATTATTTACGTTGCATCAACGTTTTATATCCGTGACACGAACTGTCATAGACATACCAACATTTACATTCTGATTGAAAAATAATCAAACCCATTCAAAAATTATCATCTGATGCGGTTCAGACAAGATACAATGTATTCCAAAAAGTGATAATTCATATACTTAGGTCACAAAAACAAAACAGAAACAATTTAAAAGCAAAAAATAAGGACATTTGACCCCATTATTGACCTTTCATGTAGCCTGAATGTTTTGTGAATAAGATTTAACCACTCCACGAGTGTCTGCTAATATAGTTTTATCAACAAACACCTTCGTTTAAGTAGCAAATATAAATATTGAAACTACCCTTTAATCATATTGCAATAAAATGCACCTGGTGACCTTTGACCTTGATTGTGACCTTATTTTGGGTTTCCCATTTTTGCAACAGGGCAAAATCAGATCAGGAATGTTTACTGATGTTAATAGGCATAGTGGCAGCTTATGCCGCAAAAGTGCCCACACTTCCAAATACATATGCACCCATAAAACCACCTGTCTAATATATCAGGGTGTGATATAGGGGTCCAAATTTCTGTCAGTCAACAATCTTGTCAAAGTTCACATAGAAGTTTGGTTTCCACTGTACCTGTGATAGCTGCAAGTGTGAAACTTTGCATAGTAATTGTCCTTGACATACCCTTCACGCACACACCTTGGCCCAATGTTCTTGACCCACATTTCACAGTCCATTGACTTTATAAATTTTCTCTTCACTTATGTGAAGCCTTGCAGCATAGTAGTTGTCCTTGACATGCCCTTCAAGCATGCACATTGACCTGTTGCCCTACATTTCAAGGCCGTCGTCGGCGGTCCGGCCGATCCGGCCATGGCCGGACCACTTTTTTGGCCGAACATGGTTTGGGCCGGACCACAATTTTCGATTATTCGGCCGAAAATGTGTTAGCCTTTGCGACTTTTTTTAGGTGTGGTGGCCCAATCTTAAGTTATCAATTGATATTAAGCGTACTCGTTCAATCTGCCCAAGGGTGTGAAAGACGGCCCTTATAAAAACAATCACGGAAATGACACCTGTATTAAAGACAGGTATTGCCATTGTTGGATTGTGACGGATTATCGTTTGAAGTGAAGTTGCGCCAAAGTGTTCTTTAATTCATAATGAATAAAACCGATTTTCTGTAATCAAAAAAAACAATTAAAACAAATGTAAAGCTGTATTTCACTGCTGAAAATACTATAATTTCACAATAACCCAATCTTTGTTTAAAATTACTGCATTATTAAATCAAACAACGTGCCGAAAATTCGTTTACGTATAAAGTTTTGTAAACATTATTTTGATTCATATTCCAAAATTTGTTAAAACGTGCATGTTATTCTTCTATCATGGACACTGGCGTCTGATCTTTACTAAATGCACTATATTTTTTGTATTTTTTATAAAAGCTAGTACTTGTATGTTTATTATTGTAAACAATATGAACATGGTGGACATTATGATTTTGACTGAAAATAAGTTTCTGTTGTTTTCTTATCCTGAACGAAATTTCCCGAACACGACACTTCGCGGTTTCTTACATCTAATGTCCATAATTAAAATGCAGAAATCAGAATTCTTGTCCTCTTCGAACTCCGGAGAAAATCGTAATTTCTGTAACGCATCCAGCAGTAGACAATCCAAAGTACCCCCTCGACAACGCCAGACGCCATTGTTGTTGTTATTTCTGGTATCGTCTGATCTCGCGAGAATGATACGGGAAACTTTGGATCGGGGTCATCTCGACCCAAAACTAATTCGCACTCCATCTTCCGTCGCACCTCTCTTTAACCATCAGTAAGGGTACCTTTTTCAACATTTAAAGATACAAAGACACTTCTGTATGATAAATTATGGTTAAAAGAATAGATACTGACATAAAGAAATGTATTTGCACCTTTGCCTGGTGGGAGTAGTACACTTACTGATGATTAAAACGAGGTGCGGCCGAAATTGAAATTCGAATTGGTTTTGGGTCGAGATGACCCGGAACCAAAGTTACCCCATTCTGATCTCGCGAGAATGAAGTTACCCATGTTCCCAAAAATAATGGCGTCGGGCGGTGTCGAGGGGGTACTTTGGATGTTGGACTGTTCATTTTGGACTATAAAAGTGCGATTTTCTCAGGAGTTCGGAGAGTACAGGATTTCTGCTTTTCGTGTTTTGTAAATGGACACTAGCTGTATGAAACGGCGAAGTGGCGTGCAAATGACATTCCGTCTTGGACAAGAAAACGACACAAACTTATTTTGTGTCAATATACATTGCCCCACCATTATTTTATCCGGGGTAAGATTTTTTCATAATTAACTGTAAAATGCTTAAATACTAATGTTTAGTGCATTTATTTAAGGTCAAACGCCAGTGATCATGGATATGCCGCCGGTTCCTGATCAACCAACGTCTTTCAATTTCCCTCAACGTTCCTAGCTTCGTCAAGGCAAATCCTGTGAATGGGAGCTTTCAGCTTCATGGTTTTCGACCAGGACATGGCTTCATCATGATGAAATCTATAAAATAAGCAGCGCTTCAAGGGCTAAAGTTGTCCCAAAGTGCATTAAAATCGTCTCTATGGACGTCCGGAAATATGAAATTTTCGCGGGGGAGATCCCCCGAACCCCCCTTACGAGAGGGGGAGTACCCCCTCTCGTGCTCTCCCCCAACTCGTGCCTTCGGCACTCGTCAAATGTCTTTGGTATTTCATGGCCGGACCACTTTTCTAAAGCCGACGACGGCCTTGCATTTCCAGTCCAACGACTTTGTAAATCTTTGTCGAAGTTGGGTTTTCTCTGCTTCTGTGATAGTTGTGAATATGAAACCTTGCATATTAATTGTCCTTGGCATACCCTTTAAGTACCCACCTGGACCTGTAGGCCTTGACCTATATTTCATGGTCCATTGACTTTATAAGTTATTATGTCAAAGTTTGGTTTTCTCTGCATCCGAGATAGCTGTTAGTGTGAACTCTTCCCTATTTATTTTCTAGACATACCCTTCAAGTGTGCACCTTGACCTTAAATATTTCATGCTTTACTTATTTTGCCCCATGCAGGTGCGATATCGACCTCTGCGGCTTTCTTGTTTAATGTCCCATACAACATATAACAATTTTAGTCATGTTGGGACTCGGCCATTGCATCCTTCTAAAGAATACAGCCACACATCAGTCATTATGAAATCTTGCCCATTCAATATACAGAGATTGTTTGCAGATATAAAAAATGAAAATTTCATTGGAAAAACTTTGATATCTTGAATATTTTTGCTCAAAACATTGTGGGTACACATTAGAACCACCTCATGTGCCTGATGTACAGCTGAAAAGCGCATGATATATAAGAAATCCAGTATTTCATACAAAATAATTAGATTTTGTGGCAGGGTAAGTCCACGATACACGAATGTCTGCTCTAGGGTATGCGCAGTGAGCAAATTCAGCATCGAATGTGAATAGTTGACTATTCAAACAGTCCGCTGCGCTATTGCCAGCAGCAGTTATCAGGATGGCACATGATAAAAGATATAAAAAGGTCAACTACCTGCGTATGTTCTGTCATTTCCGCCATTTTCTTCTTTAGCCTGTACATTTAAAATTCTTTAGCCTATACGTTTGTGCTTTAGCCAATGCGTTTGCCTATACCAGTGTGAGGCTACAACTTTAGTGTGTGTCTTTGCTGTGTGTGAACGCTAACTCATTGCTAAAGTTTCTGAGACAAATAATCTGTGTTAAAATTGTCCGTGGAAACCAGGTTTTGTTTTTAGTCCAATCAATGTTGATTACTATGCCTCCTTTAATTGCACTCCGGTTTTGTTAGTTCGATTTGATGCTTTACATGCCATTCAACAGCTATGGTCATATCAGAATGTTACCTCCATTTAATGGGACTTCTACTCAACATTGTGATATCATAGCTTATGTTATATAATGTTAAATTACCAGACTTAAACTGAATTTTGACATTGACTTTTTGATATGACATCTATAAAGTATAACCACCTATTCCTAAGTAAGCAACTTGTATTTAAAAAATCAAATGTATTGTTTTAACTAAACCACTTTTCTTAGGCAGGTTCAGGCTTTCTAAAATTTAACCAGTATTCAGGCGGTTGGTCAGTCAGTTATAAGCTTTGCCTGGAGGTACAAGTAGGTGAAGTAGCCCATCTATCTCTCATTGCCCCAATGGGCCTGGATTGGACATCAGACTATGATGGCTTCTCATTTTAATTGGTTGGGGCTGGAAATTTCATGTCTGCTGCTTGGCCCACCTTGGTTCAACTGGGTGGTTTTCTATCACTCCAGATTTACAGTGGTGTTGTGTGGGATCTTGAGTTGTTGCGATCTCGCCATGGCGAGAGTGCATATATAATTGAACAGGGCTGGAATCTTGTTGTTAATCGACCAGAGTTCTGGCCGCACTTGATTGGACGAGGCATTTCCAATTGAGTCACACTAAATACATGTACCGCATGCCGGCTCGGGTAAACCGAGCTGCCAGAGTCTTTTCGGCCTGTGGTTATCGCCGTGTCATACAGTGAAAATAGTGCTGAGAGATCGCAACGGTTTCAAAAACGCTTATACTTGTCATGCAGTATAATTGGTTTCTGTAGCATCCATCTTTTTGATTCATCATGGTGTATTTGTAATTGGATTGTTAGTTTCACCATGAGAATGAACAACTATGGTTTTAATTTACTGCAGAAGCGAGGACTAGGTTGGGCCTGATAAAATGATTGAAACCCCCAAGTAATTTAATATTACTGACCTGACCATTCCAAGGCAATGCATCTGTTGTGGTTCTTTTTGTTTTATGTCTTGGTGCCATTGTTTTGTGTTATTTGCACCTTGTATTCGCTGCTTACTCCTCTTTTATTTTTTTTCTTTGCATCCAGGTGCGGATCAAGGATTTCTGGAAGGGGGGGGGTTCAAATCCACCAAAGGGGGTTCGTTTGTGACATTTTACCAGATTTTTCATAAATTTATATGAAATTGAAATAATTTGGTACGAGAGGTTTTTGGTTTTTCCCAACTCAGTTTGAAGGTGGGGCATTGAATCCCAGTTGTTGCTTCCTTTTACCTTATAAAATACATCCGGACCTCTTTATAACAGTTCAATACAACACGGTTTTGGATATAAAACTAATCATGGTTGGACCCCAACTGGACTATTTTTGCTATAAGTCTATACATTTTACTCTCATTATAACACTGATTGGATAGCTAACACAGAAATAGGCTTGGACCCCAACAATAGTGTTATAAAGAGGTTGAGGTTTACATGTACATTCACAGTGGCAAATAAAATACTACTACCGGTACTAAACATAAATGTAGACATCATTTTAATATTTTTTCATGTAAACATTTATACATGTCATGCATGTATAGAAAGCAAAACAGGTGTATGTAACTTCAGACTGCTCTTTGGAACATTTTAAAATTTAAAATTCTATCAGAACTAAACCCAGATTTACTACTGCATTACTGTTCCAATGAAGAACTTTAGAAAACTGGTTTGGTTTGTATCATGATTTCAACACAATGATCACAACAGCAGAAAATGCAGGCTTATCAAAATCTTACCCTGCTGTATATGATGATGAGGTTTTGTCATACAAAATAGTTGGTTTGCTTGTATTAATGTCCCAGCTAACAATTTTTCAGTCACATAGCCATGTAAGGACAGAGACACTGATTCCTGTTTAAGGGATTAAATTGTATCCCAGGGGGATTCAAACCCAGGACATCCCAATTCAAAGCTCCACCACTAGTTCACAGTGCTAGCCTCCCCATCAAATAGTTTCCAAATGACTTATATAGAGATAAACATCAATCTTGCTTTCTTTTCTTATTTTAAAGCTTTATATATTTTAACAAGCATTATTTATATTATGCTTTGCCAAAGTTTTCATATTCAACATGATGTAATAAACAACACTTTTAAGTTGTGCAATATAAATATTATAATGTTCTGAAGGCCATCTCTTTCCAAACTTTTTTGACTTTGACATCATACAGATAAAGCACTTATATATATATATAATGAGCCACATCATGAGAAAACCAACATTTTGTATAAGCTTCGCCATAACTGCGAAGCTGATCAGTGCCTTTGTTTTCGCTACATGGATAGTAAAATTCCTCTACTTTCTAAATCCAAAATTTCCAGCCACCAACTATCTTCGACAGCATGTACAATTCGGTTTGTGTCGGACCTGGTCGAAAAACCACATTGTTGGTTGTCTAATGACGAGGCTCATAAATGGCGTCGACTGGAAAAGTTTGCATGAAAACTGTGTTCAACAATTCATATCACATAACGTTCACAAGCTGCGTCTTTCTCATTTAGTTGGATTTTGGCACCATGAAGCATGTTTCTATAAATGTTCTGTGGACCAGCAAAAATATCATAAAGACCAAGTTTACCAAGTCATGGTGTCATACACAAGCTGGTTTTTTTCTAGTCTTGTTGGAATTTGGACACCATTAAGCGCTTATGTTTGTTTTACACAATGTAATGTATTACATCCACGTCCACCACCTAACATCATGTCAGGATGGTATAGCATGTCTATACAATTCTTCCCAATGCACCAATGACAATATACAATGATATCACATGATCAAATGATTGTAGTCCCGAGACTCCTGACTGTAGTCCAGAGACTCCCAACTCAGTGCTACAAGTCAATTGTCAATTCTTTTCGTCTCTGCCTTTCTTCTGCTTGTCGTTTTTTCATCTTGATTCTTTGCTTGTCCTCCTCGTAAGCAGCCATCCATTTGAAACTGTACAGGCCAGTTGCCATTACAACAACCCTGAAAGAGAAAGCAAATGAGCCACCTCGTGGGAAAACCAACAATGTGGTTTCCGAACATGTCCCACACAAACCAGGCTGTACAGTCACAGAAGCAGGCTAAGAGCTTGAAATTTTGGCGTAAGTAGAAGAGGTATAGTACTATCCGAGTAGCGAAAACAAAGGCGCTGATCAGCTTCGCGCTGATCTGCGCCTTTGTTTTCGCTTATATGCAGATTGTTGGTTTTCTCACGAGGTGGCTCAAATGTTTTGGTGAAAGTATATAAGTAACGCTCACAAATTGTGCCCGTCCCACAAACTGGGCCAGTGCCCACCATAGCCCACCAGCTGGGCCAATCCCAAAATTAGGCTAAAATATATGACCCATATGAAATAAAAATGATAAAAAAACAAATAAATAAAAAATGACAGTTGAGCATTTAGTGGCCTTTGTCCATACAGTCTTTCAGAAACTGACTTTTTTCAAAATCATGATTTTAGGCAACAACTCCAGAAAAATATTACCCTGTCATCATTTTGCATTCCTTATTTTTGCTCAAAACATTGATTTTGGGTACATGTTAGTACTAACTTGCCACCTGAGAACCATAAAAATTATTTTTCAAAAACACTTAAGGGCACCTATCATGTTTACGACATTTTCTCCATAAACCGTAAACGTCAATGGGAGCTACAGTATCTGTAGCCATGATTGGCATTACAAGATTACAAGAAACTTTATTTAAAGTCGACTTTCAAATTTACAACAGGATAACATTAGCCATTGGCTGTTTTGTCGACAAACACAAATTTAAAACTGAACATGTATACAAATGTACATGGTAATAACAAGCATCACAGTTAAGGAAATATCACAGCATGCAAACATATATACAAATAAGATAGGAATAGATAAAATGTGCTTAATTATACATGTATAAAAGTTATTTGATGCCAGAGTAAGAAAAAACTAGAAAACAGTACCCAAGTCGAAAAAGCAGGACAAAAACTGAGGAGCCCAGAGATTCCCAACAGCACAACAGGCTATTGTGGCATGAAAACCAGAATTTAGATCTGTCTCAAAACCTAATGAAAAATCACCCCCCCCCCACCCCACCCCAACTGAGCGATGCTTCACATAAAATTGGATCAAGTTTCGTGAGCACCAGGTTGTGTCACCTAAAAATTGTTGCATGGGGAAACTTGGATAGAATCAGAGAAGGAAAAAGTAGACCATTTTCTTTAAAGGCAGTGGCTAGGGATACGGTACCGTATCTTTAGCCTGTGGGCTAGGGATACGGTACCGTATACCTAGCCTGGCGGCTAGAGATACGGTACCGTATCTGTAGCCTATATATCGGAAATGGCTAAAGGTACGGTATGGATTAAAAACCGATAATATAATATTTTCAGGTGAGTTTTAAGTTGAACCATTGCAAGTATCCGAAAAGGCTAAAGGTACGGAAGACTAGAGACACAGACTTAAGAAAACAATGCTAATGTATAAAGTTGAGAGATTTCAATTTTAGAAATAACCCTGTGGAACGAAATTTTCTATTGAGTGTGTGTTTGTGCAATATCACCATTATCTACAATTGTTTGACCGACATCAAAGGATATAAAGCCAACTCGCAGTTTGAAAGTTTCTAACGATGCGTGAAGATAATAACAATATAATATTAGCCTCAATTAGTTGCTTAACCATCAATACGATGTCCGCGCCTCAATGTGCGAACAACAAACAAGACAGTAATGAAGTGTTGATTTATTTTGTCCTACCGCTAAACCCCTGAAGTAAGACATTGGTATTGTTTAATTTGCCAATTATTATTCAGCGAATGCTTTTAACTTTTGTTATGGTTAAGTAAGTAACTGCAATATAAAACAATTAAGCTATTACTCAATTCAATCGCCGTACAATTTTAAAACATGCATGCAAATCTTGATTCATACCGCCAGAATGGCTCGTATACTTCACATCGGGCAAAAAGTTGAAAACTTTCAAGCATTTGAAAGTGCTATTGAGCGCTATTAGAATGCCGAATGCCGTTCTATAAGAGAGATAGAAGTGTAGAAAATGCGCAAGTGGCAAGTGCGTATTTCGTATAAGTTGAACAAAAGACTAAAATACTATGAGGTTACGTTCAGGTGTATTCACGGCGGCAAGAACTACCTTCAAGTCTCGAGGGACAGGAGTAAGAGTACTTGCCTGCCTGCCTGCCTGCCTGCCCTGCCCTGCCCTGCCCTGCCCTGCCTGCCTGCCTGCCCTGCCTGCCTGCCTGTCCTTATCAAAGCGCTGCAGATAAAGACACGGCGTAAATTTGGATTTGGCTCTCCACGTCAGGGCATTTACTTGAAAATTTAAAACAAAATAATTTGACATTTTCTAAGACTTGCGCTTTCTAAGTTAGAATTTGCAGTTGAAAAAATTTGTATATCAAAGAACTCTTTCCGCGATTTATGATATAATTTTACGCTTTGTTTACACGTTTTCTTGTTCTTGTGATTGTTCGTATTTTAAGTTGGAAATCATGTTGTGATTAACTTAATAAGATGTCGATCGATTTTTTCTTGTTGCGTCGAAATGACTGAGATACATGTATGTTCCTTTATCTAAGGAGTTTTTTGTTTTTGTTTAAAAGTTTACAAGCGATTTTCCATTTAAATCAAGTAATAAATTGCCTAAAATGCAATCGAAATATAACATTTTTATACCAGATCTAATGACCAAGACTAGCCAAACTGCATAAACATGTATATGCATAATTTCCCAAGCAATTAAAAGCAATTAACGCTACTACTGTTAAGATTATTGTGCATGTGTAGAGCTTCCCCAACCATGAAACTGTGAGAAAAGTAAGACACCCGTATGTATAAATGTTTATTTTTATGATTCATTAGGAAACTTGCAATGCTTCAACTTAAAACTCACCTGAAAATATCATAGTAATGATTTTTTATCTATACCGTACCTTTAGCCATTTCCGATATATAGGCTACAGATACGGTACCGTATCTCTAGCCTCCAGGCTAGGGATACGGTACCGTATCCCTAGCCCACAGGCTAAAGATACGGTACCGTATCCCTAGCCACTTCCTTCTTTAAACACTGGTATCAGTGTCGTCTATGAATGTCATGCAATACAGACATTCAAAGTCAAATTACAAAGCTCACCTACCATGAAAGGGCTACTTTCGCCCACAACTCCATTGCGATACAACACAAAAATAAATGAAAAATTAACGATCTCAGATCTGACAACCTTGGATTTTAGTCGAACTTGTTTATGAAGAAACCAATGTACGCGGTTCGAGAACAGCGGCTAACCAAAGGTAGAATAAAAACCGGCACCAAGATCCGGTACTCATAGCTTGCCTATCCAGGACACTAGTCCGGGGACTTGAAAAAAATTTTAGAGGTCAAGCCTCATATTTCCAAAACGTTGGAATGCAGTTTATCTGCTAAGATTTCCAACGGTTGGGCCCAAACTATCCAGGACACCAGCACATACACACATGTGTACATGTATATACTAGGCTTGCACTGATCAGGGAGGTATCGCATGTATGCTTTTCCTAGTGTAGCTTTTGAGCAAAATGTCTCAAGAACTCGTGCTATGACCATATTTGGCCCAGGGGCCCAAGGGATGTTGAATAAAACAATATATTTCCTTTTTAGTTTTTACTGGCGTATGAAACTTGAGCTTTGTCTTGCAGGTGAACATAAAACCAATAATTCCTACTTGGCTTGCCTATTCAATAACATTTTTTTAAACATGGTTAATTGGTGCATAATAAAGCAAGTTAATGGTACATTCAAGTACAATAATTTTTAGATATTATAAAAGAGAAAAAAAAACTGTAAAATAACATTATCATAAAATTATTTTAATTTAGTAAAGTTTAACCCTCTTAATAATGATATGAAATACAGTAATAATGGGGAAAAAGTGCCATCCATCAGTACAATTTTGGTGCGCAATACTTCTCTTAAAGTTAATTAAAATATTATGTCAATAAAATTTACACTGTTGGAAAGCTAATTAAATTGTGCACATTCTGCACTAATTCTAAGGGTTAATCTATAAACAGAAATCTTAATTCCTGTATTTCAAACCGAAGTTTTTATATTTTTTTCAGGGATAATTTCCACTATGTATTGGAGATTCTAATCCATCGAAACATTAATCCAAGGTTTTTACGAAAACTTGCCCATGCATTTGAGCTTTAAAAACTGAAAAGCTGATTTTTTTTTATATTATTCTTATTTTTCCTCAAAACATAGATTGTTGGTACACGTTGAAAATATAAAAGTTGGGTTCAAGAGGGTATACATTACACGGACATGTTATCGTGATGGTTCTGTTTTTTTGTGTGTGTGTGTTGTGACTGCACACTTCATTACTAAATGCAAAAGAACCTCTTCAGCTAGAGTTATGATCAAATAATTTGTATGTGGTACATACAGTTCTTTGTTGTATATAAGACGAATTAGCATAACTGACAATTTTCTAAATATAGATTTTCTTTCGAGTGTCTAGCTTTTTCCCAACCTTTGATGTACATGCAAAAACAAAATGTTTGTGATAGTAATACGCAATCTCAAGTTGTACGAAGTCTTGAATTAGCATCAGCTATGCAAACATATGTGTTTGAGCCATCGCATAAGAAAACCAACAATCTGCTTATGCGAAAACAAAGACGCACATCAGCTATACAGTAACTACACAGCTAATCAGCGTCTTTGTTTTCGCTACACAAATAGTACAATCCATCTTCACCTTAAATCCGAAATTCCGAGCTTCCAGCCTGCTGCTGAGACTGTATCGGACATGGTCAGAAACTCATATTGTTTGTTTTCGGATGCAGCGGCTCATTTGTCTGGTTCTCTGATTTATTCATACCGTCGAGACAGCTATTGCTAAGGCTTAGCCTACATTTATTCATACGAGTGAAGCAACTTACGACAGCGTATAGGTAAGCAAAACCTGACTGGTTGCGCATGTGCTTCTGCAAGGCTCGAACCCACAGGTTGTGATATGAGAAATCATTGAAACCGATGACCTTTTAAACAACAACATGCTGCCCTCTAAACTGAAGAAATATGTATCACTTCCAGATGTGTTCACATGACTTATTATAAACGGTGTTCACATGACTTATTGAAATCGAAATAATAATTATATTCGACGTTTTTGGATCAAAATTACTCAAGTACAAGGAAAATGAACATAGCAGCTGTTTCAATATGCAATTTTGTTTGTTTCTGTTGAAATTTCAAATTTTATATGACAGTTTAAATAAAATGTTTATTTAACGCTTGGTATCCCAGTCAAATATGCATGACCGTCGATCGAATCATCAATGATACTTTTTAATGAAATCATTTTTCATTAATGAGCCGCGTCATGAGAAAACCGGATTTTTGCCTAGGCGAAAACAAAGGCGCAGATCAGCTTCGCGGTAACCGCGAAGCTGATCAGCGCCTTTGTTTTCGCTACTCGGATAGTATAATTCCTCTTCTACTTATAGCCAAAATTTCAAGTATCTAGCCTGCTCCTGTGACTGTACAGACCGATTTGTGTCGCACCTGGTCGGAAACCCCGAAGACCGGTTTTCTCACGATGCGGCTCATTTGCAAATTGTACAACAGTTAGTTTGACATTACAACACCCGACAAAATTGTCAAAATTGTTATGATTGGTATCTTTCTATTTGAGCCACGTCATGAGAAAACGAGCAATGTGGTTTCCGAACAGGTCCGACATAAACCGAGCTGTAAAGGCACAGAAGATGGCTTAGAGGCTGGAAATGTTGGATTTAGAGATTATAGGCATTGTACAATCCGTGAAGCAAAAAATGGGGGGCGTGGATTAGTTACTGTGAAGCTTATCTGCGCCTGCAAAATATTTATTTTCTCATGACACGGCTCATTTATATCTGCCCAATGTTCGGTATACTATTTTATATAATAATTATTATGATTGATTCATTACATTCCCGCGAAAGAAACATCCTATTTCACTTCAGGATAACATGTCCGTGAAATGTATACCCCTTTAAACCCCACTTTTATATAGAAAAAAACTGGGGTTTGCTGGGGTATACCTAATTTTCTTATTTGTGATCCAAAACATACATTGTCGGTACTGGTTAGAACCGCCTCGGCAAGGCGGTTCTAAACTGTACCCACAATCTATGTTTTGAGCAAAAATAAGCAAAATATCATAATTTTTTTCATTTTTTAGAACTTTAAAAACCTCAGTATATTGTATGGATAAGTTTTCGGAATGAAAAGAGACTCATGAGTTCTCATAAGACTCTGACCTGACTGCTGTTTTGACTGAACCTAGTTGCCCTTATTTAAACTCAAAGAACTGATCTCTATCAAAATACCATAGAAACGGGTCCAATTGTTCTGCAGATAACTCGACATTTTATACATACATTACGAAATCACGCCCATGCAATAAACAGAGATTATTTTCAGCAGAAAAAAAAAAATTAAAAAATTCGTAGGGATTTACCAATGGATACTAGGGAAACGCGCGCGGAATATTGGCAGTATTGGTCGCTTATGTAACAGGTCATACGAATGGAGAGGAATGCCGTTTGGGTTATTCAACTCCCCGACGATGTTTCAAATGGTTCTTGGACAGGTATCTCCATCGGCACATTGACAATAAACTATAACATAAAGAATCTGATCATGGTGGTTATCGAAACGTTATTTCGGTGTAGAAAACGTTTGAAGTACACAAGTCTTGTTACAAAAGACGAGGAGGCTGTAGACACTGCATAAAAAGGGAAAGATCCTCATTACAACATTACAAGATCCGCATTAGGTCATCAGAACTCTTATATGCATGTGCAATCAATATACGCTTCACCACTAAAGTTGACTTTAACCAGCCTCTCTCGTACATTTAAAATGTAAGCTTACTTGTTAAAGTGTGAATATTTTTTGCGGCGGCAAGTGGACTGCATATTAAAATTTTCAAAGAATTTGAAGAGAATTAGTTTAAAGAATATTAAAAGTTGTCGGCAACATCAAACAGATATACGAGCCGCCTCGTGGGAAAACCAACAATGTGGTTTCCGAACAGGTCTGATACAAATCAGGCTGTACAATCAAAGAAGCAGGCTAGAAACTTAAATTTCGGATTTAAGTAGAAGAGGAATTGTACTATCCGAGTAGCGAAAACAAAGGCGCTGATCAGCTTCGCGGTTACCGCGAAGCTGATCTGCGTCTTTGTTTTCGCCTATGCAGATTGTTGGTTTTCCCACGAGGCGGCTGATTAAGTAAAATATGATTCATAAGCCAATATTATTTGGTCTTTCAAAGTACTTCTTTATCTTTCCTTTTTAAGTTTTCTTTGATCAAAACTGCATATTTGATTACTGTCCGGGGTAATTTTTTAAACCATTTCATTAAATCAGGATTTGGATTCGAAACCGGCAGTCGCAGAGTTATGCCATTGAAGAATAAGGCGAGTACACCAAGTTCACAGTTCAGATGAAGTATGCTTCGAACCCAGGACATCGCGATTCCGGGTGCGTCACTGTTCATCGCAGCGTTTTCTGAAGGATTTTCCTTCGGCTAAGTTCTAAGCAACGTAGTTAGGCACTAGTCATTTGTAACCACGCCCCCAGCCCCGGGGGAGGATGGGGATAGACGTGGATAATAGCGGGCCTTTGACCAAAGTTTTGCCACGGCAGTGCGGGGGAAATACCCGGGGTTTGGTTTATATACAGGCAAAAAGGGTCGTGAAATGAAAAAGAGCAGGCTGCGGGGGAAAACAGCAGTGGCTTTACCAACAAGTAGTCCCCGCAGGGCGGGGCTTTTAGCGTTGATTTGCTGGACCAAAAGACAGAGCGCCGGTATTCCCCGGGGTGTTGGTGTGGTTACAAATGACTAGTGAATTGTGATGTGATGGCACAGTTTCCTTTCGCTGTATCATTTTTCTTCGCGTGGCCTTCAAACACTGACCGATGACAAGCCAGCTAGAGGCAGTTTACCACTGAAGAGTGTGCATCTGACCTCCGACAACTGCTCTCTGTAACATTTTATGATTCCACTATTAGTATACATTGCATATCACTCTATAAATTTCAAGAAGTATTTTTGCAATTTCCGAACCATAATTTCGCCAACCTGCCGACTTCATATAAACGACAATTTTCGTTAAATTAACTTCTTTTAGATCATTTCCTTTAATAGGCTTATTTACGTTTATTGATATTTACAACCTATTAGCTCTAATGAAAACTTCTCTTCACCGCCCCCTTTTACACCTTTAATTTGCGCCTCCTATGCTTGTTTGTGTCGGTAAGATCAAAGGAAAGATCAAAGAGAAGCCGTTCGTGCGTATTTGTTTAGTATCAATATTGGGCTGAAAGTGGATTTTACTTTACGTAGTGATTTTTCTTTGCTCAAATAAACTTTGTGATTAAGAAATTTCTATTAGGCCTGTATAGGAAATATACATTAGCTTTAAACGACAAACAAATAATGACACAACCGAAATTCCAGTTCATGATACCATACTTCTCAAACATGGTTTCAATGTCACCAGGGTGCTCTCACATAAGCCAGGTTTTTGCCATGTTTCGCCTGATTCCAATTCCATCGCCATTACGAAAAATAGCAGTCACACATTAGCGTATAAGTGAAACGCGAGCGGGGCGTGTGAAAAAATTGCAAAATTCCACATACGCCAGACGCACATCGGAGACACGTTCAGAATGTGTTACGAGTACGTTGGGTACGCTTGGTGTACGTCCGGTGCGCGTCGCTGTTCGTTGCTAAAAATCGGTGCGCGTTTCATGCGCGTTTGGAATCAAACAAATTTTAAACATGCTTAAAATTTTCTAGAAGCTCGGCGTGTCCCGAGGGTGTGACTTATACGTTTCGATTAAGTTCCACTTGCGTTACAGGCGCGTTGAACACGCTTCGAACGCGTTTGGCGCACGTTTTAGGCTCGCCAGTATACGCTACATGCGCGTTCCGATTTTATGAGATATTGCTTCAGTAGCGTGCCCTAAGCGTGTGTGAGACGCCCGTTGAACGTTTGCTGCGCGCCTGTAGCACGTGCTTAGCGTGTCTAGGTCGTTACTCAACGAACACTAAAACTTTGAGAAGTTTTTTTTACGTCCGGCACACGCCTCAGTCACGCGCTAATGTGTGACTGCCACAGCGACTAAAAGAATCTGATTGCATCAGTTCCTGGTCATTACCTCGACGATATTTCTACCTTTCAATGGCTTCAATCCGCGGTTGCTTAAGGTGGCGTCATACCTAGCCGATTTTGACACACGATAGCCACACGAATATGAAATTTTCAATTTCGCGCGATTTTCGTCACGAATTTGGTAAAAAAGCCAATGTTGAGCCGAAGCATGTACGAAGCCTACCGATGGACACACGATGGACACACGATGGACACACAATTATACCCGATGCAGTCACAAACGATACACGAAGTGGTAGTTTTGCATACGATGTTGATGCGAATGGTATGCGAAGGCTTGGCGATGTCGTGAAGCCATCGTGAAGCCATCGTGAGGTGTAAAATGCATTCCCGAAAGTGTCCCGAAGGCACACTTCCCGATGTTATGTAAAAATCCATTAATGAGACTAAAAAGTGATGTTGAGAAAACATCAGCTTTGTCAGTTTCTTTCTTTTATGTAGGCGTCATACCTAGCCGATGTTATCATGCGATGGACACACGATTATGAAAATTTTCAAATTCGGCGGGGATCGTGAAGACATCGGGCTATTCGTGAGTGCATCGTTACCCATCGTATGTCCATCGGGAGATTTTTTAAGCCTTCGGCAGTACCATCGCGAGCGGCATCAAAATCTTTGACATGCCAAAAAATTACAGGAAGGACACACGATGGTTCAATTTCGTGTTGAGTTCGCGAGTACATCTTGGCCATCGTAAAGCCATCGTGAGACCATCTTCTCACATCGGGACTACATCGTACTTGTGTCGTGTGGTCATCGGCACCATCGGCTAGGTTTTGCTACACGATGACACTACGAGGGACACACGATGCTGCCCGATAGTGTTACGAAGGCAAAACGACATCGGGTAGCCTTCGCGACGCCATCGTATAAGCATCGTATTTGAAAAATCTAGAACACGATGGCACTAAGATGGAAACACGATAATAACCAAAACTGTTAAAATACTTCCCCGGATAACGTGGACATACAAAACAAAAACAATTAGCACCCACACTACATTTTCTCAGAAGCCTGTTAAATCATGGCGTATTTCGATGAAAAAAAAATTAGGAAAAAGAAGGTACAAGTAGGCAAAGACCAGGAAAAGGCGCAATCAGAAAAAGATTCCTACTCCAAAAACCGAGGTGGGAAAAAACCAAACTAACAATCAGGTACTTATACCATGAAACATACCGTAAGCCGAATGAGCAGTTATTTTCCCAATAGGTGGCCATTCAGTTACCTTAACTTAACTAAAACTATGAAGACACACATAAGGCGCCAACAGCACAAAAAAAAAAAAAAAATAAACACGAAGACATAAAACAGAAAGAACCACCACAGAAGTATCGCCTTGGAACGATCAGTAACACAAAGTTACTGGCGGGCTTAACCCGGTTTCACAGGCGCCTAACCTCACCCTCAGCTTCTGCAGTGGTTCATAACATTTAATAGTTAGTTCTTCGGTCCTCGTGGTGAATCTCTAACTAGTCAATGAATCATCAAGAACAAACAAATAAATCATGATAAACATCCCGATAGCACTGCTGCTATACATCAAGCTGGTGCATGACAAAAAAAACTCCTGCAGGAGCAACATCATCTCTTACAGGTACATGTATTTGGCTTGTTCATTACTCTGTCTTTAAAGCAGCGCCCGTTTTTCTTCTAACAGACAAACCCATTGCAGAGTTCGACAAACGAGCGTTTAAACAAGAACAGTTTTGTGCCAGTTTCATGTGAAAGATGGATTTAAAGTACTAGAAAACTGTCACCATGAAGCTTGAACAGTGTTGTAAAGTTACTGATATTAATTAACTTATTACTATATGGACGTCAACAACGAAAGCATACAAAAATGCTTTCTCAAAAGAAACCATGTTTGCACGCAAATGAGACTGGGGCTCGTTCAACCACCAGCCTACAGTATATGTAGGTACCGTGTATTTTATGGAGACATGGACTGCAGTGGAACTGCGGAGTTGAGCAGAAAACTGCCGTATCAAAACAAAACAGATAAAACGTTATTTTGGAGATGACTTTAATGTCTTAGCACATCATTCATGTACATTTTGGTAGATCCTTATCTTAGATAATCTGTTTGATCATGGTATGGCTATGATTGTAATGGCTATGATTGAAATTAACACCCATATCGGAAAGTTTCTTTGTATTAAAAAAAAAAAAAAAAAAAAAAAAAAAAAGTAGTTCCTGTGCCACTCGCAACATTCCCTCCAGTGTTCCACTTCAAGAATCCACTCCAATACGGCAGCCTAAGACCACTCCAAGACTCCAAGCCTTGGCTCCAACCCATAAATAAAAATTAAAACTTGAGATCCTTTAAGAGCAGCTAGCACATTAATGAGAAAGGGGATGTGCCATGCCGCGGTTTCGACTGTTAAAGTCTCGTCAGTGACGCTTTAGGTATGGCAACATGGAGCCAAAGAGAATTACTGAAATTTTGCAACTTTCAACAGGGTTGTCGATACAAAGACTAATATTATCTAAATGGGGCCAAACATATTAAACATTTATAAGAAGATGAATCTTAACCGATAATAAATTCCTGATTCACGTGATGCCTTCGGGACACAATCGGAAATACATTTAACACTTAACGCGATGTCGTCAGGCCATCGTGAAGCCATCGTGAGGCCTTCGTGTATCATTCGCAACAACATCGTATGCAAAACTGCCAGTTCCTCTATCTTCGCGAGTCCTTCGGGTATAATCGTGAGCTATTCGTGTGTCCATCGTGTGTCCATCGTGTTGCAATCGGCAGGCTTCGTGTATGCGTCGGCTCAATATTGGCTTTTTACCAAATTCGTGAAGAAAATCGCGCGAAATTGAAAATTTCATATTCGTGTGGCCATCGTGTGTCAAAATCGGCTAGGTATGACGCCACCTTTACAAAATAGAATTGGAAATGCCACCGAAACCAGGAAGAGGGCGTGGGAAGAAGATTGCGCCTGTCAGCTCCACCCAAGGTTCCACTCCAATACTCCAGTCCATGACTCCACTCAAAAACTCCAGTCCATAAAATACACGGTGTCTATATTGTAGGCGGGAGATTGAACGAGACCCTTGATTCGCGTGCAAACATGGTCTCTTTTGAGGAGGTACATCGTATTTCATTTGTATGATTTCGTTGTTGACATCCACGGTAAAAATTACTACCATGACTGTATTGTCAGTTACTTTACAACACTGTTCAAATTTCTCGGTGACAGTTTGGTTGTATTTCAATCTATCTTTCGCATGAAACTGACGCAAAACTGTTCTTGAGTTTATAGTAGATGTAGATAAACGACTCTTTTGTCGAAACTGCAGTGGGTACTGCTCTACTAGAAGGAAAACGGAGTGCTGCTTGAAAGACAACATAATAAAACAGTGTTTTCTGAGGAAAACTATGTCCCCCCAACCGTTTAGTAATTGAAGTGTAGCTACCTTGTGATATGAAGTTTTTCTAGGGAAGACACCATGTAAGGTCTGATAGTTTAAACTTGTTTTGGACCCTGTCTAAAATTGGGTCACAATCACCAAATTCTTATTAACTCTGAACCTCCTCACAACAATGCTTCTGAGCAAGTTTGGTCAAAATCCATCAATTATTAGTTTACAAGATATCGTATCGGAAAAACTAATTTCAACAGTTTTTATGGACCCGTGACCTTGGAAATTAGGTCAAGGTCATCAAAATCTAATCAACTTTGAGCCTCCTCCAAACAATGCTTCTGTGCAAGTTTGGTCAAAATCCATCAATTGGTTTACAAGATATTGCAGTGAAAAGACTAATTTCAACATTTTTTTATGGACTCGTGACCTTGAAAATTAGGTCAAGGTCACCAAAATCTAACCAACTCTGAGCCTTCTCGCAACAATGCTTCTGTGCAAGTTTGGTCAAAATCCATCAATTGGTTTACAAGTTATCGCGTTGGAAAGATTAATTTCAACATTTTTTATGGACTCGTGACCTTGAAAATTAGGTCAAGATCACCAAAATCTAATCAACTCTGAGCCTCCTCCCAACAATGCTTCTGTGCAAGTTTGGTCAAAATCCGTCATTTGATTTACAAGATACTGCGTTGGAAAGACTAATTTCAACATTTTTTATTGACTTGTGACCTTGAAAATTAGGTCAAGGTCACCAAAATCTAGCCGACTCTGCGCCTTCTCGCAACAATGCTTCTGTACAAGTTTGGTCAAAATCCATCCATTCGTTTACAAGTTATCGCGTTGGAAAGACTAATTTCAACATTTTTTATGGACTCGTGACCTTGATTATTAGGTCAAGGTCACCAAAATATAATCAACTCTGAGCCTCCTCCCAACAATGCTTCTGTGCAAGTTTGGTCAAAATCCATTGATTGGTTTACAAGATACTGCATTGGAAAGACTAATTTCAACATTTTTTATGGACTCGTGACCTTGAAAATTAGATCAAGGTCACCAAAATCTAATCAACTCTGAGCCTTCTTGCAACAATGCTTCTGTGCAAGTTTGGTCAAAATCCATCTATTGGTTTACAAGTTATCGCGTTGGAAAGACTAATTTCAACATTTTTTATGGACTCGTGACCTTGAAAATTAGGTCAAGGTCACCAAAATCTAATCAACTCTGAGCCTCCTCCCAACAATGCTTCTGTGCAAGTTTGGTCAAAATCCATCGATTGGTTTACAAGATACTGCATTGGAAAGACTAATTTCAACATTTTTTATGGACTCGTGACCTTGAAAATTAGATCAAGGTCACCAAAATCTAATCAACTCTGAGCCTTCTTGCAACAATGCTTCTGTGCAAGTTTGGTCAAAATCCATCTATTGGTTTACAAGTTATCGCGTTGGAAAGACTAATTTCAACATTTTTTATGGACTCGTGACCTTGAAAATTAGGTCAAGGTCACCAAAATCTAATCACCTCTGAGCCTCCTCCAAACAATGCTTCTGTGCAATTTTGGTCAAAATCCATCAATAGGTTTACAAGATATTGCATTGGAAAGACTAATTTCAACAGTTTTTATGGACTTGTGACCTTGAAAATTAGGTCAAGGTCACCAAAATCTAGCCGACTCTGCGCCTTCTCGCAACAATGCTTCTGTACAAGTTTGGTCAAAATCCATCCATTCGTTTACAAGTTATCGCGTTGGAAAGACTAATTTCAACATTTTTTATGGACTCGTGACCTTGATTATTAGGTCAAGGTCACCAAAATATAATCAACTCTGAGCCTCTTCCCAACAATGCTTCTGTGCAAGTTTGGTCAAAATCCATCGATTGGTTTACAAGATACTGCATTGGAAAGACTAATTTCAACATTTTTTATGGACTCGTGACCTTGAAAATTAGATCAAGGTCACCAAAATCTAATCAACTCTGAGCCTTCTTGCAACAATGCTTCTGTGCAAGTTTGGTCAAAATCCATCTATTGGTTTACAAGTTATCGCGTTGGAAAGACTAATTTCAACATTTTTTATGGACTCGTGACCTTGAAAATTAGGTCAAGGTCACCAAAATCTAATCACCTCTGAGCCTCCTCCAAACAATGCTTCTGTGCAATTTTGGTCAAAATCCATCAATAGGTTTACAAGATATTGCATTGGAAAGACTAATTTCAACAGTTTTTATGGACTTGTGACCTTGAAAATTAGGTCAAGGTCACCAAAATCTAGCCGACTCTGCGCCTTCTCGCAACAATGCTTCTGTACAAGTTTGGTCAAAATCCATCCATTCGTTTACAAGTTATCGCGTTGGAAAGACTAATTTCAACATTTTTTATGGACTCGTGACCTTGAAAATTAGATCAAGGTCACCAAAATCTAATCAACTCTGAGCCTTCTTGCAACAATGCTTCTGTGCAAGTTTGGTCAAAATCCATCTATTGGTTTACAAGTTATCGCGTTGGAAAGACTAATTTCAACATTTTTTATGGACTCGTGACCTTGAAAATTAGGTCAAGGTCACCAAAATCTAATCACCTCTGAGCCTCCTCCAAACAATGCTTCTGTGCAATTTTGGTCAAAATCCATCAATAGGTTTACAAGATATTGCATTGGAAAGACTAATTTCAACAGTTTTTATGGACTTGTGACCTTGAAAATTAGGTCAAGGTCACCAAAATCTAGCCGACTCTGCGCCTTCTCGCAACAATGCTTCTGTACAAGTTTGGTCAAAATCCATCCATTAGTTTACAAGTTATCGCGTTGGAAAGACTAATTTCAACATTTTTTATGGACTAGTGACCTTGATTATTAGGTCAAGGTCACCAAAATATAATCAACTCTGAGCCTCCTCCCAACAATGCTTCTGTGCAAGTTTGGTCAAAATCCATCGATTGGTTTACAAGATACTGCATTGGAAAGACTAATTTCAACATTTTTTATGGACTTGTGACCTTGAAAATTAGGTCAAGGTCACCAAAATATAATCAACTCTGAGCCTTCTTGCAACAATGCTTCTGTGCAAGTTTGGTCAAAATCCATCAATAGGTTAACAAGATATTGCATTGGAAAGACTAATTTCAACAGTTTTTATGGACTCGTGACCTTGAAAATTAGGTCAAGGTCACCAAAATCTAATCAACTCTGAGCCTCCTCCCAACAATGCTCTTGTGCAAGTTTGCTCAAAATCCATTCATTTGTTCAGAAGATATCGCGTCAGAAAACCTAATTTGATCAGTTTTCATGGGCTGGTGACCTTGAAAATGAGGTCAAGGTCACCAAAATCTAATCAACTCTTTCCCCCCTCCCAACCATGTATCTATGCAAGTTTGGTCAAAATCCATCCACTGGTTCAAAAGATATCGCGTAAGAAAGAAGCTACGCGGACGCGGACGCCGACGCGGACGCCGACGCCGACGCCGACGCCGACGCCGACGCCGACGCCGACGCCGACGGGAACCGCACCAAAAACAATATGTCCCCCACCTTCGGTTGGGGGGACATAATAATAAACCAAATACCTGTAAGAGATGGTGTTGCTCTTGCAAGATGATTTTATCATGTTCCAGTTGCGTGTAAAGAAGCAGTGCTGCAGTCTTCTTCTTCCTGTTTGTCTTGTCTTCGAAATACACCATGATTTTTGTCAGAATAGAATCAACAGTACTGAACTTAAGATTTTCTGAGAAAAAGGCCGCGTGTGTGTGGATGCTGATTTTTATATGTCAACGTTACCTAGGGATATATTGGAAACGCAGAAAATGCAGTTTTGGTTAATATCGTGTTTTCATCGGGATGCCATCGTGTTCTAATATTTGTTAGATACGATGCTTATACGATGGCGTTGCGATGGCTATACGATGTCGTGTTGCCTTCGTAACACAATCGGGCAGCATCGCGTCTCCATCGTATTGCCTTCGTGTAGCAAAACTTAGCCGATGGTGCCGATGACCACACGACAGAAGTACGATGTAGTCCCGATGTCATATGATGGCCTCACGATGGCTTAGCAAAGGCCACGATGCACTCGCGAATTCAACACGAAATTGAACCATCGTGTGTCCTTCCTGTATTTTTGGCATGTCAAAGATTTCGGTGTCGCTCGCGATGGTGATGCCGATGGCTTAAAAAATCTCCCGATGGACATACGATGGGTAACGATGCACTCACGAATGGCCCGATGTCTTCACGATCCCCGCCGAAATTGAAACTTTTCATAATCGTGTGTCCATCGCGTGTTAAAATCGGCTAGGTATGACGCCTGCAAAGGAAAATTGCATTTGCCAATACCGCGCAAAAATTGTAGTATTTTTATTTGAAAATGTGTCGAAGTGCTGGTTTTCTTCATTTTACTAAAATACTGTTTTTTCTTTCCTTCTTGTCGAAAATTATTCATGACATGTACACAAATAACATGAAATAAGCAATCATATTGCCCACCAAACAAACATACTTTATCTCAATCTTTTCCATCGATAAATATAAGGATTCGGACAATTTAATTCAAATAGCAATCAAGCTATGTATTGAACAACCCCACTTTGAAGTTATATAAATTGACATATCAAAATTCGGAATCTCAGATTTTTATGACTCGGAGATTCGACACCTAAACGTTACAGTTATGCAGGTGGAAAGCATTTGGTGGCCCTGCTGTCGCGTCACGAAGTTGGTCCTGCTTTCACGTGATACCAATCATCATCTACCACCCCAAAATTCAACGGTTTGAATAAAACTGGCCGCTGTTTCCTAAAGGCGGTATAATTCTCGGATTTTGTACTACTCTCTGTGACTTGTTTTGGTTTCAGAGCCTACAGTGTATATGCTACCGTCTGTGTCTGAAAAATGTGTAATTCTGCATCAGGAAAACATTACTGTGTAATATTTACCCCCTTTTACCCCACTTTTATACAGCAAATCTGGGGTATGCAGGGGTATACCTATTTTTATTATTTTTGATCCAATACATAGATTGTGGGTACTCTTTATGACCGCCTCGGCGAGGCGGTTCTAACGTGTACCCACGATCTCTGTTTTGAGCAATAATACTAAAAATATGAAAAATTGTCTGATTAAATTTTTAATTTTCACAGCTCAAAAAATCACTGCATATTACATGGGCATGTTTTCGTAATTCGAACTGATGGGCAACCTTTGGGAAAGAGCGGCACTGAGTTTGCTCTATGTACTCTCTGAACTGTCGATTTATATTGTTCCACATAATGGTTTGGAGGGGTCCAGATTTGAATTGACGAAGGTTTTAGAATACGAGAGCCAAAGCTGATAAGTCAATGATAAGGTGGCCTAGAATAAGCTTTTTTTTACATTTATTATTTCTCATTTTCTAGTTTATCATAGAAGCGAGGTGATGCTGCTCTAACGATATTTTGGAGCAAGAATAAGAAAAATATAGGTATACCCCCGTATACCCTATTTTTGCTATATAAAATGGGGTATAAGGGGGTATATGTGATGGATGGAGATATTTTCTGATGCTTCTAAGTTTCTCAAGGTCAAAATATACAGAATTTAATGATTTTTCAGATTCGGTGATTTATTCTGCTCTCAAGAATGACATGAAAGGTCTCATGAAACCTTTTGAGTATTCTTGGGAAGGGGGTTTTCACTGTCTGACCCTCACAGTTCCATGATGTTTCTTTTCATCCTGATTTTCATTTTCCGCCTAAGTGATTCGTACTCTACGGCACTTTCACCCCCATTCATTTCGTACTCGAAATACCTTAAAACTTCAAACAATAAACAACAATTAACGTACTACCAACGTATACATCTCAACTGCTTTGGCCAAAGTATTACTTCAATAATTAAAGGCTTACTTAAATCTCCGGGACCTCTAATCTTTTTGTTGGGCTTATCTGTTCTCGAAACCCGAGACTGTTAAAGTTACTGTAAAGCACAATTGGGCAACTATGATAAGTGAGCCGCATCGTCAGAAAACCGGATTTTTGCCTAGGCGAAAACAAAGGCGCAGATCAGCTTCGCGGTAACCGCGAAGCTGATCAGCGCCTTTGTTTTCGCTACTCGGATAGTACAATTCCTCTTCTACTTAAATCCGAAATTTCAAGCTTCTAGCTCTTTTCTGAGCTTGTACAGGCCGGTTTGTGTCGGACCTGGTCGGAAACCCCGAAGACCGGTTTTCTCGCGTCGCGGCTCAAGTATACTTTAATTAAAGGGTTGGATCTTCAAAGGCGGGTTTGGGGTTGGGTATGAATAACTTTTTGATGAGATCGTCAAAAATGTGGGTATCGGTTGAAAAGATTTGTTTATTTATCTTTGACATCTTTTTCAGTGATATGTTTTGATAACATGGTCTGGCACCTTTGCGGCATTATTTTGATAGTACAATTGTTGAATTGTCAAGGGTGGTCGATTTGAAAGAAATAATATGTAATTCTTTTATTTTATGTTTGTTTTATGTGACATTGCTAGTAAAATCCATGTGCTATATTATAATGCTATATTCTAGCCGCTTTACTTGTTCACGATTGTGCCAAATTTCGGGTGAGAGTTTCTCTGCTCATTGAAAGAACGAATGCATGCTACCAGAATATATTATCTAACTTTCCATTTGGCAACTGGTTTATACTACACCATATGCTGATAAAAGCGTTTGAATGTGTAAAATACAATTGCTCATAGTTGAGCCACGTTTTGTCTTTGACATTGTTTTTTTGTCGTGACGCGTCTAATTTATCTCCACCCTCCCAATACAAGAAATAATTATATCTTCAAAGTTACTGTAAATTCGAGGCTTAAAGTCATAATCACTTTATATCCTCCCCGCCTCATAAAATGGGGAAGAGCTTTACTATCTAATGCCGTTGTTAATTCCTGCAAAGTGCAAGTTTGTTTGTATGATTGAAGTTCTTTTACCCTTAATTTTGTACGGGGAAATGCCGTAAACATTTGGATATGCTCGCGAGACATATTTTTGTCTCATGTATCTTCTGAATTCCTCTGAAAAGTTTGCACACAGTTATCAGGATATCATGTCCGTGAAAGTCCGTGAAATATATACCCGTTGAACACCACTTTTATATACGGCTGAGTCACAATCAGGGTTGCTATTTGTGTTGCACTTGAGGCAAAAAATAAACATCTTTGCATTTTCATTTTTCTTGGTTTATAATAAATTAAGACCTATCAGATTTATATTCCAGCGATAATGCTTTTGGTTCTCATGTGTTTTCAAATTTCACCATAGTGGGTATTGGGAATAGGTCAGAACAAGCGCTTCAACACAGTGTTTTGGGCTGCTTAAAGGGGATATATAAAAGTTATTTCAGAACCTTTTTATTCTTTGTCTCCTGATCACATTTGTTCTTTGGACCTGTTAATTGAAAACTAAACCTAAATATACCCATCAGCTCAAAAGATATGGGACTGTATTTGAATAACAACATTATATTCATGTGAGAGTAGTCTCCCTTGGTGAAAAAAATTAGAAACCAAAATAATTAATTTAAATTAAATGATGATAAAAAGTTTTGAAACTGAAACAATAAGATGTCTAAATGGTGAATTGTTATTTATAAATGTTAAGTTGTTTGTTTTAGTTGTTTGTTTGAATGATATTAAAAATTTTCCTTTGTGCTTCTATGACATCATAGTGGAACTTATGACTATTCATGAGATAAAAAGCCAAATTACAAATCAAGATATCGCCGGAACCAGTCATGATAATTTGGTGAGGTTTTCGGCAATCAGTTTCTTTCATCAATGTCTACTTCAGTTTTACAAAATCAAAACCTTTGGATATGATCTTTAAAAGAGATCATATGCAGCCTAGAAAAGCCATTGTTCCATGCTGCAGTTAATTTAATACAATGTAACATGTGTGGTTGCATATGAAATTTTGGAGGAAATCTTGACTGCAACTAATAAATAATTTCTAAGATGCCTCTAAAACGGGGCTACGGACTCTACAGGCCATGCAAAAATATACTTGACCATATCAGCAGTCTTATACAATTTCTTGACAAGACATATCACACATGTTTTACAAGTCCTCAGTCTGAAAAACAATATGATCATTTTATCCTTGTTAATAGGAACCTGGCTTTGAACTTCCATTTTGAAAATAGGGGCGACGGAATCTACATAAAAATGACGATTTTTAAAAAAACAAGTACTCTTCACTGTGAGGATAAATTCAACTTCCATTGGTTCTAAACTTTCTTTTGCATTCACAATGAAAGACTAGATACCAAAAAATCATGTTCTAATCATGGGTGTATTTTTTTGACCTGCCAAATAAAGACACCAAGAAAAATTGAAAAACATAACAAAAGTACAGTTTCAGTTAATATGCCATATCTTTTTTTTTTTTTTTTTTTTTTTTTTTTTTTTTTTTTTTTTTTTTTTTTTTTTTTTTTGTCCAAACTGTATTCCGTAAAAAGTATACAGTTAACTCGACAATGGAGAATCATCGACAATGGCGAATCACTCGTAAAGATATTGTAGAATTTCTTAAATCTTTGACAAAATATTATTTATTATATAACTCAGTCATTCACTTTCATCTATGCCTTGATGTTTGGAAAAAGAATGGAGTCAAAATTCCACCGGACAATAAAATTAGGGTTGCTGAAACGCTTGACCCCTTAACTAAGATGGCTAGTTTATTGTTCCGCAGAAAGTGCCGTTCAGATCAAATGTGTTTCTTACCTCGTTTTAAGCATTTTATTATAACCATTTTTGCATTACTTAAATGCCTATTATCCCTAGTTATACATTATGCATGCTTTTGATAAAAATTTTGACATTGAATGTAGATATAAGCGTGGAAAGATGTACATGTAAATTCGACAATAGCGAATCATACTTTGTGTGGTAAAAAGAATGTGCACAAAGTACTGATAATCTACCTTTGGAAGGCTCTACCAGGAACAGTTTGGTTTGGTGAATGGCGTAAGTAATACTGGTGCAAGTCGTGGTTTAACCCTCTTGATTTAAGGATGTTCGCTGCTAACAATTGACATTTCGGCACTTCCGGTTTTTCTTTTGTTGAATATCTCGAAAACGGTTGCAGATATTTTTCTAATATTTTATATTTGGATACATATTGATGATATGCATTGAATGAGCCATGAAAATTGTCAATCTAAGGAACTTCATTTTTTAACCCCATTTTCTGCAACTTTTCAGAATATTTTAGTTGTCAGTAAAATTTAGGGGGTATGGTAGATTAAACTTGAATATTACACATCTTCAAATTAATTGCACGAGTTCGATGTTTGTTTTAGCAGCAGTATATGTGTATATGGTCTTCTAAGTCGGTCTTTCTGTCTTTGGTGTGCTAGTTTTAAAACTTTGGGTGGTTTTATGAAATGGGCTTTAAGAAACAAAACAGACGAAAAAAGGCTTAAAATGGCGATTTTCAAGTTGTTGGTTCTCTCTTATATGCACACTACCCTATATATTTCTTTCTTTTATTCGAACAATATTACGAAGTTCTATCTTGTGTGAAAATACAAGAAAAAGTTTGAATCTACAAGTATGGGTTTGGCACATTTCAAAATATAGATTTTTTCCGACTTTTCAAATATGGGGGTAGGGTTGGAAAACGACTCGTAAAATTTTCTCATCCACTTCAAGTTGCAAATTTTTCATTGCTTTTGGTCCAAAATAGTCTGCATTACGTAAATATTATGAATTTTGAAAGCATTCTAGGTGTATGTTTGTTCAAGACAGGTATGTTTCAAAGAATTGAAAATTAAATTAATTTTTCTGAATTTGAAACAAAGTGTTCAGAGGACTCATTCACAGGCCTGTAGCTCAAAAAAATGCACACTACCCTATACTTATTTTGTTTTCAAATGTCTTGTGTTGTAATTTGAAATCAAAAAAGAGTGGTTAGAAAAAAAGTTTGAATACTTTTTCATTGGCAGCGAACATCCTTAAGGCTTACATTGATTCATTAAAGCAATAAGACATGCTTAAATCGGGAAAATTGACCTTTCCGATGAGGAATTTGCTGTTGACAGTGAACTTAAAGCACCAAGGCAAATTAACACAATATTATGAACACCATTTAGTTTCGCATGATGATGGCACCATTTGTTTGCAAAAATAACCTTCTAAAATGGTTTACTTCGGGCTGTAGACTATTTGATTCGCCATTGTCGAGTTTGGTTCGCCATTGTCTAATGCGGGAGGTATCATATCAACAGAGTTATCTCCCATTAGGAAATTGAATGAACTAAAATTATTATTTTCCTGTATAGCTGAGATATGTTAGATGTTCTTAGTACCAAATAGAATAACATTTTCATGGTCGTATTGAAAATAATAGCATTTGACCTCTTAGTGGTTCGCCATTGTCGAGTCCACTGTATTACATGGGGCATATGTGTCTTTAATATGACACGAATATTGGACTTTACTTATTGTTGAACATAACAGCCAACCAGCTTAGAAAACAACCAAAATAAAAGTGCAACATCAAAACATGTAAAAAATGGTGAATTTTTGACATATATCGCCTTGCTATAGCAAAATGTTGCATAAAATATCTTATTGTTATATATCGCCAGAAAGCTTATTGCCTATGTGTTATGGTAAAATAAAAATATTTATTCTCGGATTATACCCTATTGAATTATACGTGCATAGCATGACATAGCTGATAAAAGCAACCCTGATCGTGACTCAGCCGATAGTAAAACTGCGGTTCTAACGTGTACCCATGCACAATCTAAATAAGAAAAAAGGTATACCCCTGCAAACCCCAGTTTTACTATATAAAAATATGGATTACTGGGGGTATACATTTCACGGACATGTTTTCCTGGACCCGGTTGTTCAAAGCATCGTTAGCTTAACGATATCGTTAAGACATAAATTTGTTAAGCAAATATCAGCAAAAGTAACAAATACACTGTTATTTTTTATTGAAAAATGTGAGAATCCTTTGCAGTGCAAAGGATTCTCACATTTTTTCAACAAAAAATAACTGTATTTGTAATATTAATGTTTGAAATTTTAACGAAACGTTATCTAACGATGTCGTTAGTTTTGAACAACTGGGTCCTGATGTTTCTGGTGCACTGCATCTTCGCAAGCCAAAGGTACTAACTTCCACTTCGTTCCTTACGGAAAAGGAAAGAAGTGGACTTAGTACCCTTGGCTTGCGAAGATGTGCGCGATGATCAATCTTGCATCTTTTCCAGATGACTAAGACTCAATCGTTGTAGTAATCGTTCACTATTCGTTGCAGCACTCTATTTGTTGAGTATAAGACAGTCTCCCACCAATTGTCTGTTTGCTCACATCAACTCGGTCGTTCTTGGCAACATTTTAACCCATATTTGGCGAATGGATTCTCCCATCATTATCATTTGGGTGAGTCCAATTTCATTTTTAGGGGCATCAGGAGTGAATTTCAATTTTCATATAAATGTTTGATGAAAATCCTCCTAGCAAACAGAATAGCCCCAGATGGGACGCCGCGTTCTGCGGCGTCACATCTGTGGCTATTTTGTTTGCCTATGTCCCATAAAAGGGACGCCAGGCTTAAATGAGTTAACAATGATTTTGAATATGCTGACGGTTGATAGTCATGTGAACGAAATAAATATGGAAAGTATACGAAAACATACGGTATTTAAAACTAACCTGAAATCATTTCAAGGGTTCGATGCACCTCACTTTTTTGATGCAATCAGTTAAAATGAAGAAGGTTGCTGAGATTTAAAGGTATATTTCTAAAGTCACTAAGTAATGATAGCATCTTTTTAATCCCTTTTTAATCCCTTATGGTTGTGAAGTTTATCGTGAACATCAGAGGGGCGGTATACTCTTATATCTTTTATTACTGATTTTATGGATTGCTGTGAATCATGGTGAAAATTGAAATCACTACCCTAGCATCTCTTGTTAATTTTTGTAATAAAATCATTGCGTATACCAAAGCAATTGCGATTGAATACAATTTTCAGTTGAAAATTAATAATTGTTTTCACAAAATCAGAGTTATTCTACACTGTATATATAGCACCCCCACACACACACACGCACAAAGAAAAAAAATGAGTACCACATGAAATCCTGTATGCTCTTTGAACGTTGAACTTTAGTCTTTTCTGGTGTCCATCCAGTCATCGGCATTTTGACTGCCATCTTGGTAACCATCTTAAATGACTCGCCGGTGGCAACCCCTTGTAGTTATTGGGAGCCAGCTACATCACGAAAGGCATGTTCGAGAAATGAATACCCCTAATACACCACTCTGTATAGTAAAACTGGGGTTTGCAAGGGTATACCTAATTTTCTTATTTTTGCTCCAAAACATATTAGGGTATACCTAATTTTCTTATTTTTCTCCAAAACATATATTGTGGGTACTCGTAAAAACCGCCTCGCAGAGGCGGTTCTAACGTGTACCTACAATCTATGTTTTGAGCAAAAATAAGAAAAATATCAAAAAAATTTCTACTGAAAATTTTCATTTTTACAGCTTTAAAAATCTCTGTATAAATTGCATGGGCGAGTTTTCGAATTGCCTAGCATCTGTTGTTGATCAGTCTCCATATTTTTGTAATAAAATTATTGCGTTAGTATACCCCGTATACCATAGCAATCGTTTTCAATTAAAAATTAGTCGGATTGTTTTCACAAACTCAGAGTTATTTTACACTGTATTTGTATATAGCAATCACCACAAATTCAAATGTTACGAGTACCACATACAAATCCTGTACGCTCTTTGTGAACGGATGGACTTTGAAATGTCGTTTCTGGCATCCTAGCCGTTAGGGTCACTTTATTTAGATGCGAGCAACATCATCGGCATATTGGCCGTCATCTTGGTAGCCATCTTGAAACGCTTGCCTCTCGATGATCAAGCCAGGGTGTAAGCATACCAGAATAATTGTTCTTAAGCGATATGACAAAAATTACACGAAATAACATTGTAATGCCATCTCGGCAATGACTAGACAATCCGAATATTATTTTGTTGAGCACCATAATTAATAAGAAGCGCAAAAATTGACAGGATCTGTCATTAAAGCAACTCCCAGCGAAGCCGGTTGACAAAGAATGTGACGCAAAAGGAGAGCCTTTGGCGAGTTTGGCTTGACAACCGCATTTTGCTATTATATATGTTAATCAGGAGATTCTGGTCATCCACAAGCCTGCGTTAAACGTGGTTCTACTTCGAGTTGTCTAGCATTTTTTGTCGTTGCGGCCGGGATCTTTTGCCGTCGATAGTTATCTGACAACGACCCATCTATAAAGGCATTAGAAGGCGATAACCATTTTCTTTAATAAGGATAGATCTAAAGACATTTTTGCCTTTGATCTACAAAAGTCTCATTATTGTGGCCAGGTAAGATCCTCTGATGAGATGAGATTTTGTTCCATTTCAATGTCAGTGGTAATTTGACCGCCAAGATGTTACTTCGGTCCACGTGCGCCGTGTTTTTGCAAGCTGTAGGTCCGGTCAAGAGCGAGTTTTTATTATATGGTAGGAACGTTACGAGTCCAAATACTGGGAGTGTTGCCTGGCACGCCCATACACCTGCCAGAAGGTTTTTGGGTTGGTTTTGGTTATAGCCAAAACGTTCCAGTATATTTTGCAGTCTTGTCGAGACGGAGCTATCGCTGCACCTGAGTGTTACCCAATATCCTTGTATTTTAGAAGAACAGTGCAAGGTGGATGTGAACTCATGACCTCTCGCTCCGGAGCCCGGACTCTACCACAAGGCCACCGCCCTCTCCTACTAGGTACGGTATCACTATGCCCTCACAGAATACTCCCAAGGCTCTCGTGGAAATGTTGAATTGCCATGTAGACAAATGGATTTCTTAAGGGGCAGTATCACTTTCGATCCGTGCACAAACAATAGTGGTGTTTTCCCTTAAAAGAGTTGCGATTGACGTGAAACGTATTAGAAACCAAACCGTATTTGTCTTACATCATCATCATCATCATCATCATCATCATCATGTATTACTACTACAACTCCTCCACTACTACTACTACTACTACTACATGTACTACTACTACTACTACTGGTAGTAACTAAGTAGTAGTAGAAATAATAATTGTAGTTGCTGTTGTTATTGATGCCGTTATTAGTATTTTTTTCACCACGATGCCTGCATCGTCCTGCAACATTGTAGATCTAGGGTACGAGATTTGACTGATTACGGCCCCTATTAGGGATCTAGGTAGCCCGCCCCTTTAAGATACATTTATTATCAGTTGATAATCACTGTATTATGAGTCAACATACCTCTATCGTAGATGCATACGGACAAAATAGATTTAATTTCCTTTCGCAACAATCATCTATTCAATTCAATTGGCTCGCGGTAAAGATCAAAGAGCTCTTATCGTAATTTGATTGGTGGGCGGGAACATCAAAGAGGCGAGTAGTGCGGAAAAAGGTACTACAGGTACTTAAGACTTTATTGAAATAGCAATTTCTCAAGTCGAAATTTTAGTGTATATTTCTCACTTGTTGGGTGTTATAATACATTTAATATTTTATTTATACAGTAATTGCTTAAAGTGCTAAAATTCATACTTGGAATAAATTGAAATTGACTCTGAAACTTACTTATATTGCTGTTAATTTCATGAAGTTGTACGTGTAAAAGAAAAGTTGAAAATGACATCAGTTTTGCCGCCACAGACTCACCATTTTCATGCATTTAAGGTTTGTATTGTTTTCATAAGCTTTCCTTCGTCTAATGGTTAGCTACATGCAATTAATATGTAACAAGAGTGTGGTATTGTAGTCTGTCGGAATATACTTTTAAAAACAAAATAAAGGAATTAAATAATTTTGGAATGCTTTTTGGAACAATTTAAGGGCCTGACTGAAGAGTGTTAGATATTCAATACATCAATACACAAAAAATAATAATAATTATTTGTTAAACATGAGTGCACATTTTCACTTAAGTCTGCAATGCGATTCTATATGTACATGTAGATGTAAAATATAGAGATTATTATTATTATTAATATTATTATTATTTGTGGCTGGGATAGCAGCAAATGAGTAAATGCGCAGCATTATTGATGCTCTAAAATGACATTTTTTCCGGTAGAATTTAACCATGTATCTATATATGTCTGTTTTAACATTCTGGTTTTGAGTTTGTTCAAAACTGAAGAAACAAACGTAAAATTAATAAGGTCCACAAGTTTTATTGCATTCTACAGCAGCTTGAACTGTCACTTTATTATTATTATTATTATTATTATTATTATTATTATTATTATTATTATTACTACTACTACTGCTACTACTATAAATTATTACCTGAATACTAAAATAACTCACGTGTTTGATATGACAGACAAAATACATGATTGTACATCAGAAAACGTTTGGCGCATCAAGTCTGAGTTGTATCTTTTTATTCTGTTAACATTCATTTTCGTACTTTGATGAAATGCTTTACATGTTTAAATTTGAGTATTTCATTCACCGCCAAATACATGCATTGACTTATAGGCCTACTACATGCATTGTAAACACGATTCAAATAGTTAATCTGATTTAAAAGATTAGAACGAAAGCTTTTAGCTTATTTAAATATTTGTAATTCTGCTCTCGAACTTCTCTGGAACTGTACTGTTCATACTAACATGTTTGTGTGTACATGTATAGCTTTCAGCAGTGAAACTCATTATGTCCGTCTTGTTCAACGTCTTCAGTAATTATTATTATTATTATTATTATTATTATTATTATTATTATTATCATTATTAGTATCTAAGTGAATTTTCATTCATTATTTTGTAATTCTTTCTCTGGTGTCGTACTCGTCGACGTAAAGCGTTTAGAGGATTGGGCTCCGTAAAATCGATTAGGACCTCCAGTAATTTCTTAACTGACCGTTCCACTGCGGTTCTGGTGTGTTCTTTACGTTGTATGTTGTCATCAGGAAAACATGTACGTTAGATGTATATCCTGTTAAACCCCACTTTTATACAGAAAAACTGGGGTTTGCAGGGGCCAGTATACCTCATTTTCTTATTTTTCATCCAAAACACACATTGAGGGTACCCGTTAGAACCGCCTCACCCACAATGTATGTTTTGAGAGAAAATATTAAATCAATTTCAAATTCTTCTATGTAATTCTGGAAGAAGTAGAAAAAAAAAACTATATATTTATTGCATGGGCAAGTTTTCGTAATGGTTTGGTACCGGGTTGATGGTAGCTGGGTGGCATCCTTGCTGGGAAAGAGCTAGTCACCTGCTAGTGGAATTTGTCAGATGTGGCATTGCAATTTCTGTATCAGTTCCTGGCCCGTCTTGACACAGGTTCTATTTTCTGTTTTCATGAATTCACGTATTTATCACTCAATTTAGCGAAGTAAGCTTATTTTATCTTATTTAATATTTAACACTTTAAACTTCAAAGTAAGCACTTGAATAAGGATGTAGATTTGTGACTTTATTTTCAATAAACCTGCAGTTTTCTAATTCTGTAGCATTTGATCATTGCCCATGAACTTAAAGCACTTGTGCATGCATTTTTAATTTCATTAAATTTGAATTATAACGTCTTTGCATATGCACGTACACTTTATTTTCCATGTTTGCGTTATTTCAAATCATACTGGAGTTTGAATAGTCTGAATCGCACGGTGTCTTTAAGGGCACCAGGAGACCTTTTACGCCGATGTTTGGCACTGATTGTGCTGAAGTTGTCCATGGAGTCAATTATTAATTTCAATCACATTTTACTTTATATTGGAAGCGCCTTTATAGTATAGATGCAGTCTAAATAGTAACTTTTTGGGAAAGAGCCGCTTGTTCGGATAACCGATTACATTTTTGTGTCATTTCTCTCTCTCTCTCTCTCTCTCTCTCTCTCTCTCTCTGTTCATTACCATTTTATTGGTTTAATATCTTAACTTTTGGGGCGGAAATTTGGACCTGCTTGCGTCGATTTTTGGCCATTGTTATCTTTTTGACATACAGTTGATGTTATTATTATTATTATTATTATTTCTTCATTTGATCTAAATAGATCGCCATCCCCGATTTGCTTCACGCGCTGTCACTCAATATTTCAATTTTTTATGTTAACTTGGGTCATAAAAAATATGACAGTATAAGGAACCATTACGAAAACACGCCCATGCAGTATACAGAGATTTTTAAAGTTGGAAAAAACGAAATTTTCATTAGAAAAAATTGGATATTTTTTTTTTTCTTATTTTAGCTCAAACCATAGATTGTGGGTACACGTTAGAACCGCCTCGGCGAGGCGGTTCTACCGAGTACCCACAATCTATGTTTGGAGCAAAAATAAGAAAAAAAAAAACAGGTACACCCATGCATACCCCAGATTTACTGTATAAAAGTGGGGTATAAGGGGGTATTTATTTCACGGACGTGTTTTCCTGATGCATTGTTATCTTTTTGACATACAGTTGATGTTATTATTATTATTATTATTATTATTATTACTTCTTCACTCTTGATCTATATAGATCGCCAACCTCATCTCGATTTGCTTCACGTGCGACCGGTCCAAGGCGGTCATATTCATATACATCGCGGAATCCGTGACTCCCATACCATTTAATCCTACAAAAGCCTCGATTAAAGCCCAGATTCAAACAAAATATTTCTTTTTCCGCTCATTTGAAAGGATCAAAAGACGAACTGCACAATCAGTTGACATTCTTAAAATGTTACGAGGTGAAAAGTCAAGATTTTCGACCTCCGAAAAAAATCCGTGGTCAAGAGAAAATGACCAGGACTAATTGGTCGGAAAAAATAATCTGATAAAATACCTGTAATCGGCATGATCAAAGAGAAAATCTTAAATGATTAGGCAAATACCTTAGGCCAAAGAATAATAAATTAACACTTTCTTTGAAGGTAAAAATCCGCTTTTACTGAAAAGGGTAGAGCAAGGAGGAGATTTTGTAATGACCTGAAGGAAATGACTTTGCAGTAATATATTAATCAAAAGTGATAGGTTGTCGTTTTATAGTAGAGAAAAATGGCGCGCTCTGAGAGCATCTGCATCATCAGGAAAACATGTCCATGTAATATTTAAGCCCCTGAACCCCACTTTTATATAGCAAAGCTGGGGTAAGCAGGGGCATATCTATTTTTCTTATTTTTGCTCCAAAACATAGAGCGTGGGTACTCGTTAGAACCGCCTCGGCGAGGCGGTTCGAACGTGTACTCACATTCTATGTTTTGAGCAAAAATAAGAAAAATATCAAAATTTTTCTACTGAAAATTTTCATTTCTTACAACTTTTAAAGTCTCTGTATATTGCATGGGCATGTTTTTGTAATGTGAAATAGGCTAGGGAACTCAGAGATAAACTGCCGATTTCTACATTACACTTTTTAAAATGTAGTTGAAATTTAAGAGCCATTTTGTGGGATCGGGAGATCAAATTTTATAAAATTATCTAAACATAGAAAAAATATCCAAATGGACAACAGGGCATCAACAAGACTCCTATTCACTTACTCTTGTTTATATTAGCATGTCGCCCCGGCCTTTTATAGAAATGAAATATATTAAATTACTCATTTTTCATGCAATATTTCGACGCCTAATAATGTCCGCAAGATGTAACGCGTCAAGTGTATTAATGCGCTAACGTTTTATCTGTACCACCTCTCGCTCTAGCCGCTGCCCTTTGACCCCGGGGTCGAGATGAAAGGTACGGATCGTACCTGACCTGTCAAAATATGAAAAGCGGGTGTCAAAAATCTTGCTAAGTAATAATTTTCATTTTACAAGCCGGCGATGATGAAAAATAGATTGTCAACACGGATTAGACAATTTTGCAAACATCTGAAAACATCTTGATTTTGCCGCCTGATGTGATCGTCTCATTAATTCTGTCCTTCTAATATATAATGCAGAAATAGCGAATCTAGGATCAGTTTTGTAACTGCATCCACAAAGTAAAGAGGAAAATAAATATACCACTGGAATTTAAAGCATAATATTTTTGCTCTTTCTGGTATGTCTTAAATTTATGTTTAGTAGTTGTTGTTTTAGTTGTTGCTACACATTTCTGTTTACTTTTCTTTAAACAAATTATTTTCGCATCTTCAAAATGCAGTTTGGTCTCACTAATTGTAACTTTTGCTTGATTATTTATTTATTTATTTATTTATTTATTTATTTATTTATTTATATTTCAGCCACCAGAGCCTTCGATGATGGTGGCACCAAGTGGACCTACCCAAGTGATTCCCCACTGTAACCAACAGATTCACAGACCATCGCCGCAGCTGCCGTACCCTGGTTGGAATCCGAACGCACCATCCCATGTTCCAGCACGCTTTCCGGAAGTTCCAATGGTTCCGAACTATCCTCGGTTTCAACCACAGTCACCACATTTTCAAATACGCGAGGATATTAAGATGGGGCCTTTTGAAGGACAGGCACATGTACCTGGACAATTTTCATACGAACTCCATCAATCGAGATTGATTCATCAAAATTTATTGGCGGCTGGAAGGACATTTTTATCGCCTGGAAGTACGCACGTGCCATCTGCAATTTCTCCGCCGGTTCCTCATCAGGCTTCACTTGTATCACCTCGGATACCATCGAAACAGTTATCACCACCGCCTGCATCAGAGGCGGAAATCCCCTGGTGGAGTGTCGCGCAACCCACAAAACCGGATATTAAATTCCAGATACCCCATCATCTTGTTTACTCTCAGGGAAGTGCTACAGACATTCATTACCAAGCGCAGTTAGCTTCATTTTTACACACAATCAAACCAATCGCTCCCGCCAGACGTTGCAGACGATGCCGTTGTCCAAACTGTCAGGATTCCACAAACTCTTCAAATCCGTCAAAAAAGAAACAGCACATCTGCCACATTCCCGGATGTGGGAAGGTTTACGGGAAAACATCGCATTTGAAAGCGCATCTGCGATGGCATTCTGGAGAACGCCCATTCGTCTGCAACTGGTTATTTTGCGGGAAAAGTTTCACGCGCTCAGACGAACTTCAGCGCCATCTGCGCACGCACACCGGGGAAAAACGATTTGCATGCCGGGATTGCGGAAAACGGTTTATGCGCAGTGATCATTTGAGCAAGCACGCGAAAACGCATGAGACCAAACGGCCACGTGTCAAGGTGGAGGACGAATCATTGAGTGAGCCTGATGTTGATGTCAACAGTAGCAGTCACGTGACTTCTGATGACGATGATTCCGACATTGACATCGATATTCATGGAGATTCCGATGTATCGGATGTATAACAGTCCCGGGATAATAATGATCCATAATCGAACTTTTCATAATTTCCAGGACATCATAAGTTCTAAGATGGCATAAAACACGAACTTACAATTGTTTATTCCAAGAAATAGTCTGTGATTTAAGGATATAAGAAGTGATAGTTTATTGTTGGATTATGTATATGGGCGAAGCGAACGTACTTCTATTAAATGAACAGTCAGTTTAGTGCTCAACACCAAAGTAAAACTCTTTAGTCTTTAAATGTTCTTGTGGCGTTGCTTGATATGCTGAAAGAATTTTGCACATGGGAAGAAAAGATAAGGAATCAATCTATATTTCGAGTGATTTCAAGTGCTAAACACAATTATCGTTTGAAGTTTCTGTTAAATTAAGTTTTATTGTTGATTAATACGAAAATCAAGTGCTGTTAGAAAAGCCATTCTTATAACTAACGTTAAATTTTGTGAGCGGCATTTTTGTCGCAGAACTGGAACTTATTAAAATACATGTAGCTGATATATGAAGTGCATTACAGAATACAGAAGTGCTATGCATATGCATTTCATATTTGAGCCTGTGCGTGACAAAACCAACAATTTAGGTTTCCCAACAGGTCTGACAAAAACCGACCTGTACAGTCACAGAAGCAGACTAGACACTTGAAATTTCGGATTTACGAAGAAGAAGGATTGTACTATTCATGTAGCGAAAACAAAGGTGCTGATCAGCTTCGCAGTTACTGCGAAGCTGATCTGCACCTTTGTTTTCGCCTACGCAGATTGTTGGTTTTCCCATGCGGTGGCTCATTTTCATTCAAAGATGGTACGCATATCATGCAATTCAACTGTATTGAAGTAAAATTAAATGAAAGAGCCATTGCATGAGAAAAATAACAATTTGAGGCTTCGACCAGGTCTGACACATGTACGGCTAGAAGCTTGAAATTTCGAATTCAAGAAGAAGAGGGGTTGTACTATTTATCGGACGAAAACAAAGACGCTGATCAGCTGCGCAGTTACTGTACAGCTGATCTGCAACTTTGTTTTCGCATATTCAGACTGTTGGTTTTCAGATGCAGCGGTTCAGTTAGTACTGAAACTTGATGAAAATGCCATAGACCCTATATTTTGTTGTTGGAATAGATAATTTATCTTGTTTATTAAAGAGTTTCAACAGATGATGTTTTGTTTCACTTTAAATTTCCAGTTTCCGACAAAGACACTTGTGACATGTCGTTAGTTTTGTTGAGTCACAAATTTTACATATCGCAAACTTTCACATTTTGAATTATTTGTACCAATGAATAAATGATATAGGTCCCGTTTATATGTAACCAAACACTCAAGGGCAGCTAAATCCGCGATCAGAAGAGGGATTGGACAAAATTCAAAATCGTCCAAAATGATATGGATGTCCTCTTTACTGCCAAGAACGATGAAGATCCGAACAAAATCGAAGGTACTAGCATATTGATAACACATATGGAAAACATGTCCATGTATTAATGAATACCCCCTTATACCCCACTTTTATATAATAAAACTGGGGTATGCAGGGGTATACCTAATTTTCATATTTTTGCTCAAAAAAAAAAAAAAAAAAAAAAAAAAAAAAAAAAAAAAAAAAAACGATTGTGGGTACGCGTTAGAACCGCCTCGAGGCAAAAATAAGAAAAATATCAAAATGTTTCAGCTGAAAATTTTCAATTTTTAAAGCTGAAAAAAAAAAAATCTTTGTATATTACATGGGCAAGTTTTCGCAATGATTCATTATCAATTTTTCAAACATTCAAGGGCAGATAACTCCACAAACGTGCGGTTGTGTGATATTGCCGAAATTTTAATCATCTGAGATCGTATTACTTGCCCTTGTTACTGCACAGAATGATGAAGATTACTTGTCCTTGTTATTGCACAGAATGATGAAGATTACTTGTCCTTGTTATTGCACAGAATGATGAAGATTACTTGTCCTTGTTATTGCACAGAATGAAGAAGATTGCTTGTCTTGTTTTTGCACAGAATGATGAAGGTTACTTGTCTTGTTTTTGCACAGAATGATGAAGGTTACTTGTCTTGTTTTTGCACAGAATGATGAAGGTTACTTGTCCTTGTTATTGCACAGAATGAAGAAGATTGCTTGTCTTGTTTTTGCACAGAATGATGATGGTTACTTGTCTTTGTTATTGCACAGAATGAAGAAGATTGCTTGTCCTTGTTATTGCACAGAATGAAGAAGGTTGCTTGTCTTGTTATTGCACAGAATGAAGAAGATTGCTTGTCTTGTTATTGCACAGAATGAAGAAGATCACTTGTCCTTGTTATTGCACAGAATGATGAAGGTTACTTGTCCATGTTATTGCACTGAATGAAGAAGATTGCTTGTCTTGTTATTGCACAGAATGAGGAAGATTACTTGTTCTTGTTATTGCTTAGAATGACGAAGAAGGTCAAAAATGAAGACGCTAAACTGTTGACAAAAGAAAATATCAATTTTTCAAACACTCAAGGACAGATAAGCTGAGATAACCCCATTAAAAGTCTATGGTGATTTTTCCTACTTTTCAAGGACAGCTAACTCCGTATATAGCCCGTGATCGGATCTGGCCGGATTTAGGAATTATCCCAGATATGTATTATGGTGTTTTTCGTTTCCTGCAAAATGTAAGAGATCCGATCAAAAATGTAGGGGCTAGAGTGTTGACAAGTTTTTCCCCATTACAACCCCATGTGAGCTATCTGTTGCCATGGAAGTCAGAGTTAAAATCTATAAATGAGCCTTCGCATGAGAAAAACAACAATTTGCCGATGCGAAAACAAAGGCGCAAATCAGCTGTGCAGTAACTGCACAGCTGATCAGCGCCTTTGTTTTCGCTACACAGATAGTACTGTACAATCTCTTTCTACTTAAATCTGAAACCTCAAGCTTCTAGCTTTTGTCTGTGACTGAACAGGCCGGTTTCTGTTAGACCTGGTCGGAAACCCAAATTGTTGGGTTTCTCGTGCACAGGCTCAAATGCAAGCATCACAATAATGCCTCTGATACAGTTGCATTACGATCGGCCTGCAAGTCTCCGAGATATATGACATACATTGTTGGTACACGTAAGAACCGCCTCGCCGAGTCGAGGCGTTTCTAATGAGTACCCACAATGTATGGTTTCAATTGGATAAAAAAATCAGAAAATAAGACCCCAGTTTTTCTATATAAAAGTGGGGTTCAATGGGTTATACATGTCATGGAGGTATAGGCAATGATCAGGAAAATGTGCAGTCAGAAAGAGAATCCCACTCCAAAGACCGAGGTGGGAAAAAACTAAATTAACTATCAGGTACTCATACTATGAAAACATATCGTAAGCCGACTGAGGGGCTATTTTCTCAATAGGTGGCCATGTTTTCCTGATGTGTCTCTAAGACTACACATTGTCTCTCTATATATAGTAGAAGTAAGCAATTATGAGGAATTGGGCAATCAGAACCAAATTCCTTCCTTAAACAACCAGTGGGAAATAGTCAAAATATACAAACACGTTTTGACACAAAAATATACGACACGCTGGGCGAACAGCTATTTCCCTAAAGGTAGCAATACACTTATATACAAGAACCGCTCTTCATTGAAAAAAAAGTGTTTTACTCCAAAAGGACGACTGGGTGTAGGTAATCGAAAAAAAAATGTTTTTGTCACTCGGAATTCATGCATTTTTTTCGTTCAATATCGTTGAAGCACTGACACTGTTTCGAAGCCAGTAATCATGTGAGCCTCGTCACGAGAAAACCCAATTTTTGCCTATGCGAAAACAAAGGCGCAGATCAGCTTCGCAGTAACTGCGAAGCTGATCAGCGCCTTTGTTTTCGCTACAAGGATAGTACACTTCCTTTACTTTCTAAATCCAAAATTTCAACTTTATAGCCTGCTTTTGTGACTGTACAGCACGGTTTGTGACTGTACCTGGTCGGAAACCCCGAAGACCGGTTTTCTCGCGTCGCAGCTCATATATCAGAAGAGATATGCTGTCTTATAACCAAATAGGTAGGGGTGCCAGTTATAAATCCCGGTTGAAGTACTTAAGTCCCGCCTATTGATATACCTATTCACTAGAAGAGCCGCGCCATGAGAAAACCGGATTTTTGCCTATGCGAAAACAAAGGCGCAGATCAGCTTCGCAGTAACTGCGAAGCTGATCAGCGCCTTTGTTTTCGCTACACGGATAGTACATTTCCTTTACTTTATAAATCCAAAATTTCAACTTTATAGCCTGCTTTTGTGACTGTGCCTGGTCGGACACACCGAAGTCTCGTTTTCTCGCGTCGCAGCTCATATATCAGAAGAGATATGCTGTCTTATAACCAGATAGGTGGGGGTGCCAGTTATAAATCCCGGTTGAAGTACTTAAGTCCCGCCTATTGATATACCTATTCACTACATCATGAAAACATGTCCGTGCAATGAATACCCCCTTAAACCCCACTTTTATATAGTAAAACTGGGGTATGCAGGGGTATACCTATTTTTCTTATTTTTGCTCCAAAACATAGATTGTGGGTACTCGTTAAAACCGCCTCGATGAGGCGGTTCTAACGTGTACCCACAATCTATGTTTTGAGCAAAAATAAGAAAAATATCCAAATTTTTCTGCAGAAAATTTTCAATTTTCAAAGCTCAAAAATTCTTTGTATATTGCATGGGCAAGTTTTCGTAATGAGAAAAGATGAAAAGACCGTCTAGAACGATTAGCACTCAACGAAGTGTTTTATTTGAATTTTATTATCAAAATCAAAGAACATGATTCAAAGGCAAAAATCCTTGTAATTATGTGAACACTGGTATACATCTATCTTCGGGAGTTTTTAAATAGCTGTCTCTCTCTCTCTCTCTCTCTCTCTCTCTCTCTCTCTCTCTCTCTCTCTCTCTCTCTCTCTCAACCACCCCTCCTCCTCAGAGAGAGAGAGAGAGAGAGAGAGAGAGAGAGAGAGAGAGACTTGAGTCGTTGGTAATAGCTGCGGTCGTTCTATGGCGGTAAAATGCGCTTTCATGAGCAGGCCTACTAGCAACTAAGATCCTTACATGCATCGGGTTCCGGATCCGAACGCATAAATGTTCGAACAGATTCTAGCATCATTACGAAATTTTGGCCATGCAATATATGGAAATCTTTTTGGTTGTAAAAATGAAAATTTATTTTCACTGAAAAAAAAAATAATATTTTTAAAATTTTGGCTCAAAACATACATTGTGGGTACACGTTAGAACCGCCTCAGCGGTTATGTATGTTTTGGATCAAAATTAAGAAAACTAGATATACCCCTCTGCAAACCCCAGTTTTTAATATAAAAGGGGGGTTGAAGGGGGTAAACTTTTCATAGACATGTTTTTCAGATGTTTATGAAGGAGAGACACTGCAATTTGTTTTCAGTAGCGTTTTGGCATACTTACAATACAAGTGCGATGTTTAAGATGTTTGAATCAATGCAAATGAAAGTGAAAAAAAAAATCTTTTTAATAACGTGGTATTAAGAGATTTCTGAATACGTTTAGAATGAATCAAAACGTTTTTGATCTTCTATTAAAATGAGCCGCGACGTGGGAAAACCGGTTTTCGTGGTTTCCGACCAGGTCTGACACAAATCTGCCTGTACAGTCACAGAAGCAGGCTAGTAGCTTGAAATTTCGGATTTAAGTAGAAGAGAAATTTAACTATCCGAGTATCGAAAACAAAGGCGCTGATCAGCTGTGCAGTAACTCCACAGCTGATCTGCGTCTTTGTTTGCGCATATGCAGATTGTTAGTTTTCTGGTGCGTTGGCTAAAATACAGCTAGGCACTTAGAAGCCTAGGAGGCTTAGTTCGACTTTTAGTTAATAATCCACAGGCTTTTTCAAGAAGAGTTAAAGTTTGTTGGATGAAAGATGAAAAAATAATAGTTTATGATCAAAAACATGCATGTTTGAGATAGCAGATGTGTAAATTGGTTATATTTGTTCGAGTTGATACTCATTTTTGCTATTTTTAGCTCACCTGAGACGAAGGCTAATAGGTGAGCTTATAGGATGGCCATGATCCGGCGTCGTCCGTCGTCGTCCACAATTTCAAAGATCTTCTTCTTTGAAACCGCTGGGCTGATTGTTCTCATATTACACTTACAGCATCTAGATTAATTGTGTTTTTTGTTTTGATCGGACAAGAACTCTGGTTGCTATGGCAACTTATGCTTCCCATAGACTTACAATGGAAAACGTGAAAATTGCCAGTTTTTGCTGTCTTGTTTGAGATATTTGAATTTAGTTTTTGCAGAAATGTTTATTGAGTAGTCCTTTACGTTTTATGTGACTTTTGTGCTAATTCTTTATCTTGATTGGTTGCAGGGGCCCCATATAGGGCAAAATTTCGAAAAACATTCAAAAATCTTCTTCTCAGAAACTGTCAAGGGAATGAAGCCTGTACTTTGTATACATGTTCCTGACAGTTACCTCTACATATTTTGTGTGTTTTTTTTTTATTCCAGACGGATAAGAAGTCTGGTTGCTATGGCAACTTAAAGTTTTCATAGATTAATAATGGAAAAAGTGGAAATTGGCTATTTTTTTCCGGACCAATTGCAGACATTTGAATTTTGTTTTTGCAGAAATGTTTATTGACTAGTCCTCTACGTTTCGTGTGACTTTTGTCCTAATCCTTTGCTTTGATTCGTTGCTGGGGCCCCATAAAGGGCAAAATGTAAGAAAAAAAAAAAAAAAAAAAAAAAAAAAAAAAAACATTCAAAAATCTTTTTCTCCGAAACTGTCAAGGGGATGAAGCCTGTACTTTGTATACATGTTCCTGACAGAAACCTCTACATAATTTATGTTTTTTATTCCAGTCGGCTAAGAACTCTGGTTGCTATGGAAACTTTAAGTTTCCATAGACTTATAATGGCAAAAGTGGAAATTTGCTAATTGATATATTTAAATTTTGTTTTACAGAAATGTTTATTAAGTAGATATCTAAGTTTCTTGTGATTTTTTCCCTAATCCTTTATTTGATTGGTTGCTGGGGCCACATAAAGGGTAAAATTTCGAAAAACATTTAAAAATCTTCTCCTCATAAACTGTCTACGGCATGAAGCCTGTACTTTGTATACATGTACCTGACAGTAGTCTCTACATAATTCTCTACGCCGCTGTGGCAACTTAAAGTTTCCATAGACTTGAGTAATGAGAAAAATGGAAATTGGCTATTTTTATGGTCTAATTGCAGATATTTTAATTTTGTTTTTGCAGAAATGAAATGAGTAGTCCTCTACATTTTATGTGACTTTTGTCCTAATCCTTTATTTTGATTGGTTGCTGGTTGGTACGTATCTCGGGTCTCAGGTGAGCGTTTACAGGACCATTGGTCCTCTGGTTTAGTCATATCGGGGCGGTACCACCGCTCCCTAACCATTGCTATTCCAGAACCAAAAGCTTTTCTGCCATTAGAATACCCGAAAATAATATGTAAACGTTGATATCTTGTAAACTTACGGCCCACCCAACACCTTAAGGTCATATGGAGACGGGGCATCTTTTGAATGTCGGAAAAGCTTTGACGACGTTGTGCTTTGTGACCCCTCAGTTTGCGACCACTGATGTGCTTAAAACTTGGCGTGTCCTTTTTATCATCATGATAACATGTAATGAATACCCCCTCATACCCCACCTTTACATAGTTAAACTGGGGTTTACAAGGATGTACCTATTTTTCTTATTTTTGATCCGGAACCTATATTGCGAGTACCCACATTCAATGTTTTGAGCAAATATATTAAAAATATCAAAAGTTTTCCAATGATTTTTTTTTTCAATTTATTCTCTATACATGTGTATATTGCATGGGTAAGTTTTCGTAATGTGGATTTTCAAAAGGTTTTGATCCCGAAACAAACATTTATTTAAGTCTATTCTGTCATATCTAAATTTCTCCAATTCTTCACAGCTTCAAAGCTAAATGAGCCGCATCGTGAGAAAACCGGATTTTTGCCTAGGCGAAAACAAAGGCGCAGATCAGCTTCGCGGTAACCGCGAAGCTGATCAGCGCCTTTGTTTTCGCTACTCGGATAGTACAATTCCTCTTCCACTTAAATCCGAAATTTCAAGCTTCTAGCTCTTTTCTGATTTTGTACAGGCCGGTTTGTGTCGGACCTGGTCGGAAACCGCGAAGACCGGTTTTCTCGCGTCGCGGCTCAAATAGTTTCATCATCAGGTTGAATTGCTCCCGATGATAATGACTTTAAAGATTAAAGCTACGCTATAAGCCCACGAAAGCCCGAATAAATCAGTATTTTCAGACTGAGCCGCGACGCGAGAAAACCGGTCTTCGGGGTTTCCGACCAGGTCCGACACAAACCGACATGTACCAGCTCAGAAAAGAGCTAGAAGCTTGAAATTTCGGATTTAAGGATGTTCGCTGCCAACATTTGACATTTCGGAACTTCCGGTTTTTCTTTTCTTGAATATCTCGTAAACGGTTGCAGATATTTTCCTAATATTTTATATTTAGATACATATTGATAATATGCATTGAATGAGCCATGAAAATTGTCAATCTAAGAAACTTCATTTTTTCACCTCATTTTCTGCAACTTTTCAGAAAATTTTAGTTGTCAGTAAAATTTAGGAGGTAGGGTAGATTAAACTTGAATATTACACATCTTCAAATTAATTGCACTTATTCGATGTTTATTTTAGCAGCAATATATGTGTACATGGTCTTCTAAGTCATTTTTTATGTCTTTGGTGTGCTGGTTTTAAAATTTAAGGTGGTTTTATGAAATGGGCTTTTAGAAACAAAACAGCCGAAAAAAGGCTGAAAATGACGATTTTCAAGTTGTTGGTTCTCTCTTATATGCTCACTACCCTATATATTTCTTTCTTTTATTCGAACAATATTACCAAGTTCTATGTTATGTGAAAATACAAGAAAAAGTTTGAATCAACAAATATGGGTTTGGTACATTTTAAAATATTGATTTTTTCCGACTTTTCAAGTATGGGGGTAGGGTTGGAAAAGGAATCGTAAAATTTTGTCATCCACCCCAAGTTGCAAATTTTTCTATGCTTTTATTCCAAAATTGTTTGCGCTACGTAAATATTATGACTTTTGAAAGCATTCTATGTGTATTTTTGTTCAAGACAGGTATGTTTCAAAGAATTAAAAAATAAATTAATTTTACCAAATTTAAAACCTGGTGTTCAGAGGTCTCATTCAGAGGCCTGTAGCTTGAAAAAATGCACACTACCCTATATTTATTTTGTTTTCAAATGTCTTGTGTTGTATTTTGGAATCAAAAAAGAGTGGTTAGAAAAAAAGTTTGAATACTTTTTCATTGGCAGCGAACATCCTTAAGTAGAAGAGGAATTGTACTATCCGAGTAGCGAAAACAAAGGCGCTGATCAGCTTCGCGGTTACCGCGAAGCTGATCTGCGCCTTTGTTTTCGCATAGGCAATAATCCCGTTTTCTCACGATGCGGCTCGTATAAATCAGTATTTTCTTAAAATCGTTTGAAGTTTTCAGTCATTTTATTTAAATAAGGATAATAGAAAAACTCTTAACACTTTTTAAAGGGAATCTTAACCAATGTTTGCTTATATTATGTGTTTGTTTACGGGCTGAGGCGGGGATCAAACGGACCGCCAAGTGAACCGCGACGCGAGAAAACCGGTCTTCGGGGTTTCCGACCAGGTGTGACACAAACCGTTTTGTACCGTAACAGAAGAATGCTAGATCCTTGAATTTTTTGATACAAGTAGGAAAAGAATTGTACTATCCGTATAGCGAAAACAAATGCGCTGATCACGTGTGCAGTTACTGCACAGCTGAACTGCGTCTTTGTTTTCGCATATGCAAATAGCCGGTTTTCACATGATGCCCGCCAAGCAAAGCTAATCTGCTTCATTACCCAACACTTCTATCGCTGCTTCGTCGTTGCTAGGGTGCGTTGTCTGTCGGGGTATGCTATGTACGAGATAAAAATGTAGTCAGTTGTGTGGTCTAACAACATTTGATTTATTTATTTATTTATTTATTTATTTATTTATTTATTTATTTATTTATTCTCTTCATGGATAGCGTGTGGGCGCACAATCGCTTTTCACCTCTGCGGTACAGGTTCGAATCCGGGCCTATGCGTGTGGTAACGCCGGATTCTTCGTTTATCTCAACCCCGTATGACCACATAATGCAAACACAGGCGACTCCAGGAACGCGTATACATGCAAATTCCACGAGTTTTCCGTGTAATTTAAGTACACACACAAGCACGCACGCACGCACACGCACGCACGCACGCACGCACACACACACACAACCACAAGCTATAGATAAAAATAGTAATGTCTGTATCATCCTTTGGTAGAGGCGAACCTTTTTCTATGTTCTGCAAATAATTTATTTGTTTATTTATTTATTTATTTATTTATTTATTTATTTATTTATTCAGCCAAAGGATGACCAGGTGAGCCTACCCGTCGTCGTCCACCATTTTCTAAGATCATCTCTGAAACCTTTTGGCCAAACAAAGCCAAAGTTCATGTTGGTTCACCCTGGGAAGGAGAACGAAAGTGTGTATAAGTGATCCAGGTCAAGACCAAGATGGCCGCCATGCCCGTATATTGTAAAAAAAAAAAAAAAAAAAAAAAAAAAAAAAAAACAACTAAAAACTTAAAATCAAAAATCTTTTCCCAACAAGCGAACCGATTCGCGGCAACGAGACTTGGCATGTATCATCGGGGACTAATCACATTTCGAAAACACACCTATGTAGTCTCCTAAGTAGCAAAAATTGAAAATTTACATTTAAACAATAATGATTTCTCAAAACTAACGAGAATCGAGCAAGCAGTTGGCCGTTTACCACCATACTGAAAACTCTGGTATGAATGTTTTGGAACGAGTCGCCTCGCCAGTATGGATAGATAAATGTAACATCAAGAAAACATGTCCATGAAAAGTATACCTCCTTTTACCCCAATTAAACTGGGGTTTACAGGGGTATATTTATATTTTCTTATTTCTAATAAAAACATACACTGTGGGTACTCGTCAGAACCGCATTGACTAGTTGGTTCTAACTTGTACCCACAATCAAAGTATACCTCCTTTTACCCCAATTAAACTGGGGTTTACAGGGGTATATTTATATTTTCTTATTTCTAATAAAAACATACACTGTGGGTACTCGTCAGAACCGCATTGACTAGTTGGTTCTAACTTGTACCCACAAAATTGTCTAATGATATTTTTAATTTTTACAGCTGAAGAAAATCTCTTGTTCATTGCATGGACAACTTTTCGTAACGATGCCAACTAAAACCATATAGTATACCGCAGCAGGTTTGTATAATGTATGCCCTATTACACCCCACTTTTTATCGTACCATTACGAAAACTTGCCCATGATGCAATGTACAGAGATTTTTTAAGTTGTAAAAAAAAAAAAAAAAAACATTAGAAAAATTGTGATATTTTTCCTATTTTTACTCAAACCGTACAATTTTTCGCCGAGGCGGGTTTAACAAGTACCCACAATGTATGTTTTGGATCAAAAATAAGAAAATTAGGTATACCATGCAAACCCCTGTTTTTCTATAAAAAAGTGGGATTGAATGGGGTATACTTTTCACGGACATGTTTTCCTGATGAAACTTGTAAAACCAAAGGAAGGGCACTGCAATGGGGTCCATGGTAGCACCGACTTACGAAACTCTAGATATTAGGGTATTTAGAAGAGCTCATGTACGAAACAAATACACCGGAAAAGGGGCACAACTTTGGTCAATATATAATAGAGAACTGGAAAAGATTTTTCAAGTAGACGATTGTTACAATTTGGCCATTGTCTCTTGAAGATCTTAACTATGTCGAAAATGTACTGGATATCTTACATCTATAGATGTATACATTTTAACAATTCAAGCCGATGATCAAATCTACTCATTTACCTTTTCTGGATGTACTGGTTTTGAAATCTGGAGATTCAGTAGGTACTGATATTTTCTTGGGAGGAAGTATTTATCTGTGTGAAAGTCAAGTAATTGTAACGTATGCTTACCCCATCCAGACCCTCGTTTATCGTATTTGCTATTAAATGTTAGTTATTTATGATGCCCATATGTTTTCAGTATTCTGTCAATCATTTCGTGATGACATTCAGAACGGTTAGATGTAACACTTTTTGCAGATGATAGTTTATGTGAAAAAAAAAATGCTGCAAGTCCAGTGATATAGTTCAAAAGTTATGACAACTTCACTTAATATGTTTATCTTATTTAATTCTCAATGGTTTATTGTTTGTGACAATTTTATTGTTAATATGTTAATATGTGAGCGTGTCTATTTTAGATTGGATCCTAGTAACTGAGTCAGCCATTTTTCATGCGTCGATTGAAACATATACATTTTTGTTTACTTAGTTTTATATACCAGTTTTTGGAACAGCAGGATGCTACATTTCGTCGGCTGAGTGCTATAGTGTTCTATCTCCATTTTTCAAAATCTCGAGAAAATTGGGTTCAAAAGTTTGAGACCCTCCAATAAGGTCAAAATGTTCATATTTAGAGTTAACATGCATTATGAAGATGTATTTCTGTCTAAATGAGCTTAATTAAAAAAGATAGCGGAGAAAAAGGAAATTTTGGAAAAAAAATAGGAATTTTGTGTTTGCACATAGAACATTTTGCATAAAAAATGTCCTTATTTTTTCATGACCCCGAGATAGAACATTTTGGTGACCCAGATTCCATAGCAAGCAATACAACATTTTCTCTTGTTTATAAATGCAATAAAAATATATAATCATTATCCCAAAGTAAGCGTTAAAGAATGAATACTAATCATAAATCAATTTATCTCAACATACCCTTAAACGTCTTAATCGTATGTATTCTAGATATCATATAATAAGTGCAACGCCGAATCGAACCAATAACATAGTAGCATTTGACCATGTGACCCAAAATGTCATGTGACTGAATTACTCCAAATGCAGACATCTCATCGGTCGAAAAGGAGATAGAACAGTAAAGCATTACAATTTGGGGCCATTTTGGACATAGAACATAAAAGAACTGTTAATAACATAAAATCTAGGCAGAAATATTAACATCTGACTACACTAGGAGATAGAACTTTTGATTCCGATTCCAACGGTATATCACACTTAATATGACCTAAATATGGAGATAGAACACTATAGCACCCAGCCGACGATTTGTCAACTTTATTTTTCTTTTATGTAGTATATGAGTATGTGTATTCGATGCGGAGAATTCTGCTTATATATTACATATGCGGCTAAATGGTGCGGTGTCCTACTTTGACCTACTGTTTATTTTTCTTTTCTTTTCAGTATGCAAAATGTAGGGGTCTTCAACGGGTGTCTAATATTGTATTTGATACTTCTGTGGTGGTTCTTTTTTGTTTTATGTCTTGGTGTTTAAATGTTTGTGCTGTTGGCGCCTTATGTATGTTTTCATATGTTTAGTTAAGTTTTGGTAAATGAGTGGCCACCTATTGGGAAAATATATGCTCATTCGGCTTTCGATATGTTTTCATGATAGTTTTGTTCCCATCTCGTTTTTTGGAGTGGGTATCTTTATTCTGATTGTGCATTTTCCTGACCTTTGCCTTCTTGTAGCTTTTTTGACCAGACAACAAATGATGTTAAGCTGTTTTGCATACATAATGTATTTATTTTCATGAGGTCATTAACTGACTTGACCTCAGGTGAGAGATCTAATGTGTATCCACAATCTATGTTTTCAGGAAGAATTCTAAAAATATCCACACTTTTCTTATGAAATTTTCATTTTCTACGGCCTTAGAGTATTATTGAAACAAGAATCTCGTTCTAGTTATTCTTGAGTTAATACCTTTATAGGCCTATACTTAAAACCAGTTTTGAAATGGACTATTCCGAAGTGGGTGTGTTCACTTCTGAATTATTGCAAAAAAGTGTATCTATTGAATTTCGACGAGTTTCAAAAGCTGATGTTTTGATATTATGTGGTCTCTGTAAAAATTAAAAGGTACTCATTTGTCTATACAGTGAGTTTTTGCTTTTCGAAATTTGGTTAAGAAGTACCTGAATCACCCTTGGACTACCAACTTCGAAATACGTCATAAGTCAGGAAGCAGTTCCATTAATTTAATAATGGCGTCCATTCATGAAGCAGTTTCATTCATGGATTTATATTTAGTGATCATATTCCAGGAGTTATTCATGCTGTATCCTAATAATCATTGTATTAGGATGAAACGTATACTATTATCAAAGCATTGCTACATAGAATATAGTGTCAAAGCAATCGGAGTAGTTTTATCATTTTGGTTGACATTAAATCAATATGGGCTGGTCCATGTGAGACCGTTACAACATTGCCTTCAATCGAAACGGGGTGTAAAGAAAAGAATGAACATGATTCACTGCTTTCTGTTTCATAACTGTGTATAATAAATTTTACAAGGAAGGTCCAAATTGGTCATTTTGAAATTATAATGAACAAAATCTAGTACTTAGAATAGAGAAATTGAATGATTAATTGTTTTATTCACTTGACATACCTGTAAAACGTGTTATTCACTATAATGGACTAATCCAAACTTCCAGCACACTTACTACCAATTATCAACGAAGGGTTGTTCCATTTGCTGCACAAGGGTGTAAACAAATGCTTCCGCATGCTTCCGCATGCTTCCGTTGCTTTCTATTTTATAACTCATGTTCATTAATCTCCAATCACAAGAAAATGTCTTTTCAAAGACAACTTGTGAAAAAAATCTAGCATTTCGTATGTAGAACTATATGTAATTTAGTTTGTTTTCTTATTATACCTGTAAGTCAATAGAATGGGCAAATCCAATATTCCAAAAATAGATTGTCTTCCTAGCAATTTGGGTAAAATACATCACCAAGTATGGTGTACTGGAAGGGTCAAAATGACCGAAGTGGTAAACCGAACTGTCCATGCCTATTTCGAAATAGACATGCACCCGCAAATATAGGGGTGCACCCACATATTTAGAGGTTCACCCCTACTTTAAGATAGAGGTTAACCCCTAGAATGCCGGTACACCGTCATAGATTGTGATTTTGTCTGGTAGTCCGTTTGATTGTGACTGCTTGGTGGCACTGTTGTGTGTGACTCTTCCAGGTAGTCGTGTCTGTATTGTTGTACGTTGGTATAATAAATATATTATGTATGTATCATATTAAATACTATGTTATGTTCAGTTACATGCACTGTGTATGTGACATGTTATTTCACATATGTGGCGTTATGTTATGTTGCATATATAATGTTAGGTTACATATGTAATATTATGTTACATTTGTACGTTATGCCATTTTGACCCTCCCAGAACACCATAACTAAGATTTTGAGTGCGTCGTCTTAAATAGGGTAAAATACATCAATTAGTATGAGTCACTTCGTCCTAAGGTTAAGATTTCTGAATAAAACAAAGTTGAATTAAATAAATAATAATGAATAAATCATGAATCGCTAAACGTTGACCGAAATATGCGGCATCGCCCATGGATCCGCAAATGGGGTCTTTTTAGCTATAATTAAATAAATATTACATCTTCATTGACCATAAGGTCGTAAGAAAAAGACGAGCTTCTTGACGCCTAAACACGTATATTGCGGGCATTTTGTTGTTGTAATTCAGAAATGGTGACCCAGTCCCGACATAACCATACTGCTGTTGCGTTTGGTATCAAATCAAATAAATGCACAAGTGTGTGTTATTGTACTCCATATAGCTACGTTCATACAGTTACATGTGAGTGACTAAATAAACAGACATTCACTGAACAAACAAAAAGCTCTTAACACTTTTTAACGGTTGCCTTACTCCGTGTTTGAGAAATGGTGTGACAGTTGATAGAGGCCAAATCCAAAATAACAAATCACGTCCAGTTTCGAATGATGTCTCTAAAGTGTCATTGATTGTTGAAAATGTTAGAACGCATGAAAATTAAAGTTGACCGCTATTAAACGCTGACCTACATGCGTCATGGTACTAACAGGGTTATATCTAGGCGCTGTATCTTATGTCACTTTAATTTGAATGCGTCGACGATGTCTCCGTTTTTTTTTTTTTTTTTTTTTTTTTTTTTTTTTGTACCTAAGAGTTTATGGTTATTTTTATGACAACAATAAAACAACTCTACAGTCCGTGTTGCATGCGTTTCTGTCGTCCTGACGATTAACTTGCCCACTACTATTTATTGCGCTCAGCCTGACATTAATGTGGAATTGGCACTGTAAATTCAGAAACTTCATTTTCGATATGCAGACTGGGCATTTAGATATTCACATAACCAACTCGTAAACTTATAATTCATATTGTACAGTTTAGCCTTATTTCTGTGATGAGCATTTACGACAGATCAATTATCATTTTTTTTGAATTATTAACTAACAGTTATACGTACAAAGAGTCAATACATGCTACTATTGAACCATTCTGTGTCTATTCAACATAAACTTATTGAAAATGAAGGGTAAACACACTGTCACAGAAAAAATACAATGTATAAAACACACACTTAAACTGCTGACAACGTTAACGCTCTCCCTTGTAGTCATTTGGATTGTGACTTTGTCTGGTAGTCCGTTTGATTGTGACTGCTTGGTGGCACTGTTGAGTGTGACTCTTCCAGGTAGTCGTGTCTGTATTGTTGTACGTTGGTATAAGAAATACATTATGTATGTATCATATTAAATGCTATGTTATGTTCAGTTACATGCACTGTGTTCTGTGACATGTTATTTCACATATGTGGCGTTATGTTATGTTGCATATATTATGTTACATATGTAATTTTATGTTACATCTGTAACGTTATGGTACATGCGTTATATAAGATGCATTATGTTACGTGTTTTGCTACAAACATAACGCTATGTTGCATAACGGGTGCTGATTCATTCATGTTGTTACTTATGTTGCGTTTTGATACATTATGTTACATACATTACATAATTTATCTCACACACGTTATGTCACATACGTTACTTCCGTTTATAATGTATTCAATACTGAGATTTATCAAGATATCATAGATTTGACTATAACAACACTGTCTGTTTTGTGTGTATCTTTGATGAGCTACGCTATTTCAGAATGTACGAAAATTCTTAAGATGCAACGACAACACATATGTGAATGAGAGCATGAGAGAGTGCATATACAGATGTGTTATGGCTAAAAACCCACTTTTGCACAGTTCGCGCTGATCACTTGTGATTTTTCGCGGCGAAACCACCGCGAAATTTCACCGGCCAAGGGAAAATTTAAACGTTTAATCGGTGAATTTTTTCGCCGCAAAAATCCGATTTTCGCGGTGAAATTTCGCCGTGGTTCGCGGCGAAATTCGTTTTTTAACGTTTACAACAGGTAAGTTAAAATTTTCTATTTCGCCGCGAAACACGGCGAAATACCTGTAAATGTTAACATAAAATTATTTATTTTTAATTTAATGACCACACTATGATTCATCTGTTCCATGTATAGGTCGTTATTTACGTGCACATAATAATATGTATGATTATGCATGTATAGAAATGAAAAACGTGCATAACGCGACTTTTCCATTGGTATTACGTAGGTGGTACGAAAGCGAAATCACGGATAGACGAAAATATTTATAACGTAATGCGCCAGCTCGTTGAATCTCACTTTGTTGCTTTTTTGTTTGGATACATGCTTTACGTCGTAATCAACAGCAATGGTCATGTCGGGACGCTGCCTCCATTATATGGGACGTCATGATATCTAACAAGTGTTTGAAATATAACGATCCCTCTAAGCCGGTACTGTTTATATGTAAGGATGGTTTTACTTGAAACCATTTTTCCTAGGCAGGCACAGACCTGAGCGGTAAACCAGTAATCAGATGATCTGTCAATAGCGTATAAGTTTTGCCTGGAGGCACAAGCAGCCTATATATTTCTTAAGGTCCCAATGGGCAGGGGTCATCTAACTTTGTGCCTTGTGTTGTAGCACAAACTTTGTCTAAATGGCAATGCTAAATAAACAGTTAGATTCCTTGCTTTCTTTTTTTGTAAAATTTTCCTCAATTGCTTCACTTTATAGCGTTTAAGGTGTGGACTACGATAACTTAATTTGAGCTCAACCATGTAAAACGACAAAACTAAAAGAGGCATATTGACATTTGGGCTTGCTGGTTACCACTCTGATCACCCTCTATGAATGCCAGCACAAGACTAATCACAATCATATCGATTTATACATTATACTTGCCTTGTAGAAGTACAACTAGCGAAGATCAGTTTAACAGTCAGCAGTCCCATGGTGACAACACTTTCAGGGTATATATGTATACCGGTTTTGCTCAAGTACGAAACCCAACGAATATAGGAATCGAACACAGGACATTTTGATTCCGGTCAATTCCTTTAATCCACCACTAGGCTTCTGCGCTCAACTTATTAATCTAATGCGGCATACGCTCATATTGCCACGGTGCATACACGGCCTTTACTGTATATATATATATGTTCCAAAATAAACTGAAAACTTTATATACTGACGTCAGTACTTTGTTTTAAACATAGTATCCTCCCTTTTCTAGTGTATTGTGCCATGTATATAATGAGATTTTGTCATTTGATATGCATGCACGTGTTCCAAGCCATCCGTACGTGTGGGTTTAGGAAGGAACACAACTCAAAACGGTTAGCAAAAATCGACAGTTTCGACACAATTTTGTACATGTATGTTGCTGTATTGCTCGTATTCGACCGAATATCGTATGGACCCGGTGAAGGTTGTATGCGACCAAATGTCGTTTAGACTAAATTGATTTCAACGAAACGGAATCCACTTGACGTAATAGAAAAACATTGATGCTTTGATCAGTGTCATTAGCCACAGGCGATTAAATGTCCAAAACAGAGTTGAAGCTTCATCATGTTGAATCCAAAGACTTGTATTAATATGTGTGTTGGGATCGCGGTGGCATAGTTCCATCAGACTCCGAATCGAGAGGTCCTGAGTTTGATCCGCACTGGCGACACCGTGTTGTGTCCTTGAGCAAGGCACATTGACTACCCACAGTACTACTTAATACCCAGGAAACGTTAGCTCCGTCCAGGCATGATTAAAAATTGGTGACTGGGACGTTCAGCCTCAATACAAACAAACAAATCTGTGGGCAATCATACCATGAAAATTGCTTATGTCGCTATGAGCTTTTTTCTGTTAATTAAGCTAGATAACAAGATCTAATATTATCAGGTAAGTCTGATTAATCTGAAAAAGAAGCATGAAAAAAAAAACAACAAAAAACACAAAGCCGATAATCAGGGTCTCAGAAACTTCAAAGTAGTTAAGACACGAATAAAATACGATAATTATACAAAATTGAAAAGAAAACAAAATATAAATTGGACTTGAAAAGTAATCGAAGCATACAAATTAAAATGAAATTTAAACAATAAAACTGTTGTGACTGTCGGGACTAAAACCATAATTATACAAAATTGTGACGCAAACAAAATATTGATACAACTTGAACTGAAATAAAAACATGCAATTTAAAATTATATTTAAACAACAACAAAACAAAAAATAGTGACTGTCGTCTTTTTCGCCGCGAAACACCGCGAAACGCCGGTCAATTGATTTATATGCGTAATGACAGGTATACTTTTTCGCCGTGTTCCGCCGCGAAATTTCGCCGCGAAATCTGGAATTTCGCGGCGGAATTTCGCGGCGAAATTCCGCGCTGACTTTTATTTAACACACAATTTCGCCGCGAAATTTTACAATTAGCCGTTAACAAATTAGCCGTTAAAACGGCTAATTTGGGTTTTTAGCCATAACACCACTGTATATAAGTGAAACATGTATTGTTTTAATATTGAATTAATTGTTTACACCATTATGCCATAAATAGCTAGCTATGTTAATTTATTTGGGGGAGGGCTATCTAATGTTTATTTTTGCAAAATTATGTTTACTCCTAAAGATCTTACACGCACAAATATGTTACAGACATTTCGTTATGTTACATATTTTACACTATGTAACATATGATAAACTTTGTTACATGCTATGTTATATATGTTTTTAATGTTGCATGTGTTACATATGTTACGTTATATATGTTACGTATGTAACATACGTAACATACGTACATATGTAACATATGTTGCATGATATTTACATTGATTAACTATGCGCAATGTCGAGAATATATCATACGATTCGTCGACAACGATAAAAATATCTAGTATAGATAATGAAAATAAATTGTAAAAATCGTGAGGTCATTTCCAAAATCAATGGAAACCTGATATTAAAGACGGCTTTTCTTCAAACACTTCAGAAAGTATGTTTACTCTTTAAATCTTACACGCACAAATATGTTACATACACTGCGTTATGTTACAATTTTTACAGTATGTAACATATGATTAACTTTGTAACATGCTATGTTACATATGTTTTGTAATGTTGCATATATTACCTATAATACCTTATATGTTACGTTTGTGATGTACGTAACATACGTACATATATATATATATATATATATATATATATATTACATATGTTGCATGGCGTGCGTATTATGTTATGTAGTACAATGTTATATATGTTGTATTAAGTCACATACGTTACATTATGTTTCATATGTTTTGTTACAAATGTTACATTGCTACAACATGTCGAGATTATGTCGAGAGTATATCGAGAAGCATGGCGGCTTCGAGTACAATCCACTTCTTCAAACGTAAATGCATGAAAAGGCATGTTTGATCGGCCACTCAATATTAGCATTAACTTAAATGAAACAAGGCCGTATATAACATGTAGCACATGTTATAGTTTTTCTTGTTTACGGTTGAAAAAAAAAATCTGTATATTGCATGGGCAAATTTTCGTAGTAATAACAACTAAACATACGTGAGCTGCGACAATGTTAAGGAGACCTATTGGTGACCTTCGGGCTATAATCCTCGTTAAATAAATAAAGCATTAAATCATTCAATGTTAAACCTTTTCCTTTTTCTTTGACCGTTTAACCCAAAAGTGACAAAATGATTTCTTTATCGTTAAACTTTTGTTAAAATTATTCATATCTTCTACTATAGCCTCATGGTATAGAATATAATCTTCCCTACAGTCCCCCTTCATTCGAAATCGTCCATCATGGAATCTGTTCAGTTTAAAGGGAGCTAACCACGTCCCGATTGAGACATCTTCATTCACAAACTTTTTGAGTTTATCCGCATTGTCAACAATATAACGTACCAAGTCTTTTGATAACACGTATCCACCGCCTAAGGCATAAGACACATATTTGCCACATATATATGGCTCAGACTCTGCCCACTTGCCTTTCTTGACAATTTCGGATCCATTGTTAAAGAATCCCCAATATAGTTTATCTCTGGGCTTAGTTTGCAAAGCTTCAACAAATCTATCTACTCTTACATACGTGTCATCATCCACTTTAAGCAAATAATCAAATGTATTTTTCTCACTTATCCATTTCATTGTTGCTATAATTTTATCTGTTAATAACTCATATCGATCTTCCAAATCAGGCAAGATTATCAAATCACTGTATAGTTTGTTCTCATTTTCTACTATCGTTTTGTTTTCTTTGCTTAGCAATTTGGCCCCAAGTACAAAGAAAATTTTAACAAATTTAGGTAGGTTAATTGCCCATGTTTGTCGTATCACAGTTCGTCGTTCGGTATTGTTATAAGCAGTTATTACAACTATAGCCAGAATATAACCCGTTTTATTAACCTGACTGAAGTCTGATTGAGTATCATCGTTTATTTCTATTGCTCCGTTTGTGGATGTTGCAATAGTCGAATCACTCGGTAAAACCGTGAACGTCCAGTTCTGTTCCTTTGATCCAGGTTGCATAATCCTTTTAAATGTCAGAGGTGTCTGGTCTTTCAGAAGGAACAACAGGGTTAGGCATACGATGCAAGAAAAAACTAGAAATTTCCCAGAACTGCAACTGTTAAGCTTCATCTTTTCCATGAAATGTTGCTGAGCTAAACTGAGGAAAGTCATTCCTACCGTGTGTTAACCAGCCTTGAAATCTTGCAAATATCCTGAAACGAGAAAAAAAACAACAACAAAAAAAAAAAAAAAAAAAAAAATAAAAAATAAAAAAAAAAAAAAAAAAAAATAAAACAATTAATGCGCAAAATGTACTGAAAACAAGATGGGATTCGATGTGATATAAGCCTATCCGGGACTGTCATTCAATAGTCACGATACCAAACAGGCACATGACGTATCAATGACGGAGTATCAACGTCTATGTGACGTCGTGGTGACGACAAATTTCCCGTTCAAGAAAGGGGATAAACATAGTCAAAAGAAGTTAATATCAGAACTAAAGTACAAATTCAGTAGGAAATTCTGCCCCTTTAACTTAATTTTTGAATATGTCAACAACAGTATACATGTATATAACTATGCACCTTAACACTTCTATATGATAATATAAAGAAAGAACTAAATAAGAATTCTGATGCATAGGAAGAACCCATTGGAACCCTTAGAAATAGATGGGCTACCTCCAGGCACCTGACTGACCAGGCTGATTACTGGTTCAGACGGTCTGACCAGAAAAAGAGGTTCAAGTCAAACCATCAAAACATATATGCCTTTTTGGTTTACTTTCAAGCATTGTTTGGGTGTCATGACATCCTTTTGTTGGATAGAAGTCCAATAAAATAGAGGCACCATCCCAACATAGCCATGGCTCATGTCTTGGACGCTTAAGCCACAACTAAAAAAAAACAAAACCTAAATTAGAACTCACCTTTCCAAAGTTTGCATGAAAGGTTCAGCAATGATTCAAATGTGGTGTACGTAGGTCCCAATTCTAATTAAAACTTTATGAATCACCGGGAAAATATCAACTACAACACTTTATCGAAATGGCCTTAACATTTGAGCCGCGCCATGAGAAAACCGGATTTTGTCGATGCGAAAACAAAGGCGCAGATCAGCTTCGCAGTAATTGCGGAGCTTCCGCTACACGGATTCTTCTTAAAATCCGAAATTTCAAGCTTCTATCCATCTTCTGAAGCTGCACAGACCGGTTTATGTCAAACCTGGTCGGAAACCCCGAAGACCGGTTTTCTTGCGTCGCGTCTCAATTTTGATATCTCACTACGTTGACGTTGGTTGAAAATATATGACAAAAGGGTGTCATGCCATTCGCGACTTAAAATGTACGTTATCTTATAATGTCAACAAAAAGTTGTATATGGTCACTATCAAAGCATCATATATTTCCCGTATCTACTACATGTATGGTAGTAATTTAACTTTCAAAACCACAGAACGAACCAGGAAATCATGTCCGTGTAATGTATACGCCCTTCAACCCCACTTTTATATAGTGAAACTGGGGTTTACAGGGGTTTACATATTTCTATTATTTTTGCTCCAAAACATAGATTGTGGGTACTCGTCAAAACCGAAGTGGGCATTTTTAAACTAAATTGAAAATTAGCTACTTGTACTAAGAAAACATCGCAAGCCGATTGATTTAAAAATCGAATACTTTTTCGACATTAATTTGTAATTTTCCAGGTGACCGCTATTGAGTATAGCACTTAAAATTCTATATGGTTGATCGCTTTCGTAAATCGTCGTATAACGTGTAAAGACGGTTAGAGCTGACCGTGTTGTGTCTGTGAGCAAGACAGATTGACTCCCTACAATACTGGATAAACCCAGAAAGCGTTGGCTCCGTCCCGACATGACTGGAAAATTGTTGACTTGGACGTTAAGCATCAACACAAACAAACAAACAAACATATCAAGGCACAAAGGTTTAGATACTGTTTTATTTTGGCCTGGTAATTCAGCTTTACTGTTGAGTCTTCGTTTCTGCTTCATCACACCAGGCGCGCGTGTTTCAGAGCACGCACGTGCTTAAAACTATTTATGGCCAAAGAGTTCTAAAGCCACTACATTACTCAGTGCAGATGGAAGCACTCTCCTCACAGATAAAGAGGCTGTCTTGGAAAGGTGGGCAGAGCATTCCAATAGTGTGCTTAAACGACCATCAAGCATTAATGAGGATGCAATCGACAAACTTCCACAGATAGAGTGCAATGTTCTGTTAGATGAATTTCCAACCGACATGGAAACAAGAAAAGCAGTTCAACAACTCTCATCTGGCAAAGCTCCAGGTGCAGATGCAATTCCTGCAGAGGTTTGTAAGGCTGGGGGACTACCCATGGCAGAGAAACTGACAGAGTTGTTTCACTGTATGTACAAGCGGAAAGGAAATCATCAAGCCTGTGACAACTACTGTCTGAGGCATTTGCTGGGAAGATACTGGCAAAAATTCTGTTGTGGCGCCTGAATGTTCAGCTTATTCAGAAGGGACATATCCTAGAAAGTCAATGTAAATTCTGACAATGACAATAGTTTATTAGTAATTTAGGCCACCGGCCCACAATACAAACAAAAAAGCAGTACATATGTTCTAGAATGTAAAATGTAGCTGAATTCATACATTATTCTTATAGCTCAAATCATATTCTGACATTAAACGCATGAAATGTAAGCATTTCAAGATTTAATGTATATTGATAATAATCATTAAACAAAGTATAAAAAGTTTACAATATTTCGTTCTCTATTTTCCAGTGATATTAATTCTAAGATTTTTGTTAAGCGGACAAAGCATGATTCAGAAAAGACAGAGGGACAGGAAGGCTTCAGTAGTAATGCCAAAAACAGAATGTAGATCTATACATGACGTTTACCGACCTCACCAACGCTTTGGACACAGTTAGTCGTGATGGACTCTGGAAAATCATGACCAAGTTTGGCTGTCCACTCAGATCCATAGCAATGGTGCGGCAATTTCATGATGGCATGCAGGCGCGTGTGCGAAATGATTGAGAGTTCTGTGAACATTTTGAGGGTCAAACAGGTCTGTGTTATGGCACCAACACTGTTTAGCATGATATTTTCTGCCATGCTCATGGATACTTTTCAGGACAGTGACAATGGTTTTCCAATCAGGCACCGTTTTCCGTTTTGATGGCAATGTATTCAACCTTAGGAGGTTGCAAGCCAAAACTAAGATATAGACTGATGTGCTAGACGAGCTCCTCTATGCAGATGATATGGATAAGAATGCAAGCTCAGGGGCATAAATGCAAGGAGGCATGGATCAAGTCTCATAGTCATGTGATAACTATGATCTCACAATCAGTACAAAATAGACAGAGGTTGTACACCAACCAACACATGGAAAAATATACAGTGAATCAACAATTACTGTAAGTGGACAAAAACCGAAAGTTGTTGATAAATTCACCTACCTGGGAGGCACTCTCTTCAGAGCAGTGCACATTGATGATGAGGTCACTGCCAGAATTGCAAAAGCCAGTGTGGCATTCGGAAGGCACCGTGCAAATGTCTGAGAGCGCAATGGAATCAAACTTGACACCAGCTGAAAGTCTACAAGGCTGTGGTACTGCCGACCCTCCTGTATGCATGTGAGACTTGGACAGTATACCAACGTCATGCAAAGAGACTTAACCATTTCCACTTAAGCTGTTAGAGAAAGTTGTTAAATCAGGTGGCAAGACAACATTCCAGAAACGGGGTTCCTGAAGAAAGCAGGGATGCAAAGCATGCATACTGTCTTAGAGCTAGCACATCTACGATGGACTGGCCATGTTTTAAGAATGCCTGATGAGCGGCCTTCAAAGAGTCTTCTATGGAGAACTGCAGGAGGTAAAGCGCTCTCAAGGTGGCCAGAAGAAACGCGACAAAGACACCCTCAAAGCCTCTTTGAAGGATTTCGACATACCAATTGGGTCTTTGGAGCAGACTGCACAGGAGCGATCAAAGTGGTGAGGTCTCATCAACAAAAGAGCAGTTCTCTATGAAAAAAGGAGAATCTGTGAAGCTGAAAGAAAGCGTCACGGTAGAGATCGCAAACCAAACCAATGGGCCACCAGCTGATTCCATGAACTCACAACCGACCGTTTAGACCTAGAGTTGGCCTGGTTATTTATTACCTTCTTATACATGTAGGTAACAGTTCATCAGGAAAACATGTCCGTGTAATATATACCCCCTTATACCCTACTTTTATATAGTAAAACTGGGGTTTACACGGGTATACTTATTTTCTTATTTTGCTTCAGAACATAGTTTGTGGGTACACGTCAGAACCGCCTAGGAAAATAAGAAAAATATAAAAAAAATATCTACTGAAAATTTTCAATTTTTACAACTTTTTAAAAAATCTGTGTATATTGCATGGGCATGTTTGCGTAATGTACTAAGACGTGCGATAGGTCTAAATATTATTTGCCATCACAGCTAAGAATCTTAGTTTTATTTTTATTTGCTATTACTGCAGCTGGATTTGTGTCGTGTGGCGGCCCTAAAGGTCTCCCCGTACATCATCCATAGTGTAGATTATATTCCCTTTTGGTCCTTTGAGATAAGCGAGGGTATTCTGAGAGATCATAAAATTATGATCGCATTAGATTTATTTTCTAACCAACGTTTAATACACATGTGTTGGCGACATTTAGATTATAGTCTTTGTATCGACTACCCTGAAAGTTGGACAATTGTTGCCAAATTTATAGGGTCACTGAAGAGGCTTAAGTAGCCGAAACCGCGGTATGGCTCATCCCATTTCTCATTAATATGTTCACTGCTATAAAAGGTTCTCAGTTTTAATTTTTATTGAGTCGTACAAAACAACACAGGTATAACAAATAGGTATGATAAACTTGGCTGAGATGTTTTGGGATTGGCGTCGGTTTTCTGAAAAGCAAATATTGACAGTACGGTAAGATAAATTCATGCGAACATATCGATCCTAATTGTGTAAGTGAAATTTGATGCAAATCTTTTGAATAAGTTCGCGAACAAAGCTATGCTACACAATCTCATAACCTGCTGATGAATTAGAAGGAAGACTGAAAGCCCAAACATACTCTGTCTGCATGGTTGGTCCATCGAAAGCTAACCGCGGTGATTCGCGTCATATGGTTGTTAACGAAAACGCCAAAGAATGCGTTATATCTGTTCTGGCGTTGCTCCTCTGTTTCTTGAATTGATACCAATATTTTGTCAAAATTTGGAGTTGCATTTCAAAGTAAGGATTTCGCACTGATTTTTTGTTACCACATGTAGCGGGTTTTGTGCAGTGTGGTGGTCCAGAAGGTCGCATCGTCTTATCCTTTATACAGTACAGATTATCTTTTATGTGAAACTAGCAGGCAAGACAAAGTCAATCATAGTTTTTATGCCGTTGTCAAGGCCACTCAATCAAATCTAGATGGTTTTTCTTTAATGACATAATGTGGCAACGTGGTATACAAAGTAGAATAATCGTATGTGTACAAGCTCGTTGCACGGAACCCTCTAGACTTCAATTTACTAAGCATCTCGTCGTTTTTTATTGACCCAAACCAGTTTTTATTTATGATTTTTCATGGAAATGCAAAAATTAAAATATGTCGGGTAGTGTTGGTTTCCAATGAACAGAAAATACAAGACCAACATACTTTATTCGTATATCAAAACTCCACTGAACGTCGAAAAGTGATATCCAGCATTTAACACGGCATCACTTTGCCACCATGACTCAATCCAGGCCTTGTCACCTTTTTGTAGTCGAACAATTCCAACATTTCCACCTTGAATATCAATGCCAGTGTGCATAGCATCAGCCACCGCGGCATTCACTACATGTCCTTTTGCCATTAGTCTTGCCCAGGTCTGGCTTGGTGGATTAGTGTTGTGTGCAACGAAGTATGAAAATTGGTATACCCCTGGTGCGGGTGCTGTAAAATGGCCCGTGGTTGGATCGTAGCCCGAACCTTCGTTCAGTAAGATAGTCTCGAAGTGGATGACCTGACCGATTCCTACATGTGTCAAGGCATGGTCGAGCCGAGCACTAAACGCAACTTTTCCTATCAAAAAAAAAACAAAACAAACTTAAAGACAAAATATTGTAGAAGCTCATTAACTCGTGGAAAATCTAGTGATCCAACAAACAAAATATCCAGTCCAGGTTCATAAGACTAAAATTACTAGTATTCATAGTGTTAGAATAATGCGCCAGTCATTTGTAACCACTGCTCCTCCGCCTACGGGGAAGGGCGGGGATTATGACTTTTCAGCTTTCAGTGCCCTGCGATGAGCCCCACCCCCACGGTGCAAACTAGAGGTCAAAACTTTGCTCTTTGCCCCGCCCTTCGCAATAGCAGCTGTCCCCCACCCTTCCCCGTAGGTAGGTGGGGGCGGTGGTTAGAAATGACTGGTGCATAAGTAGCTCATACTTCCACAACAAATATACTTCGCGAGACGCAAACAAAGACCGTGCAGCATGCAGCATTCAGTATTTTGTTATATGCGTGTGTAAAACATAATATTTGTTTACTTTATTTCTATATATTAACCAGTAGCAAATCTGGCTCCACATTATTATTAGCTCACCTGGTTTCGTAAATTGAGCGATTTTTGCGTGGTCGTCTCGTTGCTGTTGTTTTAAATCAATGAGTTCCTGTGACATGTTCGCAACCTGAAATCACACAAGGGCTATTAAAAGTTTTAAAACTAATTACGAAACCTTGCCCATGCAATATACAGAGATTTGTTCAACACACAGTAGTTGTTGTGACTAACGAACCCTTTAACAAAAATGAAGGAAGAAAATGTGCCAATTAATAAGACCGAGATTCATTAAGTTCTAACAATATGACAGTGACGTGTTTGGCCACCTTGATTTTTAGTTTAGCAATTTATTTTTTGTTGAATTTTGAGTAACGCTTGAAATCACACTGTATGCCGTTAATTACGGACACTGGCATTTCGTTTTTGGTAATGAAGTATAGCAGACTGATTGTACTTATCAGTTCAACAAAGTCTGTATTCAGAGAGGAAAAACGGATAAGGCAAGTGTTGCGTTTTTAAAGTCCGTGTTGTATCGCTATCAAAAGATTTGGGAGGCACACAATATTATCCAGAAAATCGTAGGTGTAGACATTGGACCAGGGGTACAGGGTTATTGTGGAAGGGGAGATGTGGTTAGGGTTAGAAAAAGATGGTAATGATGAGTCAAAAAGGGATATTTGGAAGAGCAGTGGGAGATGAATAATCCCCTGTCCACCCCCAGCAAAATATAACATCAGGAAAAAATTTCTCTGAAATAAATACCACCTTAAACCCCACTTTTATATTGCAAAACTGGGAGATACAGGGGTATTTTTGCTCCAAAACATAGGTAGTGGATACTCGGTAGAACCGCCTCGAATCTATGTTTTGAGCAAAAATAATAATAATAAAAATATCAAAATGTTTCAGCTGAAATTTTCAATGTTATAAAGCTCAAGTAATCTCTGTTTATTGCATGGGCAAGTTTTTGTGATGTTTTATTTAGCCTACCTGGACTTGAAGCATCTGTAATGTCGTGGCAATATCGGTACTACTGTGTAACACTATTCCCTCCGATGAAAAAGGCAGAGAAAGAAGACATACGGCGATAAAAATCATTTTGTCTTCTATCTATGACAAAAACGAATCGAAATTGAATCAGATAAGACTTGTATATTTTATATGACGAAGGCAAACAAAAGATAACCCTCACATTAAGGAAGAGGTCTACATATTAGAAGATAAGATTTTTTTGAAACCGGTGTACATGATTTTAGTGTGGCATCAAAATAACAAGAGCACACCACGCGATAAAGGACTAAGTTCTGCATTGTTTAAACTCAACCATGATAAATTTATCTTAATATCAATTAAAGCGAAACAATAAAAACAGAGATGTGTTTATAATTTGTTCTCTTTGATCGTTTAGAACTTCTGACGACACTGAAATGAGTCGTTGAAATACTGAATTATTCAATATAAACATGAAAAATACACTATATAGGTCACCGTGATCTTTATTTTGCCATTAACATTAGACAAACATACCCATGCAATATATAGAGATTTTTACGTGGTTCTCGGTAAAAAATAAAAAAAAAATTAGTAGAATCATTTTGATATTCTTCTTATTTTTGCTCAAAACAAATCTAAAGATTGCGAGTACTCACAATATATGTTTTGGAGCAAAAATAAGAAGAGTAGGTATACCCCAGCTACAAACCCTATCTTTTATATACATTTGTAATACATGTGTTAGCCAGTTGAGATCTTGGTTTATTCTTTATTCTGATCCGTTTTTAATAATCGCTAATACATTTTCGCTATACTGATAGATATGGTAATTTTGCTGTCCCAGTAAAAATGGTTTTTATTAATGATAATATAATATAATGATAATCGCTGTATTTCCGATGTATTTGGTTGGGATTTTAACTTAACGTTATCGAAAGTTTTTGTTACATGTGTTCGCCAGTTGAACACTATTTCTGTTCTTATTTAATTTTCTTTCTTTATGATTTCGAGGACGTCCCCAGAAGAAGTGGTTTTGGTAAAAACATTAAGTTGTGTCCCAGATAGAGTGGTTTGTCTTCATCATGCTTGTCCCCAGTTAAATTGATGTCAGTGTCCCAGGAAAGGTGGTTAATCTTCATTATACTACTGTTTATTGTGCCTACCTCTCTGTCGTGCTCGTTCCCTTTCGTTCCTGTTGAAACTTAGCCGGATGGCTACCTTGTTGGGAAAGAGCTAGTCATTCTGCTCTTCGAGTGTGTCGGAAAATGTTTCGTTGTGTTTTATGTATTTTCTTTCCTACCCGTTGTCTATGTTGGGACTATGAAATTTAATTGCATCGATTCCTGGTCCCTCTATTCTTACTTTCAAGGGGTATACATTTCATGGACATGTTTTCCTGATAGGTGTTTTGTCTGGTATCTTTCGGACCATTTATTTTGAATAATGACTTCTTGCATCGTGTGTCTCTCTGCCATGACCCAAGTTAATCTGTTCGATACTGGTATCGAAATATCCATGAATCCAAGTGTTTCTTTACTTCCCAGTCAATAGCAATGGTCATGTCGGGACGTTGCCTCCATTTTATAGGACTTATACCCAACATTAGCATAGCATGACTCGCAAAATGTTCTTCATAAATATAAACACCCAAGCAAACCAATAAGGCTGATATCTATCGTATGTATGGTTTGACTAAATTAAATCACTTTTCCTGGGCATGTTCAGACTTGAGCGGTTAATCAGTAATAAGATGGTTGGTTGATTGGTAACAGCTATGGTCATATGGAGACGGGACCATCCGACGGACAGTCCCATCCGACAGTCCCATCCGACGGACTTGAGAAGCCCGGGATCGAACCTGCGACCCCTGGTTTACAAGGCGAGTGACATAACCACTGCACCACGGAGGCTTCTAGTAATCAGATGGTCGGTCAGTATTTAAGAAGCTTTGCCTTGGGACACAAGTAACCCATCTACATGTATTTCTCCTAGGCCCCAATGGGCGGGGGCCCGAATCCAAGTTTTAATGAAAAGGTAAAAGTAGGCAATGATCAGGAAAAGGCGCAACCAGAAAGAAATTCCCACTCCAAAAAGCGAGGTGGGAAAACCAAATTGACAATTAGGAACCTATATTAAAAGAGCATATCGTACGCCGATTGAGCATTTATTTCCCAATAGGCGACCACTCAGTTACCTGAACTTGACTAAAATATAAAAACGTTTATAAGGTGCAAACACCACAAAAAATCAACACCAAAACATAAAACAATTAGAACCGCAACAGAAGTTTTGGCATGGAACGAACAGAAATATAAATTTACTGAGGGGCTTAAACCGGTATTACGACCCTAGTAACCTCACCCTGAGCTTCTTCAGTAGCTCACAACATTTAGATAGTTATTCGGTCCTCGTGGTGAGTCTCTAACTAGTCAACGAGCCATCAAGGACAAACAAATGAATCAGAATAAACTCAATGACGAATCAAAAACGAGGCAGCACAGATACAATAAGCAGCCCGGCAGTTGGAGACCCTGGAAAGCAAAACAACATCACTGAAAATCTGTAAGAAAAGAAAAAGACCAATTTTAACCCCGGTGGACCAAGCAGCATTCAAGAAGCTCCGGTCCAAATCAATTTACAGCTTTACGTCGGGCCATTATAGAGTCTGATGCCTGTAGTAGGGGACCGGAATGTCCGCGATCCGGAATGTCTGCAAAAAGTAAAGACTAATGGATGCGGACATTCCAGGACGACCCAAAGATACCCGAATGCCCGCAGACCCGAAATGTCCGCAAATGGTTTTCCATCTCTTTGAGGCCGAAATAATATCTGTCGATTGTGCTATATTTTATGGGAAAAAATAAGTTAATTGTAAACCTAATTATCATATGACCCACAGAGCACGAATGTCTTTTTAATATAAAACATACTTGACCGTTTTGGCCACAAATGCTTACACTATTGTAATTCTTTCGAACAAATTGTATTGACCTACCGGCGTGTAATTAAAGAAGGAAACATATTTATCAACCGTGATTTGTTAAAAACTAAGCACACAGACTGTCGAGACACGTTTTAACCTTTTTAAATTGCAAAGTTGATGTAGATATAAGTCATTTAATTATTCAATGTGTCAAAAAATGAGCCGTGGAATTCTTGGGAGTGTCCAGAAATTCAAGAAAAAATAGTCTCATTGATTCCAGATCTTCTTGCAAGGGGTGTTTGCTATGTATGCATTGTATAAGTTGTCATTTTGTATTGTATACGTTGTTATATATGTATTATAATTGAATATTAAGCCGTTATGTATGTATTGTACATGTATATGTTATTATGTATGTATTGCAATGGTATAAGTTGTTATGTATGTATTGCAATTGTATAAGTTATGTATGTATTGCAATTGTATAAGTTGCTATGCATGCATTGTATAAGTTGTCATGTATGTATTGTATAATTTAAGTTGTTATATATGTATTGCAATTGTATGTTGTTATGTGTGTATTGTATGAGTTGTTATGTATGTATTGCAATTGCATAAGTTGTAAATCATCCTATGCCCGGTGAACAGTATAAATGAATAATTATCCGCCATCAATAATTTTAGTCGATTTCGTTTCTTAGAGACATTTTCACAAAGACTAACGTTGCGTGTCATTTATGATCATTTATCAATGATTACGTTTTCCAGCCAATTCCCAAGCCTGTTTGACATTTTCACCACAAAGCGTATTATTCAAAGCCAAACTGTCATTGAATCTTTTCATGTCACCTATTGTGGAATAATGAATTAGAAAAAAGCGCTCATCACAGTCTCCCGACATCCGAAAATCATTTTCATGAACCGCGTTCACATCTAAGGGAGCTAACCAGGTCCCCACTGAAACATCTTCATTTGTAAACTTTTTCAGTTTGTCCGAGTTGTCAACGATATACGCGACCAAGTCCTTGGACAACACGTATCCACCGCCTAAAGCATATGAAACATATGTATCACATATATATGCCCTTTTCTCCGCCCAGTTACCAGACTTGACGATTTTAGAGCCATGACTAAATTGTCCCCAATAGAGACGTTCTTTTGGCTTCGACCGTAGTTTATTCACCATGATATCAACTCTGACAAAAGTGTCATCGTCAGCCTTAAGCACATAGTCAAATTCAATATTTTCATTTATCCATTTCATGGATGCTATAACTTTCATAGTCAATTGTTTATATTCATCCACCAAATTTGGTATAATTATCATATCTTTATTGTATTTTCTTTCCTCTTTCAACAGATATTTCGTAATGTTCGGAAGATGTTTTTCACACACGACAAAGAAAAGTTTCACATCTTTCGGTAGTTTTAAAGCCCATGTTAGCCGTATGATTTGTCTTCTGTCAGCATTTGAAGGCGCGGATATGACGAAAATAACAAGAAAAACTTTCTCGATCAATGACATAGAATTTATTTTGTCGTTCCTCTGTATAGGTGATGCCGTTAGGTACTTCTTGATTATGTTTATTTCTTTCCTGCAGGATGACCCTTGAATTATTGTTGTTTGGCATTTTAGATGAAACTCAAAAATAAAACATAGTACACAAGAGGTCGCACAAAGTCCCATACATAACAATTTAACCTTTGTACTCCGACATATTCTCAGTAGCTTTAGAGTCAGAGACGCCATGATCTGATGTGCTCTGAAATGGAGGAATTCACAAATTAAGTGGAAAACACTATATTATAAGGTCATTTTAAGTGTTACATCAGAAAAACATATCCGTGCAATGAATACCCCACTAAACCCCACTTTTATAGAAAAAGTGGGTTTGCATGGGTAAACTTTATTATCTTGGTTTTGATCCAAATCATACATTGAAGGCACAGCGGTTCTAACGTGTACCCACAATGTATGTTTCGAGCAAATATAATTAAAACATCAACATTTGCTAATGAAAATTGTCAAATTTTGCAACTTAAAGAAAAATCTCTATATTACATAGACGTGTTTTCGTAATGTTAAGTGTCAGAGTATACCAAGAGACACAGGTCTGGCGGTAAGCGTCGATGTACTACGACACGGGGGAAAGAAGTCGCTTAATTGCAGTGTCACTAGCAACTTTCTCAAGAAAGAAATTCCATTTAATTTTATGGCCATTTTGATATTCGTAGATGTAAAATTGTCAAAAGAAAGATGCATTGATATATATGCAAAACATCTAATTTACCTGTGTTTACATATTCATGTCCTTATTTTATTGAAACTATATGCTTTAGCTGTGAGATAACCTCAATGCTCCTTGACACATCAATATGCAGATACTTTAGTGTTGCAAAACCACATGTCAATTACTTTAAAAATATGTCATTTCATAGATTGGAGATGGAAATCCCATAATGTGCTTCAAGAACATATATTATAAAATCACACCTTGGAAAGGGACCTACATTTACAGAAACAAGCAGCCTAACTTGAAAGGCAACGGTCGCTTGAGAACCAACAAGTTAAACTACTAGTGTTCTAAAAACATGTTCCCATTCCAACTCTACTTGTTTTTTTTTCCCAGACACTCAATGACAGCCATATAATAAATTAAAATAAAACGGAGATCCTTTATATTAAGAGCAGCGAACATATTAATGAGAAAGTTTTCGGCTACTTAAGCCTCTTTAGTGACCCTATAAGGTTTGGCAACATGGAGCCAAAGAGAATTACTGTAATTTTGCATCTTTCAAAAGGGTAGTCAGTACATAGCTTTAATTCTACATGTATTGTAATCCAAATGGGGACAAATATATTAAACGTAGGTTAGAAAATTAATCTAAACCAATCTTGGCTGATGGATATGCTGCTTCTTTAATTGCACGTCGGTGGGTCGGGCGTCAGACTCTATGATGGCCCGATATAAACATATTCATTTTAGTTGGTTAAGACCGGAGCTTCTTGTTTGTTGCTTGGCCAACCGGGGCTCAACTGGTGATTTCTTTTCTTTTGCTCCGGAGTTCAGAAAGTTATTCGGCGCCCAGAGATCTCCATCGTTGGGCAGCTTACTGAATCTGTGAGTCCTCGTTTTTGATTCATCATGGTGGTTATCATGATTTATTTATTTGTCCATAATGATTTATTGACTACTTAGAGATTCACCACGAGGACCGAAACTAAATGTACGTTTTTAAAGTTTTAGTTAAGTTCGGGTAACTGAGTGACTTCATATTGGGAAATAGCTGCTCACTTGCCTTACGATATGTTTTCTAAGTATAAGTACTTAACAGTCAATTTAGTTGTTTTCATCCTCGTTTTTTTTTTTTTGAAGTGGGAATTTCTTTCTTATTGTGCCTTTCGCTGATCATTGCCTACTTGTTACTTTTCATGAATGCCACTGTAAAAGGTATCACTCACGGCATTGATCCAAACTAAGCACCAATGCCCGTAAACTCACATTTTGTATTTGGATTTTCGAAATTTGTCTAGCTTCGAAAACATAATCGAATGTCAGCAATATGCGATTTGTTAGATTTACGAGGATGATCCAATAATGATGGAGACTTTTCTCTTATTTTATAAACCCTATTGACTGGCTCAAGATAACTATTTCCTTTACTAGATACACATCTGACCTCTCTATGGAGCACGTTTTATCAAATTTTCTCAACAACCTTGGTTGCTATGGTTATTTAAGAACTACTCGTGCAGTACATATGGCCACCATTTGCCCTTTAAACAAACATCGTCTGTATAAATCTAGCTATGTCACAAATTTTAAAAACGATATGTTATAATAATTGAGTATTGGCTGTGTTATCATTCATCTCTTAAATATTTTGCTTTGGTCAATTCGAGTCTTGCGCTATTGATCGAGAGATGGTCGCCTAGCAACCATTTTCCTCTATGAATTCTGGCTTATAGCATTTTCCAAATTCTATCGTTGCTAGGAAACATAAAGGCGTCCCTTTGAAATTCATTTGCAACATTTACCCCATAGTTGATCATTTCAAGGTTAAAAACAATTTATTGTGTCATGTATACTCAGGTTATAAGATATTTCTCACCCCTACCCCCAAAATTACTGATTTTTTCCGCAACTAAAACCCAACTTTTCTCACAAAAATGCTCAGCCTACTTGAAATATGAGCTATATGTAAGTGATATTTGCAGAGCATAAATTAAGCTAGTTATGAACGCTATATATATAACAGTGTGCCGTAACTGGAAATTTTATCACCAGTTGCCATGGCAATCCATTGTATATGCATAAGTACCACGTGGCCAAGGACATTTGACTCACATTCTCTCGTTGCTAAGCAGCAGAAGGTAGTTGTCTACGAGTGAATTTAAACTAGTGTATCGTGTGCTCATAACGTTGAGCAATGTTAACAAGATATTCAAAATAAGCCAATGAAAACCAACGTAAAATTAAGGAATCACGCACTAACGTGTTCTGTCACATACCTGTGCATTTATTGTAAGGTCATGACATGTTTACCCAAAAACATTTGAAATACCGTCATAGTTTCGAAATAGTAGGTGTACTTATTCATTTAGGAATGGAAACTTAAATGGATAACAAACTAGTTTAAGTCTGACGGATTTCTATGACTCTAGTGAGTAAGCTTACAGCGTTGAAATAACGATAAATGTTCAGGTATTAGTTCCAGCGCTGGGGAACCAGGTCTCCCTCCCCCAAGAAAATAGGACAGCGCATTTCCGACCTTGTCTATATTATTACCCCTAACACGAGGGTGGGTGATTGATAAATTGGGTTGTAATTAATACTAATGGTATAAACGTTTCGCTAGGGCCATAAAACGGGTGAAATAACAAATAAATAAAACTAAAAAAGGTCGTCGTCGAGCGCCTGTGTTCAAGTAACATAACCCATGTCTTCCGGGACTTTTCTGGCCATAACCATTTCTGCCCATGTCCATTTCTGTCCATACTGGTCATCTCGGCCCATAACCCTTATGGCCCATTTAAAAGAATATATGGGGGTTGGGCGACCTATTGTTGTTACCTAAGCCATACTCTTGATTAGTTACTAATTTAATTCGACAACAAGACCATATTGGAGCTTGATTATGATGTTCCCTTCAATTTTTAGTCTTATGGAGATACGAGATGTAATGGCGTCGATACCAGTTTTTTTTCACAGATACAAACTGATGATCGTTTGGTATATTTATAAATGATAATCTCTGACAGAAATCCCCAATACAAAATTTCCAACCTTTGACTCCATCGTGTAGATTGTATTTTCCTTTTGGCCCTTTGAGATCGGCAAAGATATTCTGAGAAACCAGAAATGTATCGGTTTAGATTCATTTTCTAACCAACTTTTAACGTATTTGGCCCCATTTGGATAATACTAGTCTTTGTGTTGACTACCTTCTTGAAAGTTGCAAATTTTCAGTAATTGTCTTTCAGTCCATGATGCCAAATCTAAAGGGTCACTGATGAGGCTTGAGTAGCCGAAACCGCGGTATGACCCAGCCCTTTCGCATTAATATGTTCACCGCATCTGCAAGGATCTCAGTTTAAATATTTATCCACAGGACACTAAATCAATGATAATTTTTTTTTCTTTTAAAGGAGACAAACTTTAAAAATAAGAGCAATAACAAACTGATATACAGATTTCTATACACTTAACTGATTTATATATCAATTAATTACCAAATTATTGGATCCGAAATTATATATAAACAACAACATCTAAAGAATTACAAGTCAAGTCAAAATATCTTTATTCTCTCCAAGTTCTTTTGAGAAAGGAAGTATGACTGGCATTCTTAAACAACTACATAACTTGCAAAAATACACATTTCTTTTCATCAAATGGTTACAATTTCTGTCTCAAAATGCCAAAGGAATATTAAACAATAACATACCTGTAACAATATATTGAAACAATATATTTAATGATGATAAATGCCAAATTTACGGTTTACGAAATGAATGCCGATGTACAATGCACATTTTTATTGGTAAACACGATCATTCATTCACACTCTGTTTACATCGCCATTGTATTGTACATCGGCACCGTAAATTTGGCATTTATCATCATTAAATATATTGTTTCAATATATTGTTACAGGCTCTCTATCCCATCCCTGTATTAAAGAACTCACGTTTTCGCCAAGAGCCCAGCTGGAGGTCAGTAGCCACTGGACCTAGCGATCCACTCCGTGACAATGGTGACCAGTGTGGGGGGAAATGTCACAGGAGCGGAAAAAGAACGTGGCCCGACCGGGACTCGAACCCAGGGTCTCTCGATTGCAGTGCGAGCACTCTACCACTGAGCTACCGAGCCGCACGATCGACCGGTTACATTTCCCCCCTGCTTAATTAGATTCGTCCCCGAATCTGCTCGGAACCATGCCGGAACCGACGAGACAGTCTCTTTCAGGTTGCTGCTCGCAGCCCGAGCACGGACCCCCACACTGGCCACCAAATGTCACAGGGGTTGAAAAAGAACGTGACCCGACCGGGACTTGAACCCAGGGTCTCTCGCTTACCTTGCAAGCACTCTACCACTGAGCTACCGAGCCACACGCTTGTGTAACGGACGGTGAAACTGGAATCATCAATGCGATGTCGGTTGTTCCAAATCTTATTGATGTCCGATGTTGGAATCTTACAGGATTGTAGTAGGTGGCTTACTGATAAGGGGTGTTCTATTAGAGGAACTCAGTTCATTACAAATCAGGCTAGGGAAGAACTCCCAATAGTAGACGAACAGCCAAAAAATGATGTTCACACCGCTGCCACCAAATGTAACGTACGGCCCGAGCCGAGCCACAGCAAACCCCGTCGGTGGAAAAGCATGCTCATCCACCAAGGGTGGTTAACTGCGCTATATACCCAACACTTACTCGATTCACAAAGTATCGAGTTTGAAATTTGCATATTTCCAAGGGAGGCTATCTCGTCACATTATTATGGCCGTGAAGAAATCCCTTGGAATGGAAGTCAAACAGAAAGCTACTTCCAACATGTCAAGTTTAAGTGCCACAGACAAGAAAGGTAAAGCAGGTAGAAAACGACCAAGGCCAGGAGATTTTGTTTACACCCTAAGGCTTGGATCCGTGACGATCCAAGATATTACAAGAAAACCCGTGACACCGCTCACCGTCACAGAAGATACTCCTATAAAAACCATGACGCCACATACCGTCACGGCAGATACACCAAGAAAACCCGTGACGCCACATACCGTCACGGCAGGTACACCAAGAAAAGCCGTGACGCCACATACCGTCACGGAAGATACACAAAAAAAACCCGTGACGCCACATACCGTCACGGCAGATACACCAAGAACAGCCGTGACGCCACATAACGTCACGGGAGATACTCCAAGAAAACCCGTGATACCGCTACGGAAGATACACCAAGAAAACCCGTGACGCCACATAGACTGGATAAATGTCGGTAACATAACATTAGCTCATTTAAGCCTGGCGCCCCTTTTATGGGACATAGGCAAACAGAATAGCCGCAGATGTGACGCCGCAGAATGCGGCGTCCCATCTGGGGCTATTCTGTTTGCTTAGAGAATTTTCGTCGAAAAATTGAACAATATTTAAAAAATACTCCTGATACCCCTAAAATGATAGTGGACTCACCCAAATGAAAATGACTGGAAAATCCATTCGTCAAATATGGGTTAAAAGATGAAGAAAAAAGTATCATGTATCTACCAAGTGCCTGGCTGAATGACAGGATTATCGACGCTGCACAGGAGATGCTTAAACGACAGTTTCTACACATTTGGAGTGTTGATAAATCTACATCTCTTGAAGTCAGCAATCTTACATTGGTTTAAACATATTTATTCTCCATTTCAAATTGACATGCAAACATATATACATACAATAGCAAATTGTAGGATTAGAACGAAAGCTTTAAGCTTATAGAGCTTTAAGCTTATAGAGTTCCTTTTTCCTTACATTCAAGAAAGTGTTAAGTATTTGCTTATAGCATCTGACTCGTGCAGCAGCAGTCACATGACTAGGTATTGTAGTAGGTGGCTTACTGGTGTTCTATTAGAGGAACTCAGTTCATTACAAATCAGGCTAGGGAAGAACTCCCAATAGTAGACGAACAGCCAAAAAATGATGTTCACATGTCACGTGCCGATGAGCTGATAAAGAATGACATAATTGTATTTTCTCCAAAACTGGGAACTTTCATAACAAAAGGTACCGATGACCATCCGAGAATCGTAACCCTGTTTCCAGAAAAATGTTCGCTATAAAAGGCTGCTATCCAGATAGCATGACAATGTTGGCCCAACGTAGGATTTCGGTAGTGTGCTACGTTGCCCCAACGTCGGTAGCTTACGTTGGCCCAACGTCATTTTGCTCATCGGTCCTCCGTTGGGCCAACGTGTTGGGACAACGTTGAGCCAACGTAGGTCAAAGTGTACTGATAACGTTGATTCAACGTTGATTTAATGTTGGGCCAACGTTACATTTAAGCTGGCTAAATGTTAGTTAGCCTATCAAATGCAAACCTTAGTACCTGTGCCTTAGTGCACTAAATGTTGACAAAACGTATGCTGGCAGTAAACTGAAATAGACAAACAAGACTGCACATGTTTCGGTATCTTTATTGAAAAAATCAAACAAAGAGATATTCAAGTAAATCTGTTCCTTTGTAAGGCTGCGCGGATATGTCCGTTGTTCTCCTTTGTAGCCGTCGTCATTGTTAAGGCTGATCTGTTATTTTGCTTTTCCGATTGTGGGGTGACTGCGCATAGATGTGCAGTATGTACAGGCCGATCTGTTTGTTTGTTAAGCCCGATCTGTTTCCTTATAAGTCTGTGTGGGTGAGCTTACACGAACGCGCTGTCTCGTCTGTTAATTCGCTGGTCTAGTTAGTGAATTCGCAGGATTGTCTTTTCCTAGTATAGACTGTGCAGGATGATTCTTGCTTGATAGACTGCGAAGATGTGCAGAAGGATTTATTCCCTTGTTTGACTGTTCAATTGTGCAGACCGATCTGTTCCGTTGTTAGACGTTTCCATTTCTTTGTTAGAATGCGTACATGCTGATCTGGTTTGAGATGCGCAAACTGATCTTTTCTGTTTTAGTAGCAGTATCTTCGTCACAACACAACTTATATAAATCTGAAAATAAATCAATAAATTAAATGCATAATTCCAAAGAACCACCTTTATATTTTATTTGCTTTACTGCAGCTGGTGTTGTGCCGTGTGGTGGCCCTAAAAAGTCTCCCCGTACATCATCCATAGTGCAGATTATATTTTTATTTATGTCCTTTGAGATCAGTAAAGATATTCAGAGTGCTCAAAACACTCACGTTTAGAAACATACTTCTAAGCAATGTTTAAATTATTTGACCCCGTTTGGGAATGTGTCTTTGATTTAGACTTCAAATGTAAATTTTTCGAAATTACAGGCTTTCGTTGCCGGTTTTAAAAGGGCTACTGAAGAGGGTTCATTATCCGAAATTGCGCAATATAGTCCATACTATCTCCCTTTGAATGTTTTACTGCTTCCAAAGGATCACCTTTATATTTTATTTATTTTTAAATGACATATTTATTGAATTTTCAAAACATGATAATAAAGATGATAATAATAAAATATGGTTTAACAACAGCAAAAACGAACATTAGCAGAAAAAAAAAAGAATAAAATGGAGAAAGAAAATAATTTACCATTTCTTTCTTCTGCAACATTTCCTTTGTTTCTTCAAACTGCAATAATTAAGCCACTACGCGAGAAATTATATATCATATTGTAACGTACGGCCCGAGCCGAGCCACAGCAAAGCCCGTCGGTGGAAAAGCATGCTCATCCACCAAGGGTGGTTAGCTGCGCTACATTTATATACACAACACTTACTCGATTCACAAAGTCTCGAGTTTAAAATTTGCATATTTCCAAGGGAGGCTATCCCGTCAAATTACTTCCCCCTCCGAGAAGACTCGCCCAGAGTCTTGGCCTGGGGACTACATGGGTAAGGCAACTCCGTTCTGGCAGCTGTCATCATCCCACCGCTGCCACCAAATGTAACCTACGGCCCGAGCCGAGCCACAGCAAACCCCGTCGGTGGAAAAGCATGCTCATCCACCAAGGGTGGTTAACTGCGCTATATACCCAACACTTACTCGATTCACAAAGTCTCGAGTTTGAAATTTGCATATTTCCAAGGGAGGCTATCCCGTCACATTATTATGGCCGTGAAGAAATCCCTTGGAATGGAAGTCAAATAGAAAGCTACTTCCAACATGTCAAGTTTAAGTGCCACAGACAAGAAAGGTAAAGCAGGTAGAAAACGACCAAGGCCAGGAGATTTTGTTTACACCCTAAGGCTTGGATCCGTGACGATCCAAGATATTACAAGAAAACCCGTGACACCGCTCACCGTCACAGAAGATACTCCTATAAAAACCATGACGCCACATACCGTCACGGCAGATACACCAAGAAAACCCGTGACGCCACATACCGTCACGGCAGGTACACCAAGAAAAGCCGTGACGCCACATACCGTCACGGAAGATACACAAAAAAACCCGTGACGCCACATACCGTCACGGCAGATACACCAAGAAAAGCCGTGACGCCACATAACGTCACGGGAGATACTCCAAGAAAACCCGTGATACCGCTACGGAAGATACACCAAGAAAACCCGTGACGCCACATAGACTGGATAAATGTCGGTAACATAACATTAGCTCATTTAAGCCTGGCGTCCCTTTTATGGGACATAGGCAAACAGAATAGTCGCAGATGTGACGCCGCAGAATGCGGCGTCCCATCTGGGGCTATTCTGTTTGCTTAGAGAATTTTCGTCGAAAAATTGAACAATATTTAAAAAATACTCCTGATACCCCTAAAATGATAGTGGACTCACCCAAATGAAAATGACTGGAAAATCCATTCGTCAAATATGGGTTAAAAGATGAAGAAAAAAGTATCATGTATCTACCAAGTGCCTGGCTGAATGACAGGATTATCGACGCTGCACAGGAGATGCTTAAACGACAGTTTCTACACATTTGGAGTGTTGATAAATCTACATCTCTTGAAGTCAGCAATCTTACATTGGTTTAAACATATTTATTCTCCATTTCAAATTGACATGCAAACATATATACATACAATAGCAAATTGTAGGATTAGAACGAAAGCTTTAAGCTTATAGAGCTTTAAGCTTATAGAGTTCCTTTTTCCTTACATTCAAGAAAGTGTTAAGTATTTGCTTATAGCATCTGACTCGTGCAGCAGCAGTCACATGACTAGGTATATTTTAATTGTGCCTCTCTAATAGCAGGTCAGCATTCGCGCTAGACTTTCTATACTGTATGCTTGTTGTATAAATGTAGTAGTTACAATTAAATATCAGAATTTAGTCTGGAGTTATTATTAATATATAATAACAAACATAACAGAAAGCAACAGGAAATTTCATTCAGATAGTTAATAGAGACCCACAAAAAGGTGGGCCACACTGGCTCACACTATCAACAATGAAAGTTAAATTTTCTAATGAAATAAAATTCATGACTCTGTTTTTACAAGCATGAGTTTTCCGACACAAAAAGTAGTGTGTCAGCTATTGAGAGACGGTCCTCCTAAACGCAATGAAAAGATATATATACTATTGAAATGGACCGAAGTTGTCACGGGCAGAAATGACCAGTTACCACGTATTCGGTTCGGCTCCATAACAATAGTAATCAGGTTTGCAGTTGCAGATATAGTTTCGTATGTAAGAGTTACTTACATTTTTTAACGAAAACTAAAAATATTGAAATGGAAATTGCTACCCGAGTTAAATCTTTAGAGTATTCTTTATAGTGCAACGTACCTGGTTACAGATATCACAATATGGATACAAGAATATATAGATTTTTCTCAGGGACTCTCTGTCCAAATAATTGAGGTTGCAACACAGCTCTGACTAGCTTGTCAGAACTACAAGTACTATTAAGATAAGAGTATGCAGATATAAATTTTCCTTGTGACTACTTGGTCCGATGATTAGCAATACAAATGATTTTGAAATGATTGGTGCATGAAACAAATCAAGAGTTGGAATCACGTTGATTTGATATTGTCAGTCCCTAGCTAGCCTCAACTATTCCCTAGCCAGAACACAGTTAGGTTTCAACCCCTAACCCTGTCTTGTATCCCAAGCCTTATACCGGCTTGAACCTATGGTTGTATCACAAGACTTAATCGTCTTGAACCTCCAGCATCCAGCAACAGTGGATAGAGCCCTATCAGAATGATCACTATTATCACTGTTCAAGTAGTAGTGCAATACTCCTACTCTACTAAGATAATAATAGTTAAATCAAACCGTTAAGGCTTTATTAATCGTATTGCCTGCTGTTTTATTTCGATGTTACTTCTTCGAGAGCAAGAAGCAGAATGTGAAAACTGGCTAGATTTCGCGCTTATATACCCGAGGCTGGTACCCTGCACTTGGACTGGTTTCCCGTCTCTTAACCCGACGAACGTAAAATGAAAGTACCTAACGACGTAGTAACGGGTCGCTTAAAACTTTGAAAATAAACTAAATCAAATATGTCATTATTTCGGCGGAATAGAAAGTGCAAATAATATTCTTATATAAAACTGTTCAAGCCACAATATTTTAACCTGGTATGAACTTAATTTATTGCCATAAACATTTCTTATTAATTTGACATAAGCGGCCTGACTATTTGCACGCATTTCGTTACATTACCCACCCCTTTGGGTTCATGCGTCCCGCATGATCAACAAATATATATATATATATTTTTTTCCTATTTGCATAACTTTATGTATTTCACTGGACCTTACCCTGGTCCTACTTGTACAAAGTATCATGACATCATATGCTGATTGAAGACATTGAAATAATCACTTCACCTTCCTGGCAACACTAATTTCAAATACAGTTAAACATTAGTCACCAGACTCCTCAGGACAATAGGAGAGTGTCAGCTCTACACTCCCTTCTCCATTCAATTGTAGCTTTCTGTTGCAAATGGATTTGTTTCTTCTAAAATTTATGATAAGCGCGATGACTTTGATTTTGATATAGTAAATTTTCCTTTTTTGGATGGTGACGTTCCTCGTCGTGCTTCTTATGGTGTATACATTTCGCAACTTATTAGGTTTGCTAGAGTCTGCAATCATGTTACAGACTTCAACGCTCGAAATAAATGTTTAACGGCAAAACTTCTCCAACAGGGCTATCGGTATCATAAACTTCGAAAAACCTTTTCTAAATTTTATCGTAGACACTATGAATTGATTTCCAAATATAATGTTGGGTTAAAGACACTTTTAAGTGAGGGCCTTTCGGAACCTGAATTTTATGGTGACTTGGTTTACAAATTAAAGAAACTTAAAGGAATAAATGATTTTTCTCTTCAGTTCGGAAAAATCATAACACGTTACAGACGTATAGGTTATAACTTGAATGTTATGCGACAGTCTGCATGCTTAGTTTTTAACCCAATCATGGTTGATAACTATGCTGCCTTCTTTAATTGCACGCCGGTGGGTCGGGCGTCAGACTCTATGATGGCCCCGACTTAAAGCTATTCATTTTAGTTGGTTGGGGCCGGAGCTTCTTGTCTGTTGCTTGGCCCACCGGGGTCCAACTGGTGTTTTTCTTTTGCTCCGGCGTTAGTAGGTTATTCGGCGCCCAGGGATCTCCATCGTCGGGCAGCTTACTCAATCTGTGAGTCCTGGTTTTTGATTCATCAGGATGTTTATCATGATTTATTTGTTTGTTCTTGATGATTCATTGACTAGTTAGAGATTCACCACGAGGACCGAAGAAGTAACTAAATGTTGTGAACCACTGCAGAAGCTGAGGGTGAGGTTAGGTACCTGTAAAACCGGTTTAAGCCCGCCAGTAACTTTGTGTTACTGATCGTTCCAAGTCGATACTTCTGTGGTGGTTCTTTTTGTTTTATGTCTTGGTGTTTAAATTTTTTTGTGCTGTTGGCGCCTTATGTGTGTTTTCGTGTTTTTAGTTAAGTTAAGGTAACTGAGTGGCCACCTATTGGGAAAATAGCTGCTCATTCGGCTTACGATATGTTTCATGGTATAAGTACCTGATTGTTAGTTTGGTTTTTTCCCGACTCGGTTTTTGGAGTGGGAATCTTTTTCTGATTGCGCCTTTTCCTGATCTTTGCCTACTTGTACCTTTTTAATGTCATTGGTTCGGACGTTACCGTCTGGTATGATAGTCCCTATATCAATATTGACTTGATTCATCTTCTGTTTTTTTCTGACTATCTTGTCAGTGTAAATCTCGTCCCCATTATCTGTAACCTTTGTTACAGATTCAGATGATTTCTCCTTCTTTGTCAATTCACATGTCACGTTGATTTCTGTCAAACTCTTTGGTTCTGCATCAACATGCTTTTCTATTGAGATTTCAGTCTTTCTTTCATGATCACTTTTCTCCTTAGCAGCATCCCTGCTTTCACCTTGTTTATCATCCTTTTCATCATCTAAATCTGCTGTCTTGGAGCAGAACACATAGTCTTTAGCCCATACAGGTTTTCTGCGTTTTCTTCTTAAATCAGTATCTGGCTCATCAACCTCGCTTTCGTTTATATCTATTTCTGCTTCATTGTCAGGTATTGGAGGAGTTTCGATATTCTCTGCATTTGTCTGACCCGTCTGACCTGCTCCCAGATTTTCTTCACTGTGTGGCCCTACATTTTCTGTCATGATCTCACCTCTAAGGAGTTGACTCTTTCGGGCCCGTATCCTATTGCAGTGTATATGTTGATCTAAACCATTTCGACCACAGTTAACCTTGTGATTTTGTAGGGGCCTCTCCAGTAAGAGGGAAACTTTGAGGATGTACCTATCGGTCTGACCGGGAAAAACACAAAGACTTGGTCTCCAACATTGAATTTTTCATACGCAGTTCGCGAATCATGTAATTGCTTTTGTCTGCGCATTGACTGTTGGGTGTATTTCCTAACGGTCGCGTGTGCCGTTTCAATTCGATCCTGCAGTTCCCATACCCACTGATTATTTGGAATATGCTTATTCATTGGCGGCATTTCGTACATCAAGTCAAGAGGTGTTGCAACCTCTCTGCCAAACATTAACATGTTAGGGCTCATCCCTGTGGTCTCGTGCTCTGCACTTCGATACGCCATCTTCACATAAGGCAACTGCTCATCCCAGTCTTTATGATTGCTGCTTACAAACGCGCTTAACATTGTCGCGAGTGTTCGATCGAAACGCTCGACCATACCGTCACTTTCGGGGTGGTAGGGTGTTGTGCGCGTTTTTTCTATCCCCAGAAGCTTACACATTTCTTGAAAGAGATTACTCTCAAACTGGCGACCCTGGTCTGAATGAATCTTTTGTGGGATTCTCAACAAGTGTTTTGGCCACTGTACAGGCTTCCATATTTGGCATGGGTAAGGCATCCGTCCACTTGGTAAAATAATCCGAGATTACCAAGATGTATTTATTCCCATTCGGAGTCATCGGTAATTCACCTAGGATGTCTATCGCCAATCTTTCCATGGGATAACCACTTCTAACAATCTGCATGGGAGCCCTTTTTGTAGGATTTGGTTCCTTTCTTTTCGTGCATGTCTCGCATCCAGCTACATAGCTTCTAACATCTGACTGAAGTCCTGGCCAGTAGAACATCTGCCTTACCCTGCTCAAGGTTTTCTTACCTCCAAGATGACCAGCTGTTTTAATATCATGGCTATACTTCAGGACGTCTCTTCTCGCACCTCTTGGAATGATAGCCTGGTAGCTGACGCTATCGTCTTCAACGTTTTCCAGCATTCTAACTAGTAGTCCGTTTCGAATCTCTAACATAGGAAACTGATTCCATAGAGACTTGATGATATAGCTGCAAGCTGCAATATCCTTGGAGGATGTTCTTTCTTTGTCCTCAACCCATGTCCTAACCATGGCTAGATCTTCATCCTCCTGCTGCAGTTTGATCAGATCCCTGTCATCATCTTCACTTTCGGTGATACTTAGCTGAAAGCACTTCGTTTCAGTGTCATTGTTATCATCAATGTCATCTGCACATTGACCGGCTGGTTTCCTGCTCAGACTATCAGCATTCCCATGTAATCGTCCTGGTCTATGCTCGACTGTGAATATGTAGGTGGAAAGAACTTCTAGCCAACGGGCTACTTGGCCTTCGGGGTTCTTGAAGTTCATCAGCCAACGTAATGAACCATGATCAGTTCGAACAATGAATTCTCGACCATAGAGATAATGTCTGAAGTATTTTACGAAATACACCAGAGCCAATAACTCTTTTCGCGTAACACAGTACTTGCGTTCTGCTTTTGTTAGCGTTCTGCTCGCATATGCCACCACTCGCTCTTTTCCATCGATCTTCTGTGACAGTACAGAGCCAATAGCAAGGTCACTGGCGTCTGTATCTAAAATAAAGGGTTTCGAGAAGTCTGGGTGGGCAAGTACTGGAGCAGTAGTGAGCTGTTGTTTCAACTTTTCAAAGGCCTCTGAGCATTCATGTGTCCAGTTAAACTTGTAATTCTTCTCTGTCAACCTCGTAAGTGGCTTTGCAATGTGAGAGTACTCCGCAATGAACCGTCTATAATAACTGCATAGACCTAGAAATGACCGAACCTCCTTGACACAAGTAGGGATGGGCCAATTTGCAATGCATTCAATCTTCTTGGGATCCGTGTTGACACCATCTTCATTAATGACATGACCAAGGAATGACACCTCCTTCTGGAAAAGCTGGCATTTATTTGGCTTTAGCTTAAGTCCAGCCTTTTCAAATCTCTGTAGAACCGTGTCAAGATTGGTGATCATTTCCTTGAACGTCTTCCCGAAAATGATGATGTCGTCCAAATATATTAAGCATATTTGCCAGTGCAGACCGGAAAGCACTGTTTCCATGAGACGCTCGAAGGTCGCCGGGGCGTTACAGAGCCCAAACGGCATCACATTGTATTCAAATAAGCCCCTTCTAGTAGTGAATGCCGTCTTCTGTTTATCTCCAGGTTCAATTTCAACTTGCCAATATCCTGCACTTAAATCGAGGCATGAGAACCACTTGGAACCGGCAAGTTGGTCTAAAGATTCATCTATCCTCGGTAAAGGATATGCATCTTTTACTGTAACGTCGTTCACCCGCCTGTAATCGATGCAGAATCGTTTGGTTCCGTCCTTTTTCTTAACTAGGACGATTCCACTAGCCCAGGGACTTGTGGAAGGTTGGATGATGTCATTCTCCAACATCATGTCGAGTTGTTTGTTGACCTCATCTTGCATATGCACCGGCACTCGTCGCATTGGTTGCTTGATAGGTGCTGCATCCCCAGTTGGTATTCTGTGTTTTATGATGCCTGTCCTACCAAGGTCACTGTCAGAAGAGGAAAATATTTCCCCGTACTTTCTCAGAAGATTAGCTACTTGCTTCCTCTGAGATGATGACATTCCCGCCGAAGATCTCTCATATAATTCTGTCAAATGTTTTGGGAGACTTCGTGGAGGTGTGGGCTTTTGTGGTTTTCGCTTCTACAATAACTTGCACTGGACTAAATTCTGCTATGTTAGTGCCAGGATACAAAATGTGAGGCTCATCTGAAAAATTGGCACACCGGATTGGCACTTGTTCGTTAGCCTTCACAAGAGTTCTGGCAACCATTCCTTTATTTGACGTGATAAAGGAGTCTGATGGCTCGATCACGCCAATTTGTCCTTGTTGCTTGTTCTACTTGTTGCATTTTACTTGTTCTGTCCAAGCTAGCACTGTGACCACCTAAGACCTTCAATAGCTGCTCACCCTGCTTTCCGTTATTCATGTTAAACGTTGGTATCTATGTTTAGTATTTTCTTAATATGATTTTTCTTATTTCTTGTATATCACTGAACCACTGCGGAAGCTGAGGGTGAGGTTATGGCCATGTAAAATCGGTTTAAGCCCGCCAGTAACTTTGTGTTACTGATCGTTCCAAGTCGATACTTCTGTGGTGGTTCTTTTCGTTTTATGTCTTGGTGTTTGAAATTTTTTTTTTGTGCTGTTGGCGCCTTATGTGTGTTTTCATATTTTTAGTTAAGTTAAGGTAACTGAGTGGCCACCTATTGGGAAAATAGCTGCTCATTCGGCTTACGATATGTTTCATGGTATAAGTACCTGATTGTTGGTTTGGTTTTTTCCCACCTCGGTTTTTGGAGTGGGAATCTTTTTCTGATTGCGCCTTTTCCTGATCTTTGCCTGCTTGTACCTTTTTGTCCAGTCCACAAGTTTTCCTGGTACAATGACTTCTGAACGTCCTGGAACCACCACTTGTTCAGAAACAGTCACTCTATAGCAACCAATTTTTCCAGCCTGTGTCAAAGAACAAGAGTTTCCATTTATGTTCATGACCATGCCCCGTACATCAACTTTTACGTTGTGAGATATCATAAAATCAAACCCGAGTATTGCATCAACGTCCATCTCGGCTATAACAACATCCATAGCACAGCTAGTGTCATTGATCACAAAACATAACCTTGTTTTGCCCATCGTATTCAGCTTATTCCCAGAGGCAGATACAATTTTACTATCAAAACTGTCAAGTGACTTCGTACCCTTGATAGTATTCCACACCTTGTTTGAAACCAAGGTCAGCGTTGCCCCTGTGTCGACCAAGCATTCAGCTTGATGGTCTCCTAGCTTAGCCTGAATGAACAATCCTGCTTGATAATTACCACACACACTTGCCTTGCTACCGGGTGGTTCATGGTCCTTTTTCTCATGAGCATTAGTCTTCCGTTTTGGACAGTCTCTTTTCAGATGCTTGTCTGACTGACATAAGAAACATTTACGTTTCTGTGTACCGTCTTTTTGCTGGCCATAAGATGGTCTGGGCGCTGGCGGTCGGTTATAGCTATATGGTCGACTCTGTTGCTGTTCCAACAGTTTGTTCATTGTCTTTGTCATCGTCTCAACAGAAGTCTGAAGAGTTGAAAATGCCTCTCGCCAGTCTGAACTATCCGGCTGTGAGCAACTAGCAGCTGACTGTATAGCCCCCAGTCCCAGTTGTTTGCTTTCTGCACGGTAAAATGCTTCTAGTTCAACGGCGTGCCTGACTGCGTCGTTGAGATCAACAGGTCTGGCCTGCTTGATTTTCAGTCTCATCTCCGAGTTAACCAAAGCATCAACGAACTGTTCCTTGGCTAGTGTCTCTTGGACATCACATGGTGCTTTCGGATACGCCAAGTTCGTGTGGCGTCTTATGTCTTGACCTAGCTCAGCCATTGTTTCCGAGGCTTTCTGTCTGCGCTCACGCAGTTGTACACGGTATAACTCTGTCTGGTTTGGTGGTGCAAACCTTTCTTCGAGAGCAATTACAAGGTCTTTGTAGCTAGGCCTGCCTGGTCCAAGATTGCCGAACACTCCCTGTGCCTGTCCTCTCAATGAAACAGAAAGATACAGACCTTTCTGTTCATCTGACCATCCGTTAAGCTCTGCACATGCTTCAAAATGAGCACTGTAGTCTGTCCAGGCTACAGTCCCATCAAATGTTGCAGGTTTCATGATGGTCTTGCCAGCCATATCCTGTGGATCTGATTTCGTCTTTCTCAAAGTCACATACTTGTCAGGCCTGTCATCGTCTGGCAAGAATGATCCATCCTTCCCTTGTCCCATGCTACCACTGTGGTTGGGTCTACCAGGTGGTATATCAAACCGTAGCTTACCTGGTCCGGAAGGCATATCATATTTCCCTGACATGGGAGTGGACATAGGCTGGTGGACAGAGCCATCACCAAGCATTTGTTCGTACCCATCTAGTTCGCTTTCTAGCTTCAAAATCTTGCTTTGCCTCTGCAAGTCCTCAATCCTTTGCTGCAACTCAATAAGTTGTGCTTCACGATCCATATTAATGGTCTAAATAGTCTCTGGGTAAGTCTATAGGTTTATAATAGATGTATGCCCCACGTTGGGCGCCAATTCTGTAACGTACCTGGTTACAGATATCACAATATGGATACAAGAATATATAGATTTTTCTCAGGGACTCTCTGTCCAAATAATTGAGGTTGCAACACAGCTCTGACTAGCTTGTCAGAACTACAAGTACTATTAAGATAAGAGTATGCAGATATAAATTTTCCTTGTGACTACTTGGTCCGATGATTAGCAATACAAATGATTTTGAAATGATTGGTGCATGAAACAAATCAAGAGTTGGAATCACGTTGATTTGATATTGTCAGTCCCTAGCTAGCCTCAACTATTCCCTAGCCAGAACACAGTTAGGTTTCAACCCCTAACCCTGTCTTGTATCCCAAGCCTTATACCGGCTTGAACCTATGGTTGTATCACAAGACTTAACCGTCTTGAACCTCCAGCATCCAGCAACAGTGGATAGAGCCCTATCAGAATGATCACTATTATCACTGTTCAAGTAGTAGTGCAATACTCCTACTCTACTAAGATAATAATAGTTAAATCAAACCTTTAAGGCTTTATTAATCGTATTGCTTGCTGTTTTATTTCGATGTTACTTCTTCGAGAGCAAGAAGCAGAATGTGAAAACTGGCTAGATTTCGCGCTTATATACCCGAGGCTGGTACCCTGCACTTGGACTGGTTTCCCGTCTCTTAACCCGACGAACGTAAAATGAAAGTACCTAACGACGTAGTAATGGGTCGCTTAAAACTTTGAAAATAAACTAAATCAAATATGTCATTATTTCGGCGGAATAGGAAGTGCAAATAATATTCTTATATAAAACTGTTCAAGCCACAATATTTTAACCTGGTATGAACTTAATTTATTGCCATAAACATTTCTCATTAATTTGACATAAGCGGCCTGACTATTTGCACGCATTTCGTTACAATAGTCTTGATCACTTGGTTCCCAGTCACAGCGGTTAGTGGCCATTTTGCTTTTTTTGTTGTACAATACATTCTAGTTACGAAATCTCACTCCGCTATATTACTCTATATGTTCCATATCTCTTCGTTGCGATCCCAGTTGGATTTTCAATGGTGAAACGAAGTATCGATAATTGCAACTTTTCAAGATAAATCAAGAAGAACACACTTCACCAATGCTTTACTCACATGTTTATTGTGCTTTTAGAAAAAAATCCAACATGTTTTGTCCGTTTTTAGTGGCTGAGGCTATCCGCACGACGGTCGTGCCGATAAGCGGCGTTATCCGCACGACGGTCGTGCCGATAAGCGGCGTTATCGGCCCGACTGTCATGCGGATAGACAATACTACAGGTATTGGCTATCGGCACGACAGGTGTATAGGATTTTCTAACAAGCTTACCTATGTATTCAATTATTAATTTGTCATTTATTAAATTTATTATGTTTTTAGTTATTGAAATACACCCGAATAGAACATTTTTGTTAATTATGAATAAGAAAACTAGCTAAGTTTGATTTGATTAATACAGCTAATCTGAATCACAGTAGATTTCTAACAGCGGAGAAAAATACAACCGTTGCATTTTTTTTGTTACTGAAATGTTTCCATACTCCATTGTTAAAATCAAAGGCTGTTTATTCTTTTGGATTACCATATCTTTTATTATTAGGTCACGATAATAATTACTTTCTTATTTACGCACACGCATGACTGATTTTTACAGGTAAATTCACAGGTAAGCCAATTATAGCAAAATAACGATTTTGTTAATTAAAAAGTGAAAAATTCATGCATGTGTAACTTTATGTGTCAGTTTTGAAGCAAGTGTATGATATTTATCAACTTCAAAAGGTATCCACTTCTCATCATTTTTAACATTTGGATGTCGATTTCCCTGGCGAGCGGATAACGCCGCTTATCCGCACGACGGTTGTGCCGATAAGCGGCGTTATCAGCACGACCGTCGTGCGGATAGCCAGTGTCGTTTTTAGCGGTTTTATTCTCGTTTAAAACTTCTGGCTGTCATTCTTTCAGTGCACTTGTTTGTATGTTTACTAGAATGTTTACGTCGAGAATTGACTGCTGACCATTTCCATATATTGAAAGTTTATTGTCAATTAATATTTATTGACCAATTAGTATAATGCAGCGCATGTTGCAACGTAACCCTGACGTCAAAGGTGCCGGGTCGTTTCGCCCGTGAGTAGTTTCGCCTCTGAGTCATTTCGCCCGTGAGTCGTTTTGCCCTGGGTCGTTTCGCCCGTGAGTCAATTCGCCCTTATTTTTCTACCATGCCCAAATGTGTAATATGGTGAATTATTTGTTAATTATAACTTAATGATATATCTTGGGCTGATCATTCACAACTGTCCTTTGGGTATATATACTAAAGGGCATTGAAAACGCCTCACTATAAATTGGTTGTGATGATGATTATTTCTTTTAGAATACATGATAATTGGGCAAAAATAATTTCGACCAGAAAATACAATCAGCCTGCTTAAATTTCATACCAAAACAGGAACGTCAACGCCAGTGATTTACGTTATACAGTCTGATTTCAATCGTTACCAAAAGTTCAACAAAAACAAATAATGAGGATGAAAAATATTCACCAGGTCCAACATGATTTCTGAAAAGAAGCACAAAAGCCAAGCAACATTCAATTGCACTAAAATTGTGGTAATTCCGTCACTTGAACGTTTATGAAGAAAACTTTCATTTTTGCGTGTGAAATGAAACGAATTCGAAAGTTTTCAAGCACAAAAAGTTGGCACGGACTTGTGTAAAAATTTCTGTGTGATTTGACCACTTTACGCTTGACGTCAGCGAAAAACGCTAGCCCCTTAAATGGCATTGTCAGAAAGTCTTTTTTTTTGCTTAAGATTGCATGCTATCATGGCAGTCATGTTTTATTCTTTTACAATTTAATATTTAACATTTCAAGAATGTCGGCCAACAGTCACTGCCAAAGATAAAGCATTCACACGTCGCCTTATTTGACAAATACAATTATTGTCACCTAATTGTGATTAAACGCGTAAACATATTAATTGATTATCATATTAATCAATTGACTTGGACCAATATCACACTTCTGTTAATTATTTGATTAGTTAAGCTGACTGTCGAAAGAGTGATTGTCATTCCCAAGATCGATGTTTGTTCGCATTATTATCAACCATAGTCGGAAAGTCTTTCCATGATTAATTGAAAAAGCCCTCTTTCATCCACAAAAAAAAAAAAAAAAAAAAAAAAAAAACAAAAAAAAAAAACACGACAACAACAATAAGAAGATCAAGCATCCAACTCAAGTCGCGTGCGCAGCGACATGTGCAGTGGATTGGCCTATTTGCATACTCACTTGTGATTGGACGTCTAAATATATATTCGGCCCAAATCTAGTCTGGTTGACACTATTTTACACTGATAGATCATTCTCGCGAGATCTGACGATATCTCATCTAGATCTCTCGCATTTGACGCTTTGAATTATGGGATATAGCCAAAATATGCTAATCCCGTTCAGTTCTCGCGAGAATCAATTAATAGATTTCTTGAATTTGCTGGACTAGAATGTATTTCTTTCATTCGAGCTGTGCATAGGTAAAACGCAGGACGTCACAAAAAGACAAAAATAAAATGTAAGTAAAATTATATTAATACGATCTACATATAAAATGGATTCCAAAATGGATTCCATGGCGGACATTTCCAGCATGCAACGAGCCAAAGGCGACAGGTCAGTGTTATAGCGCTACCTGTCGGCGACAATGCTGATAGATCACAGATATTTTGCGACATCGAAAACCAGTCAAATTAAAAACGGATGGAAAAAATGAACCAAAACGATCAGTTTCGGGACGTTACGCTTTGTAGCGTAGTCGCAAACTTGGCGAGCATCTTTTTAATTTTAGGGGCCCAGCCCAATCTTTACTCGCAGTGGGCGAGTGGGTGACCGCTAATCTGTATCCCTGACAAGTTTTACCTTTTGTGACTAAAGCTTTTAAATCCAGGTGTTTTTTTTTACTCAGTTGACACGTTTCATTCGTGTGTAACGAAAGCAAATACCAAGCCACAGAAACCCCGTCAGGGGAAATGCATGCTCATCCACCAAGGGTAGTTTACTGCGCTATATAGTCAACACTTATTCGATTCACAAACTTTCGAGTTTGAAATTTGCATGTAACAAGCACTCAATATGCCGCTAATATGTTGCATATTTTTCCAAGGGAGGCTATCCTGTCACATTACTTCCCCCTCCAAGAAGACTCGTCCCGATTCTCGGCCTGGGGACTACATGGGTAAGGCAACTCCGTCCGGAAGTTGTCATCATCCCAAGGCTGCCACCAAATGTAACGAAAGCCGACCTAGCCACACAAACCCTGTCGGTGGAAAAGCATGCTCATCAACCAAGGGTGGTTTTCTGCGCTATATAGTCAACACTTACTCGATTCACAAACTTCGAGTTTGAAATTTGCATATAACAAGCACTCAATGTGCCGCTTATACATTGCAGCAACATATTTTCCAAGGGAGACTATCCCGTCACACGTGTTAACAATTTCAAAAATCGCCTATCAAACCATGATAAACAAGTGATCAAAGGTCTATTTCATGGAATGAAATAGCAAGTTCATGTGGTCAAAATGAAGTGCATATATGTAACTTACCTATACTCCAAATAAAACGGGTCCGACTACTTTTCCGTGCATTTGCGAGAACGTTTTATTAGGTGTAAACAAATTATCAATGCCGCAAGTGACTGATTCTCCACTGTACACGATCGCAAGTGACATGACTTTACAGTCAGTAGCAACTGTCCATTCACTTCCGTTCCCCTACTGCGATGCATTCGGCATAAATGACCAGAATGGACATTATTATGCGGAGGTTTTGGGTGCTTTAAATGCATCTATATCCGTAAATAGGTCAAGGTCAATCTAAGGTCATGGTTTATACAAATTCTGATGGGCCATATCCCCATTTTAAGTATAGTTACTGCTGCAGTTTCACCAAATAAAGTAAAATTTGGCAACCTGTGGTGGTCACACTTAAATAAAAGCACTTTAGCAAGTTACCACTGAAACCATGGTACCTCTTCAAGTAAGTGCCCTGACTGATATGGTAGCTTTAACGAATGATATGCTTAATTAAATTCTAAATATACTCAAGGACTTTGAAAACGCCTCACTTGTTTTATTGCTCCTTACTCTCAGAATACAGGATATATCGGCAAAATATTTTTTAACTGAAAAGAACGGCTACTCTAACTTCGATACCAAAACCGAAACGTCAACGCCTGTTATAAACGGCATACACAATGAATTCAAGCGTTACCTAGAATTCAACAAAACCAAAGTATGGGGACGGCAAATATTCATCAGATACAACATAATTTCTGGAAAGAAACGCCAAAAGCCAAGCAAATGCTGTTGGTTTGCTTTCATTTGCACTATAAACGCGGTAGTTATGTCACTTTTACGTTTACTTGGAAAACTTAATATTTTTTCGAGTAAAATGAAACGAATGAAAATGTTTTTATGCACAAAAAATAAGCACAGACTTACTATAAAATTACAATTACTTTTGACGCTATCATCGAATGTCTAGAGGTATTTTGAACCTTTACGCTTGACGTCATCAAATAACGTTAGCGCCCTAAACCGCATTGAAAGAAATCCCCCATTTTTATTTATTTTTTTTTTTCTTGTGCTTAAGTTTGTAAGCTATCACTGGAGACGGTTTGTTTAAAGAAAATCCCTTTATTGTAGCTGTTTTACGTTTGTTTTACGTCTCGATGACGTTTGTGAAAACAGATGTAGCAAACGCACGAGCGAACAAATTTTTATGGATCTTTATGGATAAATATTGCTTATGGAGTTTACGTACACGATACTATAATTATTTTGTACATCTTCTTAACTTTAAGGAAGTTTTTAAGCAAATGATAACCGATGTACATTGAGGCGTTTTCAAAGTCCTCTAGTATATTATTTACATGTCAGTTTTGTGTTTATAATATACATATATGCGTGTCTGTCTTGCAGTTTCTTTCGTCATGGACTCCTCTGGTGAAAATACAGGGATTCTATCAGCTGTTAAAAGAGAATGCATACATCCTTTTGATGAACTACCTGAACACATGAACACTTCTACAGAACTGGTACCAATTGTGAAAGAAGAGTACACTCTGTTGTCAGGTGAACCATCTGGACACGCTGTCTTTTCAGTGTACAATGTCCGTGATGAGCATAACTACGCAGCAGCACTACCTACTGCTATCAATATTACAAGGGATCATAATTCTCACAGTGATAAGTTATTATCTGAATGTGCAATAAAGGTGGAAACTGCTGTAGACAGCGTTAGAAATAACAAACAAAGTCAGGGTAACAGATCATTGATTCTACCTCTTCAACGGAATAAGATATTATACATGCCCAAGGTTAAAATATCAGCTGATTTAAAGACTTTACTGATAAAGAGTCCGAAGCCTATCGATAAACCACCATCTGAACTGGTAGTAAGAATAAGGACTAATAAGAATATCCAAAGTGACAACACAAATGATTGTGGAAATGAGAACACAAATGATCGTGGAATTGACAACAAGAATGATCGCAGAAATGACAAGAATGATTGCCCAAATGACAACACGAATGATCATGAAAGTTACAATGCGAATGATCGTCGAAATGACAATAAATTTCAAGATAACAATCAGAAAGTAAGTTTGCATGAAACAGAATATTGGTGCTACAAGTGTAGTGTCAAATTCTTTACTATTGAGGGACTCAATTCTCATAAAATGACACACACAGTTAAGACAATTTTACCTTACGAATGTGATAAATGTGATCGCTCATTTATTAACAAAGCTAAATTAGAATTACACAAAAACTCCCATGACAGTTCAAGGTTTAATAGGACTGTCAAAAATGATGTCGGAAATAACAGTGAATGTCAAAGTGACAAACGTAAGTTGAATTTGCTCAATGAAATATACAGCTGCTATATATGTAAAGCCAAATTCTTTACTTTTGAGGAGCTTAAGTCTCATAGAAAGGCACATAAGATGCAAAAAGTCCGGGAACATAAAGTCTTGGAACATAAAGACCAGGAATACAAATGTTATGAATGTGACCTTGTATTTGCTAACAAAAATAGATATGTATGTCACAAAGATGGACATAGATTTTATAAGTGTGAACTTTGTGACAAAATCATAGCAAGGCTTCATAAATTAAAGTGGCACATACGAATGAAGCACAACATGCAGCCAGAGAAGACTTATCCACTTTTGAAAGACAGTAGTTTACATTATCAACAGGTGAAACATGGCAATGGAGAAAGAGAAACACTTCTGGAAAGGACATGTGTAGTATGCGGTCAGGAATTTGATACTAGGCATTTATTAATGGCCCATATGCGAGCATACAAAAGGACATGTCCTAAATGTCAAAAGAAATTTTCAAGCATCGTTGATTTAAAACGACACATGATCACCCATTTTAACATGGATACGTCATTAGATTACAAATGCAAGAAATGTAATATTGACCATACAGATTTAGATTCACTAAATCATCACATTGTTTTGAGTCATCCAAATGAAACAATTGTCAACCCTCAACTTTTCCCCTGTAACCTTTGCAAAAAGGTGTTTCCTACTGAATTTCATCTGAAGAGGCACATATTTCATCATGAATTTCGTCAAAGAAAACGGTTTATTTGTTCTAAGTGTAACAAATCCTTCAGCAGGAAATCTGATTATGAAAACCACAAAATCATACACACTGATCAGAGGCCATATAGCTGCAAAGTCTGTGGTACCACATATCGGCAAAGTAGAGGCTTACAGCGCCACATGCTTACTCACAAGGACAGTGGACCTAGTACATCCGAGAATGATAGACTTAGTAGACCTCAGGAAACAGGCTGGCTGTGCTCAAAATGTGGTAAAGTCTTCCGTAATAAGGATTCTTTTAGGGCGCATGAGTTAAGTGTGCATTATCACAGAAAGCGCAAGGAAAACCGTGTTTGCTGTGAAATTTGTGGGATGCTTGTGAACACTAGAATCTTGAAAGCTCATATAGAAAAACACAGAAAGGAATTAAATTATAGTTGTAATTTATGTAGTAAAAAGTTCTATACTCGAGGTAGTTTAAGAAGTCACATGAATGTACACATTATACCTAAAGCTATCAGGCAAGCGCGTGGTAGAATAGGATATCAAAAGCAGAAGCAACGAATGTTTGAGAAAGCCCGAGAGTCAACAGCAAATAAATTGAACATTGGTGAAAATGAAGAAGAGAATATGATAGCTAAATAACTTGGAGCATGTTCACAGTGTTATGAAATGCAATGAGGAACCTTCGGCTCAGGTGCGCTAAAACAGTGATATTACCAAATTCGATCATAGACAAGATACAAATATAATTTTGCCTTAGAATGTTAACATGCATGAGCAGTGTATTATGTATGTGATAGTGTTCATCTACACAGTCAAACAATAAATGAAAAAAAAAAATATATATATATATATAAAATGGAGCGCTTTGTTCAGAATGACTTGGCTGATTTATACATCCTGTATGAAATGTTGTGAACCACTGCAGACGCGGAGGGTGAGGTGAGGTACCTGTAAAATCGATTTAAGCCCGCCAGTAATTTTATATTACTGGTTGTTCGAAGGCGGTACTTCTGTGGTGGTTCTTATTGTTTTATGTCTTTCTTGGCGTTGAATTTTTGTTCTGTTTGCACATTATGTATGTTTTCATATTTATAGTTATGTTTAGATCACCGAGTGGCCACCTATTGGGGAAATAGCTGCTCATTCGGCTTACGATGTGTTTTCATGGTATAATTCGGCAAATAGGTTACTGTATTGGCGGCAACTTTAATATTCATATCTGAGCGTGGTTGGCTAGTCCATCTGTTCAAGAAGGGAGATTATAGAAAGGTCAAAGTCATTCAGCCTGGACCGCTGACACATATTTACCGTTAGAAATCAGCTACCTGTTGTCCAATCCAGTGAATTAGACAACTCGTATAAATTTCATTCTTATTTTCTAACGGAAAACATGTGAGTTGAATTCTTTATTGTATACTTTAGCTTTTACCTCCCGTACCCAATACCGTATTCATATGGTTACGCCCGTATAGTGACCTAATTGCCGAATTATATACATACCTGATTGTTAATTTAGTTTTTTCCCACCTCGTTTTTTTTTCTGCCTGATCGTTATATACTTGTACCTTTTCAGGTCAGTGATTTACCGTTATAAATATAAATATAAATGAAATGAATTTGACCAGTAGGAACATGCTTTATTCAACGTTTAATCTTAGATAAGCTGGCTAGCATGCACTCCGTGTGGAGAGGTCTAACGGAACACCGATGGAAATATTCCGTCTAGGTAAATCTGTGACGTGAGTCTACTACGATCGTCCGGGAATCATAGTGCGTTTACGTCCACAGCAAACAGCCAAAGTTATGTTTGTACGGTCTGTTCCATGTATCCTAGCCAAGAGAAATTAGTCATGAAAGGGGAAAACGCATGTTTTACCAAACACCCGGAGAGTTGTATCTTAAATGCACTGTGGGATGAGAAAGATGGTTTGTGGTTTCTTCAGGAAAACATGTCCGTGAAATGTATACCCCCTTGATCCCGACTGTTATACATGTATAGTAAAACTTGGGTATGCAGGGGTTATACCTATTTTTTCTTATTTTTGCTCCAAAACATAGATTGTGGGTACACGTTAGAATCGCCTCGCCGAGGCGGTTCTAACGTGTACCCACAATCAATGTTTTGAGCAAAAATAAGAAAAATACCAAAATTTTTCAGCTAAAAATTTTAAAGCTAGAAAAATCTCTGTTTATTGCATGGGCAAGTTTTCGTATAAATGTTATGCCCAAGCACAGCATGAGACGTTTCATGGGTACTGAGCAGTAATATTTGGATCTGGAGTAGGTCTCAGCCAAGGATAAGTGAACCAGTTCGAACCTTTTACTTCTCAAACCAGTTCTGTGCTCCCAAGGGCTCTGGAAACCCAGGAAATGGGCTGAAAGAAATCCATGCATGGAAAAGTCATGGAATTAAATTATTTGAAAAATGATGAAATATCATGGAAAAATCATGAATTTTTGTTATGACAATGACAGTCACATGTTGGATGTCATTTGCACTCACTGTTTTCCTCGCTTGCTGATAAATTTTATTTAAATTATTGATAAATAAATTTCTGATTTTTAACATTGCATTCAAACATTTTTCTTCATCAAAAATACCTAGTGCAATATATACTGACGTCAACAAAAACGCCTCATTCAAGTTTGACATTTCATACTACCAAGAGTAACAACTTTAATTGTTTCATGTATTGGTCATATCTTTTGGTAAAATTTTACGCATTCGTAAATGCTGAATGCTGCGTTCAGTTATTCATATACACCTGCGATATTCAGAAATAAATTGACAACTCTTATTCTTATTTTTGAAAAATCGTCAATGGCAAGAAATGGACAACTTGATGAATTTGTTTATATAATGTGTTAAATATGAGTATAAATATTTATTCTGTATATATAAAACTTCCAGATCTTGTTATGCTGTATGCCTAAATTGATTACATGGCATATGGAGCCAATTTTTTTTATTCAGACTTAGGCATATAATAGAAGCTGAGGATATTCGAGTTTCAAAGATTCCACAAGGAACATGTTTTTGCAATGGGTATATGTTTTAAACTGCGTGCCATTTTATAAGCAGCTGTCTTAATATTTTCATTGCAGCATTTCCGAATGCGTTAAATGTTTATGTAAAAATATTTTTTCAAAGACTCCTTTTTAGCCTTGAAAGAGTGTTAAATCACCCTTACATACCTAAAACAATTAAACTGAAATCCCTGACTATGCATGGCCAAAATTTTTGACAGTTATGTGGAATTGGTCTTGTGTTCGGTGCCGATGTATTACGAGGGATTTTCATAAATAACGTACAGTTTCTTAATAACGTTTAGAGATTATTAAGCATGATAATATAAATTATGCTACGAGCGTATTGTGATTTCGCATCATTTGGTCATCTTATCACAAAGTTTGGTTGGATTCCGTTTATCGAGTGCTAAGTTACAGACTCTAAAATTTAGAGACCAATAAACATGGACGTGGGGCACGTCATATAGTTTTAATTGACGTCAGTGACGTTACTGTTGTTTGAGTGATGTACAGCGTGTTATAGGGAACAAGAAACATCTTTAAAAAAGATAATTGTCGAAGATTAATATCTGTTCTGCAATAGGGTACAGGATGCAGGAGAGACAGACAGACAGACAGACAGACAGACAGACAGACAGACAGACAGTATGACTCTTGCAGAGCCAACTCCAGACATGACTGAGAGGAAATGCTTTTCAAATGTCCTTACGGCGAGAGTCCTTAAGAGTCGCTGGACCGAAACGACTCGTTCTGTTGAGCAGAGCCTTTGATCCGAAAACGCCTATATTTAATGGAGAAAATCCGAACGCATCTTATCTACGATGGCCTGCATGGATCATAAAATTTCAAAATCCACAGATTTTAGATTTTAATTTTTTTTTGCAAAAGCTTTCATCACACAAAAAGCGATTAAAATGAATAACAATAAGGACCAATGATGGCTTGTGTAGTGAAAACCATCATCTTAAAGTACTTTTTAAAGAGATACAGTTTGTTGCCTTTTTCATCTTCCATATGGGAAAACCCCGGATGCAGGTCAAAAATGATCTGAGATGTCTTCGACAAATAAAAATCAAAACTTGGATCCTTTAAGAGCAGTGAACACATTAATGAGAAAAGGGATGGGCCATACCGCGGTTTCGACTATTGAAGTCTCGTCAGTGACCCTTTAGATTTGGCAACATGGAGCCAAAGGGAATTTCAGAAATTTTACAGAATTACAGAATTACAGAAATTACAGGAGTTTATATTCCTTGTCAACTTGTGCAATGAGTCATTAGATCTTGCTGACAGAATGTATAACGTCGTGGCATGTCTGAAACAATGTAACAGGTCACAATATCCATGTTCTTGCACAGATCTAAGCCTTTTACATTCGCTCAGCTTTTAACGAATGGAAACATCAAGTTAAATGAGCCCCGATTCGTAAAGACTGCGTGTGTTAAATATTGATTTAAACTTTTCGGTAGACCTCAAACACAATTACAAGCAGCGATGTGGAGTTTTGTATCTTTCATACAATGCATATCGCAAACCATAACGTAAACTGAATCACATACGGGTTAGAATATGAAACATAGAACTTTTTTCATTCTGAATGGCCATTGTTTAACATAGGCCTCCATATATGTAGTGAAAAAAAAAATCGTTCATCTTTATGCTTCCTCAATTAATCATAGTCGATTCCTAAATATACCTCAAACAATTTAGAACAGATGTGCACAGTAAGTAAGTGCAATGGAAGTTTGTATAAATTGTCAAGGTCACATGACAAAGATGGCCACCATGGCTATAAATAGCAAAAACTTTAAAAATCTTCTTCTCCAGAACCAGAAGGCCTATGATTTTGAAACTTGGCATGAATATAGCATCAGGCAATGGAGCCCTACAAAGTTTGTATAAATCATGACCCTGGGATGACCTTGACCTATTTTACGGCAAGGTCAACTTAGGTTGAATGGGGAAAATTGTTAAAATGTCATTTGATGGGCATAACTAGATCAGTTGGCTAACTGTCACTCCGCTCCACTTCGGTACCTCGTTCTACTTCCTATGGAAAAGTTTAACGGAATACCGATGGAAATATTCCGTCTAGGGCAAAACTAGCAGTAAATTAGCAAATGGCCTGAATTTATGATTTGAAAAAGAAATTGACTCCAGGGGTTGTTCTGACCCTGCCCTGGGGTTAAATACATGTATATTACCATTATAGTCAAACAAGTTTATTGCAATATATCTCGGGTCTCAGGTAAGCGTTTACATGACCATTGGTCCTCTGGTTTATTCATCATGGTGATTATCATGATTTATGTGTCTGTCCTTGATGATGCATTGACTAGTTAGAGATTTACTACGAGGACCGAACAACTAACTAACTTGTGAACCACTGCAGAAGATGAGGTTGAGGTTAGGTCCCTGTAAAATCGATTCAAGCCCAGTAATTTACTGATCGTTCCAAGGCGATATCTCTGTTGCGATTCTATATGTTTTATGTTTTGGAGTCGCATTTTTGTGCTGTTTGAAACTTATGTATGTTTTTATAGTTTTAGTTAAGTTCGGGTAACTGTGTGGTCGCCTGTTGGGAAATAGCTGCTCATTTGGCTTACGATATGTTTTCTAAGTATAAGCACCTAATTGCCAATTCAGTTTTCCCCACCTCGGGTTTTTTTGGAGTTGGAATGTCTTTCTGATTGCGCCTTTTCCTGATGACTTGTACCTTTTTAAGCAATTTTATGGAAAAAAAAATCGCTATTTTCGAGACGTTATTTTTTTTAGATTAACCAATGAGCCTCTTAAACATGTCAACTCCAGTTGAAGTCACTTGTTGATATCTGAACATGAGAGATTTGCCTCGAAAGAACTGAATTAGACGACCTACGAAGACAAACATGTACATGTAACTTCCGGTTTCAATGCCAAATTGTACCAAACAAAATTATAACGAAATTTGTGGACGATTTTTCAAATTTTCAAAAGTCATCAGAGTCGTGTACTGGACATGAATAATCGCTGAAAATTTCAGTACCGTGCTGCTGGCGTAGAGCGAAGTTTGTATACAAACTGCGTGCTTGAAGCTGAATTCCTGGAGCAGCAGTCGGGCCACTTTGGGGGCAGTTATTCAAGATTACGCAACATTACGTAATAATAACGGCGTAGAGGCGTTAATTGGCTATAATTTATTCCAGGAACGAAGCGCGAAGCGCCGAGAAGGAGCCGCGCCACGGGAAGACGCGCGCGCGAAAATTATAGGATATGCGAAGTCTGATCAGGCGCAGCCTGATCAGTGCCCCGCTAAATTGTTGTCAGCACGTAGCATGTATCGCGAAAAAAGGTTCATTACGGAGAAAACTCTCATTTAAAGGGGTAAATGTGGTCGTAAATGGTACTGGACGGTTACATTAGTTTAGTCCGTCTCTACCCATCTTCTGATTGGTTAAAACGCATTGTTAAGTCTAGGAGATCTGATCATGGCATCAGTTATCAAAATAAAACCGTCCTATAAAGTGTCGGTCCACGCGATCGAAAAACATCTGAACTCGGATAATACGGACGCTTCTATCTTTTTCAATGGACGTCTCATGCACGACAGTATTAGAAAATGTTTGGATAAACCCGACAAAAAGAACGATTGTGGTAAACGGTACGAGCTCATCAAAACCTTTTCTTCCGAAATAGGAGTTTTGGGATATAGCAATCGAACGAGCAACACCATTAAACTCGTGTGTACAAGAACCAAAAAGTTAACGATTGTCATAACCGCCTATCCGATTCCCAGACAACCAAATATCAGATACGCTTAGACAGACTTAACCAATCAAATTCCGGTCTTAGATTGACCAATAGGATCACGACTGTGACTATATAAATGAGGACTGTGTAGGAATGCGTCATAAGTGACTTGAACAATGGCTAACAGCAGATGTAGATTTTGTCTCGGGAACGAACGTTACGTGGAAGTTCTCTTATGGCGAGGTGATCTTCGAGTGGATATAAGGGAGTGGAAGGACGATAAACCGACTAAAAAAGGCATTAGCCTTAACCTGATGCGGTGGAAAAACTGGGTTGATCAAATGGAGTATGTGGATAAAGCATTAGTTAATAAACAGTCGTTTAGATATCACTTGGGAGGAAACGTCTTCTGTAAGATCGACGAGAACAGCACGTGCGTAGATATAAGGCAGTTCTGGAAACCGCAGGATGAAGTCGTGCCAACGAAAACGGGAATGTGTTTGAGACCACTGGAATATAACCGTCTAAAAGAGATTTTATCCGACATAGGAAACGCATTGCCAGAACTTAGCGCCGTGGTTCCATGTTTCCTACAAAGCGATCACATGAATCAGCTGGGAGCTTTACAGTGCTCAGAGTGCAATCCTAACGATTTCCAAAACTGGTGAAGCAACCAATCAGCAAACGGATTAACGGTATACATAAGACGACATCTCTGCGAAACAACATCATTCAAGTCATGAACGTCATGGACTGTACATCAACCGGTATGAACATGGACTACTTTCAGAACAGGTTAAATACTTTTGACACCTATCCGAAGCAAATGCTACCCGACAAATACCGACTCGCGAGTGCGGGACTTTACTACACCGGAAAATCTGACACGTGTCAATGCTTTAGATGCCACGTGAAATTAAACGCATGGGAAAGAGATGACGATCCTATCAAAGAACATCATAAATGGTCACCGAATTGCGAGTACATTAAAATGATCGGTGTACCGCAACAACAGTCTGGGTATACATTCGGATCAAGCGCTGCATTAGGAGGTTTCGGGACAGGACCGGGAGCTAACGGGAACAATTTTCAAACTTGGAGAGCAACGATCAATTAATGTGATAAACATGTTTGGGACGGTTTTCATGGCCGTGGCATTGCTAGATGAACTCTTGTTTTGGTTGCGATGTCGTCAACTACAGAGAGAAGCCGGGGAAGCCGCAGAACGTTTGATCGAAGTGTTTGAGAGACTAAATGAAAACGTTATACCGTTGTATAGCATCGTGCTGTAAATCACTCTTGCAATGTTTTTTAAATCGTATTGTAACGTGTATTATTGCATTGTATTACGTTGTTATTTATATTCAGTTTTGTATTATACCTTTGTAAGAACACTTTTTTATGAATTTTGCTATGTTAAATAAAAATGAGTAATTGGAAACAATATTTGTCTTCCTTGTATTTCAATCCCAAATCTCCTGCGAGTTATCTTGGTCCCGAAAAATTGTACCAGATCGTGAAATCCCAAGGCAAATACAAAATCGGTAGGAAACGCATACGCCAATGGTTGCAAGACCAAGAGTCTTATTCACTCACAAGAGGCGCCAGACGCAAATATACTCGCTCTCGGGTGGTTGTGGCAGGGGTCGACTCGCAATGGGATATCGATCTAATGGACATGGTTGACCTAGCCAAACGGAACGATGGGTATCAGTTCGTGCTGGTCGCTATTGATATATTCTCCCGATTCGCTCACTGTCAGCCAATTAAAAGTAAAAAAGGGATAGATATCACGAAAGCCCTACAGAATATATTCAAGGGGCAACGGAAGCCCAAAACAAGAAGAACTGACAGAGGCATGGAATTTCGAAGTAGAGAAGTCAATAAATATTTAAAAACACAAAACATTTATCACTTTTATGCCCTTAATACTGAAACAAAAGCCAATTACGCAGAGCGACTTATAAAGACAATCAAACACAAACTCTTTAGGTACATGATGAAACACAGAACCCAACGTTACATCGACATTCTTCAAGATATGGTAAAAAGTTATAATCAAACCGTACATCGAAGTCTCGGTGAAGCACCTGTCTCCGTTTCAAAGGAAAACGAAGACGAAAGTCGGTTACAGCAGTACTTATTGCGTCAGAATAAATCGAAGAAAACGCGCAGCAAGAACGCGAATAGACAGTACAAATTTAATATTGGTCAGACCGTACGTATATCGCACGTTAGGAGTGTTTTTGATCGGGAATACTCCCAAAAGTGGACCGGCGAAATATTTATAGTCAAATCTCGTTTTAAAAGAGAGGGTATCCCGGTATACAGGCTTGAATCCTGGGATAAAGAACGCGTGGAAGGTACATTTTACGAGCAAGAACTTCAAAATATTCGTATTAACGATTCTACCGAATATTTCATACAAGACATATTAAAAAGACGTGTCCGAAACAAGCGAAAAGAAGTACTTGTTCGTTGGTTACACTGGCCAAAGAAATACGACAGCTGGATTCCAGAAGAAGACGTGAAAGATTATTCATAATCTTAGTAAACCACGTGACATAATGTCTGATAAAAACCAAGGACGCGCTTGGGGGTAGTCATTATTTGCTCAAAAACAATAATGCGTATTACCAATGTGGTATATAGCGCTCATTTATGTTGTCCGATCGATCTCATGGAATTATGTCAACGTTTATGCAACGCTCGGTACGATCCTAAATCATTTCCCGGACTCATATGGCAACATAAATCTATAAGGGGTAACTGCCTGGTGTTTTCCAGTGGTGTCATTAACTGTAATGGTGGGGCCTTCAGTCTAGGAGAGGGGCGTCAACGTTTACGAAGATATGCAAGACGACTTCAAAAGTTAGGTTATCCGGTACGCCTTGAAAACGTTAAAATGTTGACAGCATCTGCCTGTCACACTCTTAGCGACGGACTGGATATGAAGACGTTGGCTGCTGAAAGAAATGCCGTGTACGAGCCAGAGTTGTTCCCCGCACTCAATTTCAAAGTGGAAGACGTAAACTTTTGTTGTTTCCATACGGGCAAAGTAGTAATCACGGGTTTGAAATTTACCAGACAAATGGATAATGTGATTTTACCAACGCTTATTGAACTGGAGCTGTATACACGTAAGAATCGGTAGCTGAAGTAAAAGGTAATCATGGAACATTCTAAAGTATACCGATGTATTAACTATTTGTCGACGCTGAGAGGTGCATCACCCACCGACCGTAAAACTATGCTTCAAAATGTGACTCGGTTGCAAATGGCATCCATTACTGAAGTAGCCAAACGATTGGCCAACGGAACAATCAATCCTCTAAGAAGGGATGCACAGCTCTTCGAAAGGAGACGTCTAATACTACGAACATTAGCGTCCAACACAGTAAGCTTCGGGAGAAAAAAGGCATTAGTGAAACGGAATTCTGCGCTCTTGCCATCTATGTTGAGAAGCTCTTACCTGATTCAAACCATACTTGACGAAGTACAGACGACAAGCGAAACATAATGACGGAATTCTATACCTATCTTAGTAGCAAAGACTCATTGAATTTGCGTACGAATAACAGCCCATCCGATTTTTGGATCCAGTTTCATAAACCCTTCGCCTTAGACGGCCACTGGGTGTGCGCTCTCAAGCAGATATCGCTGACGTGTAACTTTACTCCTAAATCTAAAAGACTGTATCTCTGTTGCGATATTGTGGGTGAATCGTACGTAAGAAACAGTGCCGTACCGGTCTTGAGAAATATCGAAATAGAAAACCGATACAAAAAACTTACAACTGTCACGTTTGATGACGACATCTATCTCCCGGTTAACGTGTCAAACTTGAACGCCATTAGACTGTACCTATTAGGGGAAGATCTAGAGCCAATAAACTTCGAGTCCAACGACCTCCATTGCGTAATACATTTCAAACAAAATGGGCTCTGTCGAAGTGTACGACCCTAAGCAGCAAAAATGGGTTCCGTACATTCCAGACTACGACAAATGGTACCAGCACTTTAAAGACTTGCGCGATGGTTACGTTCAACCCGATCACCTTGGCCGGTATGTGGTCGGTGTAGGAGAAAGAAATAGAAAATTACTAGAAGATCAAAGACCCGTAGTGAAATTGGTATCTCCCGTGGCCCAGGCTGTAGAAATGGCCAAATCAGAAATGGAGCGAGAGAGTAAAAATGCAAGGGGTAACAAGCGTAAGAAGGAGACAACCACCCACGAACCGATGCATAATCGGTTTAAACGTTACGCTTATAGTCCAGAAGATCAGGTGTAAAATATCAAACAAAAATGGACAACTGTCATCAAGAAGGCTTATCATTGTTTTCATTACCACCATCAGACACGGCATATCAGGCGAGAGAATGGATCGAATACCGACCTTCAAACCAAGTTACCTCAACTTCATTGATAGATTTTAATATTCCTCCTCAGTCATCCGCCTACATCGATCTGAAACACAGCGTCTTAAACGTAAAACTTCGCTTAACTGATGCCCAAGGACTACCCATAAAACACGATGTCGCGGTCGCCCTGATCAACTTGCCCTTACACACGATATTTAGACAAGTGGACGTGACGTTTCAGCAGACACCTCTGTCAAACATTGGTTCAAATTACGCGTACAAAAGTTATATCGATACCATTTTGAAAACTAGCCAAGCAACACAGACAAATATATTAACGAGTCAGTTATTTTACAAAGATACTGGAGATACACCAGACGAAGCAGATGCTAAAGCAAGCGGAAACCTGGGACTATTTAACAGGTACTTTGCTACATCGGGTGGGAAAATAGTTGATCTGGAAGGGCCTTTATTCCTAGACCTGTTTCAACAGTCTCGATTACTGGTAAACGGTGTGAGTATCGGAATCAAACTGTGGCCTAGTCTAGACGCTTTCAGACTTATGTCTAACAGTACGACCCCTGACGAAAAGGTTCAAATTCTAGACGTAAGATTCAAACTATGCGTACAACGTTTGAATGGGGGAGTATTAGTAGCGCATGAAAAGCTTTTTCAAGATCAACCGGCTCTCTATCCATACTTGCGGTCGGAAATAAAGACCACTTCCATTGCCCCAGGACAGTACGGGTTCAGCGCAGATGACATATTTCAAGGTTTGGTTCCGAGCAAACTCGTAGTTGGTTTAGTGTCTAGCGCCGCTTACAATGGTGACTACACGCGAAACCCATTAAACTTTCAACCCTACGACTGCAATTCAGTGGGATTATACGTCGACGGTCAGTCTTACCCAGCCCAACCTTTACAACCAAACTACGATGCTGATCAGTTCGTGGACTGTTACAGAACGCTTACGCTATTTAGGAAAGATATCAATATTAGCAGAGATGACTACAAGAATGGGTATTGCCTCTATGTTCTCGACGTTGATCCTTATTACACGTTTAATACTAAAAGAAGGGGTCATTGTCGACTTTAATTAAAGTTCAATACCCCTTTACCAGAGAGCGTCACCCTGATAATGTATGCCACGTTTCCAGAAATTCTTCACATCAACCAGGCCAGATCTGTATATTTGAAATGAATAACCTCGATCTTCAAAGTATACTGGGCGAGTATCCCGTCAGAATTTGCTCAGCCGATAATATTGAAAAGGATAAATTTGTAATCGCAAATACGGACTCAAAGGACGGACCTGGAAAGCACTGGGTCGCTTTCTTCTTTACAGACAGTGGACCTGACGAGTTTTTCGATTCTTTGGGTAAACCAGTGGAGTTTTATGACTTTGTGGAAGAATTACAAAAACCTTACTTAACTAACTGTAACCGTTTGCAAGAGTTTGGGTCGAACGCATGCGGATATTACTGCGTATATTTCGTAATGTGTCGATATGCCGGTATGGCACTGAGTGACATTATAAAGGTGTTTAATGTGCGAGATCTGAGTGCGAATGATAGATTTGTAAGAACATTTGTAAATATAACGCAACAAAAATTGTAGTTTTAAACATGTTTTATTTGTTGTAATAAAATACAGAACATAATAAAGTTGTTGTTGTTTAAAATGATATCCAGTCCGCGAATGCGTCAGTCTTTATTTTTGTTTTAACGTCACGTTTCCCTGGCGGTGGCGGATCGATTCCATTTTCTTTTCTTTTTTTCTTGTTAGTCCCATCAAAGGTGTCGTTATTTTTATTTTTCTTACTAGCTGTCCTGAGTGGAACGGGTGATGGTTTAGATTTTCGCTCTGGTGTCGTATACTCAGCATACGGTACTGTCTCAACTACAGTAGGGTTTTGTTTATGCTTTAACATCCTCTGGTATTTATCGTAAGGGACCAGAACAAGCTTTTCCATCACTTAAGGATAGTTTCTAAGTAAGGTATGGCTATTTTCAACAGAGTATAAACGAAGCGTTGCCTATCTCGAATGGTCTGTTTCTTGTGTGTATAACCGAGCTTTCTATCCCCCAAAATGTGTAGTAGGCGTCTTTCACGTTTAAGCTTCTTTTGCTGTGACGTAGTCAACTGTATCCTGAATTTGACAATATTATGAGCTATTTGACTTATAGCTCTTACTTGCTGTCTCGTTATCGTATGTAGCAGCGCCTTTCGTTGTGCCGGTGTTGTTTGCACAAATAAAACCAAAAAATGTCGTTCCTGTACGAGTAATTGCACCATAATTACTCTTACAACAGATCCATTATCTGGTTCTTACGTCAGTCTGTAAACTACGGGGTCTTCGCCTGGGAATATGCGGGTCCTAAGACGGTATCTATTGTCAGCGTGGGGACTCATATCTATTACCAAATAACCGTATTTATCGCTATTGAGCGCGTCTTCGTAGGCTTGTAAGAACCCCTTTGATTTACCGGGATACAACTGTCGTCCTAGAAATGACACTTGAGATGTGTCTCTTAAATTTTTCATCAACACCATGTACCACGTATTTAAAGCAATGGTTCTTGCATGCTTTCCGCCTGGATACAAGGACTGCGTGATTACTAATACACTGACACATCTATGGTGCGTTCCCTGCGTGAAAAGTAATTCCATGTCTTTATTTCGCATGACGTCATGCATCAGGTCATCTATGACGATGAGTTTGTGCGTTTTGTCGCGAGTGAAGTCTTCTATTTCGTCGGCAGACGGGAGACCTAGTTTACTATAAAAATTGGGTATCGTCCGTTCCATGTCGTCAAAGAGGTCCTGGTGTATACCATAACAATATAATATTTTGGACGGAGGGTCTTTAGGATACATGTCATTGACATTGGCCAAAAGCTTATACACCCACTGACTTTTTCCACTTCCGGTCTGTCCGCATATCCACATGCTTGAACAGGGTTGAAAGGGTAGGGTGCAATTCATTTTTTAAGGTTTGGACTAGGCAAAGCGTAACCGATACAGCTACTAAGCAAACTTATCCAAAGCTCGGTAGATCCGTTTTGCAAAGACAGGTTTACAATAGAGGTAATTATGATGACGTACACAATGATCATCTGACAAAAGTATACGATTTCAGCTTTCGGTAACCGGGCTCCTAACAAATGCCATTTTTCAGTGCTTGACCGATTTTCGTCATCTGATTTGTGATCGTAAATGAACGTTTCGTTTTCGGGCGCAGGGGAAGCCATATTCTTACGTTGGAAATAATAGATAGACGTGAACGATGTATTCTTACATATAATTTTAATAAGGCAAGGTTGTCAATCATTCAAACATACAAAATCATAGTTGCAAGAATATAAAACATTACTAGGAGTTTCAGAAACGTTGATACTGAAGACGGTAAACATTAACGAACATCTAAATACAATTAATTTGTGCGTATGTTAAGCTATATATCATCAGTCACAAAATATAAAATGGTGTTGACAGAATCCATGCATGTTATTTTCAAAAATTAATACGGTACATACAAAAACAAATAAACCAATCACAAAATTTCGAACGACAAAAACAAAAATACAAATATGGTTAATGAAAATTTATGTATACATGAGCAAAAATGTAATCATCATTTACAAAAACTGAAACGGTATATACAAAAAACAAATAAACCAATCACAAAATGTCGAACGACAAAAGCAAAAATACAAATATGGTTAATGGAAATTTATGTATACATGAGCAAAAATGTTATCGTCATTTACAAAAACTGAAACGGTATATACAAAAACAAATAAACCAATCACAAAATGTCGAACGACAAAAGCAAAAATACAAATATTGTTAATGAAAATTTATGTATACATGAGCAAAAACGTAATTATCATTTACAAAAACTGAAACGGTATATACAAAAAACAAATAAACCAATCACAAAATGTCGAACGACAAAAGCAAAAATACAAATATTGTTAATGAAAATTTATGTATACATGAGCAAAAATGTAATTATCATTTACAAAAAACTGAAACGGTATATACAAAAACAAATAAACCAATCACAAAATTTCGAACGACAAAAACAAAAAACACAAACATTGTTAATGAAAATTTATGTATACATGAGCAAAAATGTAATCATCATTTACAAAAACTGAAACGGTATATACAAAAAACAAATAAACCAATCACAAAATGTCGAACGACAAAAGCCAAAATACAATATTGTTAATGAAAATTTATGTATACATGAACAAAAATGTAATTATCATTTACAAAAACTGAAAACGGTATATACAAAAACAGATAAACCAATCACAAAATGTCGAACGACAAAAGCAAAAATACAAACACTGTTAATGGAAATTTATGTATACATGAGCAAAAATGTAATCATCATTTACAAAAACTGAAAACGGCAATAACAAATACTGTACAAAGCATTAACAAATAACGAAATGCCAATATCAATATTAGTTACATGAATGACAAATGTAGGAATGGCAACAGCAGTATTCAACCTTAACATGCAAACTTAACAAAATATATTACAACATCAACTATAACTGACGTAAAATGCTTCATTTACATTTATTTGTGACCATGGTACGAATGGAAAGCTATAGCATATGTTAACGCATGACAAGAAACAAAATAATAACACAGTTTTGGGCATAGAACACATTTGTAGTTTTTATTTGACACAATGCAACAAATGGGGAAAGGACAAATACATAACAGTAATAAGACAACATTGGTGGATATTTACATATTCAAATCGATCTATGATCGTCCATGTATATATTTTAGAAACCATACGGCACAGTGTCGTAATTGTCCAATCTTCGTCTTTTAGTATAAACCATTTGGTATGTTTTACATTCTTCACGATTAAACAATTTACGTTTTCTTTGATCTCTACAAATTTTCATTGAATTAGTCACTTCAATGGTTTTGCGTTCAGAAGCGTTTGTGACAATTTCTTTGACGCTATCAAAATTAATCAAATTGCTATTTGTAAAGTTCAAAGAAAACCCTCGCACTTTGCACGTTTCTTTTCCTTTGCTCGTTCTATAAGCGTAGTTTTTTGGTCCTCCAGACACGAACTCTACGATGTGGTCTTTTACATCGACTTCGTCCGTCAGCTCGCCCAGATAATCTCCTAATGGTGGATCATATTGATCAGGTCGGCTGACATAGATTACGCTATCCGTATCGTAGTATAGTACTCTTCTATCCAGGCGTTCAAGCACATCGTAGAGTTTAAGTCTGGCCCAACAGGTTGTAAATGTAGCCAGGTAGATATTGGTCTTGTTATCTTCGGGTATACAATCCTTTTTATATACCCAATCTACCTGGATCATATCGTCCGCGATAATGTGGAAGTTTTGGGGATTTTTCATCGGGTCGCTGAATACCTTGAAGAAATTGGCTTCCTCGGTTTCGTGAAAGAAATCCGTTTGTCTCATATTCAGACGCTGGCCGAATTTTCCCCAGAAACAATTAAGCAAAAGCTTAGACAACGCCCTTAAACCCGGATTCTTCTGTATGCTCGCCGGGTCAAGGGCGACACCTTCTTTTGCGAAATATTCTTGCACGTATTTCGCCATATCCTCATCGGTCTGAATCCATTCTGGTGCTCCACTGGCTTCCTGCTTAAACTTCAAAAACGTGTTGATATACGAGGAAAATAAACCGCCTTGTTGTGTCTCGGGATCGTACTCGGTTTTCTCGGTCCAGTGGTATACCTCGTATATACGGAGAACTTTGTATCCCAATCGAATTGCGGTTTCTAATTCTGGGGTACACCAAGTACCAACAAGGCATCTATTTTCGTCGGAGCAGGTACAGCTGTTTTCATTTTCCTGATCAGCACACGTTCGACAAAGCGGAAATTTCAGTTTCCCGTTAGACCTGTATGGGAGGACCGGGTGGTAAAGTCCTCTAGGGGGTAAAACTTTCACCTTGGCAATCCCAAAATACTGGTCTATCGGTTTGAAATCAGATGTGATCACTTCAGGGTGGCCAGTCGGATACTCGCAGTACTTGTTAACCCAGGGATAGAGACTCGTAAAATCGACGTACTTGATCTGCTCATCTCCCGATGCTTTATAATAAAGCTGGCTGGCATTAGTACGTCCGCCGAAAAAGCTGTCCCTGGGATCTAATCTGTCGCTGATGTCCAAGTTCTGTATGAAGCTGTTCAAGTCGGGATTTTTCTGGGCTTGTTCTTTGAAGTCGTGCTCCCAGATGCAAACGTACTTCATACCCAGTCTCTCTATGTAAGTTTTCTTCTTTAAGGTAACAGCATACAATTCAGACATCGACTGGCCTGTGCATGGATGTTTGGTACATTCCCTGTCCGTGGGAAAGCAAACATCGCACCCGTGAAAAACGCAACCGTGATACTCGTATGCCGTGTTGGTTGCTTCGCAATAACCATCTAGCTTGTATCTTGTACCCGGTAAACGTTTTTCACCTCCGTTCAAGGCGTGCTGGATAGCGATGCCGTTTGAATAAGCCATCCACTCAAGCCATTGAATCGATGCCTTGCTGTACGTTTCCTCTTGTCCCCCCTGTGGTGGTACTTTCGCAATTGGCGATCGGATGAATTGCCTCTCGGTGATTTGATCATTCAAATCGCTCTCTGTAACCCACTGGTTGTTGAGCCATACCTCCAGGTTACCGTCGATGTATTTAGCCTTAATCCATGTATGCCCACCATTTAATTTGACCTTCCATTCTTCTTCCAAATACTTAGTTTTATACACTCCCATGCAGACACTGGCGATGGTAACATAGTCAAAAGGATCTATCGCCACATCTTTCACCTCTTGGTTGCCTTTCTTTGTACTCACGAATGCACGGGTCGTGGTAGAGGAGATCAGGAGTTGTCTGAACTTGAGGCAAGCTTGTCGAAGAATGTCGACGTCGCTGACACAATATTCTTTAATCTCTTTTCTGAAATCGAACCGTTGGTCTTTGACGTTTTGGTACCATTCCAGAAACTCCTTGCGTTCCTTAGACGTCATAAAGTTGTAGCCGTAGAACTCTGGTGCCGGATAGCTTCCGACATAACTTTGGTTTTCTTTACGATTAAAGTGATGCGGAAACCACCCCTTTTTTAGTTCCTTTAACCCAAAGGCCTCTGGGAGAGCTGCCAACTTCATGGGAAGGAAGTTTAAACTGTCGATGACTTGAATGTGTAGCCCCTTTTCAACAGTCATGTACATAATCTTGCTGCCATTGTAGATTATTTTGCCAGGGCGCATACTGTTATCTATAAGGTGTTCCAGCAAAAAATAACCGTCATAACCCTTTAGATTGTGGGCTATCACCTTGAAATTTTTATGCTGTTCCGTAAACAGCCACTGGCAAAATTTCGTGGCAGTGTCCTCTCCTTGGAAGGTAACCTGTCTGAACCCGCAAGTGTCAGGACATGGGCCTTGATCGTCTTCGTCTCCACCCGGTTTTAGGCATTTGTCGCATCGAGGACCGCAATCGTCGCATTTTGAATCCGCAGTCACGTGGATATCAATGCAACTGTTGCATACGGACTGCGCCACCACATAATTCGGTCTATGGGTTGTTCGTCCGCACCAAGCGGTTCTGCAATTTTGGCATTTTCTGCACTTGCCGCATTTGTGATCCGATTTGCAGTCTTTGCACTCTTTTTGAGATGGAGCGTAACCGTCTTGGCATGTGCTGACCTCGTCCTGACTACACTCGAAATCAAAGAAGATAAAATTGGCATTCAGCGAGTGAAGGGCGTTGCTCTCATGTAACACATGTGTCCAGGCAAAACGTATTGTTCGCAACTCGAACACATGTATTCCCCACACCTGTGTTGTTCTATCTTCCTGGTAACGCGGTTGACCACCTTATAGCAAATGGAACATTTCCACCATTTCTGACATTGCGAATGGCCACTTTTCTTGGATCCTGCCTTAGCCACTGGTACCTTCTTATGGGCTTGGTAACAGTCGATTGATCGACACTCCATATTACAATCGTTGCATTTCACGGACTGCGTCTTTCGGCACTCTTGGCGTTTGCATATGATGCATGAAGTGTCACACCGGTGTTTTTCCCTCGTGTTATAATGTTTTAAACAGGAGCTGCAGAAATAACGAGCACTGAAAAAAGCGGTAATACTCGTTAAACTGTGGAAGTGCTCGTCATCCACGAGATATATGTATATACACGGTCTTTCGTCCGTGCTCGGAGTGGTGATGAACTTGTTGCCTAATCTGGCACTCACCACCATGATTCGAACACCGAGGACGTCCTCAAAGGCTGGAATGTCGCCCAAACTTGCCGGTCTGTCGAGGGGAACACCCGCCATACGACTGATTGCTTCAGCCATGTCCCTTTGCTCTTTTCGTCCGGATTTTTTAATGTTGTCGTAATGGGTATGTGGCACTTTACGGTGCTCTAAGATGAGCTGAAGATTTGACTTTGATCCTCTTGACTTTGTAATGTCTTTCCACTCGGAAGGAGAACACCGGTTCAGTTTGGCCCAACTAACGCTTATCGCCCTGGCCATACACAGTTTATCGTTATTTACAATTGTAACTATACTTTTCTTCCAGTTTATGGAATTTTTCTTGCCGCTAAGTTTGGTAATTCGACGTCTGGCTCCACCTTTTGGCAAGTCAACTGACCCCACCGTAATGTCGAAACTCTCATCTACAGACAGATTTTGGTGACTATTTAACACCTTTTCAATCGTCTCCAACACTGTGTCCGCGTTAAGCTGGTCCCAAGGTTGAAGAGGTACAACGATTGGGTCGTGCAAATCGTCATGCTGAATGATGACACGTCCCAAATCGTTTCCCGCCAAGTTGCCCCTCGCTTGGTCCAAAACGTCGTCGAACATGTGGTGGAGGCCTTCTCTAATGTCGTTGAGACGTTGACCATGATGTTGATCGTCCACCTGAAAAATTGTAACAAAGTCAATTACTTGAAGAAAAGAAACATTGATTAAAACATGCATGTGTGCATACACGCGCTTATGTATGTGTGAATGTGCATGCTTAATACGCGTATGTATGTATGTATGTATGTATGTATGTATGTATGTATGTATGTATGTATGTATGTATGTATGTATGTGCATGCGTAAATGCATGCATGCACGCATGCATGTGTGTACTTGTATGCGTAATTGCATGCATGCACGCATGTGTGTGTGCGTGTATTTGTGTGTGTAGACTGATGAAAAATCGTAAAAATGCAAACCAGGCGTGGGATGAAATGTATAGACGATAAATTGGTGTTGGTATAGGTGATTTTCATGGCGTTAAATGTATATTTTTAACACATTGTGCATATCTGAACTTAAAGATGTCGGATGTTCTCTTACCTTGACCTCATAGCACGTGTCTACTGCAGCATTTTTTGCGTATGTGCGTTTGGTCTTCTGTCGACAGGTATAATTAAGCCCTGGAGCAGCTGGTGGCGTATCCGGTCTGTGAGACGGTCCTGGCCGTGGCTCATCCCCTCTTCCTCGCTGTAATGTAATATTTGACAATCGTTTATAATGACAAGTAGTTCACTTAAATGGCAAATACAATGATACATTGTTTTTTCCTTATGCAAAATGCTCGAATTTCAGTAACACGAATGTCTATATATATCTTCTTGGTTATTTACATCATAAAAATTAATAATTTATAATGCCTGACACAAAAAAAAAAATGATTAACTTTTCGCAGGGAAACTAACCTGTACAGTTTGTGGGGTATCCGGTATTTGAGACGGTCCAGACTGAGGTTCATCCCCACTTCCATACTGTAAAGAGAACGCAATAGATATTTTTTTATAATTGCGAGTAAACTGACAAACCGACCGATTTTTACTCTACAAAGCGAACACAATGCACGTTTTTAATCGTTAGTATAGATTTTTCTTATTTTCATTTGGAAAATTAAGTTTAATACAGCGTAAATATGCAATACAACAAAAATGCGTGGTCTGTGTGACCAGTCAGTATAAAAACTGAATTCATTGGTTATAAGTTCATACCAAACACGACGAAACGCTAATAAACAAAAGCTAACCTGTACAGGCGGTAGAGTATCCATTCTGTGAGACGGTTCCGGCTGTTCTTCATTCCTACTTTCTTCCTGTAAAATTTCATTATAAGAATTAAGAGCCTCGTAGAACAGCTATATAGCAGATCGAGCTTTAAACAAAACTTCTGTTAAAAACTAAATTTAAAATAATGCTAGTCTATGTATCCAGATGAAAGTTGCAGAATTACATTAATGCTATTTCATGTTGCCAAATTGAAAGGGTCAGGTAGCGGTATGGCGGTATTTCCTGTTCCATAAACATGTTCACCGCTCTTTAAGGATCTATGTTTTATTTTTCATTCATAGGAAACTACTTCATCGCTTCGCAATCAAAAGCCAAACGAAAAATGTAAGGCAAATACGAAAGCATAGGATCATACAAACAAAAGTATTTACGAGTTACTAACCTGTAACGATCGACTCTCTCGGCAATTCGCTGTAGCCATGTCGTTCTCTGTTCGATCTTGTGTCTGTAACCAAATAATAATAATAATAATAATAATAAAAATAATTTGAATCATGCAAATATTAAAACTACTACACTATATGATTTGTTTTTCAACATAATAAAGCATTAAATGCTTCACAAGAATCATGAGATAGTTAGAGCTGTATAATTATCTAAAACATGTACAATAAGAATTGACAAAATGGCGTCAGAAGAATTTTACCTGCGTCAATGGATTCCATTCACCATCATTTATACAGTCTTGAGCCAATGAATCCATTTCGTCGTCAAACTCTAATACCCTGGTTGCCTTTTCGATCTCATCTTTCTCTTCTTGCTCTTTGACAAACTCGAGCGCTAACTCCAAATTGCTGTCATCTTGCGCCTGGTCGAATGTCCGCATCACATTGTCAAGTTGTTCCATAATAAAATCATTGTCATTTTGCGGGTTCCTTAATTGAAACAAGCGCAATCGTACCGCTGGTGTTTCTTGCAAATTCCAAAATACTGCAAACGCGTTTAATTCATCAACATCCGTGAAAGAATTTATTATACTTTCCAACGCTCCGGTATATGTATCCATGTTGATCACTTTATTGGGAATAAAGGCCGTTTACAGACATATGCGATCTTACCTGGCATCAGAAATCAAAACGAGGCTACCCGATATTGATTGGTTAATAATTCTTCTGATAGGCGTGGCTTCCTTGAAATATCCGTTTTCATAGACAATGATTGACAGGTTCTATACTTTGGCGGTAAAAATTGAAGGTGTGCTGATCATGGTCCTATAAAATCGTACATCGTACGTTTATTTTTTGTTCATGAAATTGGCACCCTTTTCATAGAAAATACAAATTCTAAATGACGAAAAAAAATGAAGACGTGCTGATCATAGTCTATAAAAATTGTACATCGTATGTCTATGAAATTGGCATCCTATGATCACAGAAAAATGAGAGATGCATTGAAATATTTGCATCGAAATATTTGATGGGATGAACAAACTAAGACAGTCCAATTAGGAATCGTAAGCAGATTAAAGACGCTTATCGCCACTTCAGACATATTCTGCATAATTTTAAGTCGCTTAATTTATAGATAAACCAAATAACGTCCAATTGCATTATTTCGGACATTGTAGTTAAATTATAATGCAAATAATATTACTGGGGTCTTTGGATATTAATAAGACAATGGTAACATTAGGTCTAATCTTATCAAAAGATGATGTGCAATCGTATTCGAAGGTATTTCTTTTCGTATAAAACGTATCTATAAATGATGTGTGCAAAATATTTAGGTACATGCACTACCGACTTGCGTATTATTTATCACTACTTAGACAATACGAAAAAGTCTCGCATTAAATGCAGTTTCTTTCAGTATAAGATGGTCTTCTTAACTGAAACGGTTTCTTGGTACGACACGGCTATTAACTGGCATCGCAAACCGCCAAATTATAGTTCGATCCTGGATATAATTTTGGCTAAATATGATCAATTATCGCCTCCTTATAAAACGAAGCCGGAGGATCGCGTTTTTGGTTGCATAAAGTATCGGTTTTGACTAAATAATTAATAAGTTCGGCAAAATAATTTCTGCATCTAATTCTGTGCAACCGGGGCAAACGATGACAGACGGTTCAAAAGGGTGCCTTAGATAGCGACCAAAGACAAAATGTGCCTTCCTTAAACGCCGACTATGGTGCTCTAGGTAACCGGTATAAAACGTGCGTGTACTGTACATTAATATATATATATATCGCTAAAAACTGTTCCTGTCATTCTTGTTGGTGCGTACTTACATTTTTCTGTTTTGATATTTTTTTCCTTTTAGGATTGACGCGGCTGTTGTCTGGTTTCGCAGTGAAAGCGCCAAAATAATAGTTATGAACAATTATCGCCTGCTAATATAATGAAGCTGCAAGAGCCTGAGTATCGGTCTTATTATTAATAGGGGTCTTTTTCTGTACAAATCGGCTTAAAATGACATACCCTAAAATGATGTCTCGTCTGTCCATTCTCTTATTCGTATGTTTGTTCGTTCGTTTGTAATGCGGTTTAACGACCCAGCGATCATATTTTCAGTCATGTCGGGACAAGGGGGGGCACCGCTTCCTGGGTTTTAGTCAGTACTCATGAGGCAGTTAATGCTTCTTGCCCGAGGACGCGGAACGGTGACTCAAATGGGGGATCGAACCCCTTATTCGTGATTATGCATTTATGTAAATGAGAGTTTTCTCCGTAATGAACCTTTTTTCGCGATACATGCTACGTGCTGACAACAATTTAGCGGGCACTGATCAGGCTGCGCCTGATCAGACTTCGCATATCCTATAATTTTCGCGCGCGCGTCTTCCCGTGGCGCGGCTCCTTCTCGGCGCTTCGCGCCGAGTCAATATTGATTCGTTCCTGGAATTAATTATAGCCAATTAACGCCTCTACGGCGTTATTATTACGTAATGTTGCGTAATCTTGAATAACTGCCCCCAATGTGGCCCGACTGCTGCTTCCTGGTATTCATGTTGCTGTCTTCTTGCATTTACAAAACAGAAGATTCTTGTTGCAGCAAAATATTTAACATGATTTTATCTTACATTATGACAGTCAATAACACTTTCAAACAAAATGTAAAAGATAATGTCTGAATATGATATTTAATTTGATGTCAATATTTAGTGTGACATTTTGTAATGGGTACCTTTACTCATGCTTCGTCTGCGCAAAATGTTTTGGAATGCAGCAGCTCACAGGGGCACTGCTAGACATTGGTTTCAGTATTTATATGACCATGAAGTCCGTCCTATACTTTCTGCTTGTTTGTGCGTTTGTTTGAATTGATGCTTTACGTCCAAGTCAACAGCTAAGGTTATGTCGGGACGTTGTCTCCACTTTATGGGACTCTTACCCAAAATGAGGATGTCATGACATCCAACAAGTGCTTTAAATATAACCATCCAACAAAACCAAAAGGGCTTATATGTGCAGATGGTTAGACTTGGCAGGCTCAGACCTGAGCGGTTAACCAGTAATCAGATAGCCAGTCAGCATCGTATAAGCTTTGCCTGGAGGCACAAGCAGTCCATCTATTTCTTAAGGCCACAATGGGCGGGGGCCTGAACTATATTTAGATACACAATTGGGGGATATTGAACTTGTTTTGATTTCGTTGCAATGTAGCAACCCTCTATACCCAACAGTCGCATCCACATTTTTCTACTGGATTCAGTTTGCTACAACCATTTCAGCCTACTGCTCACCTTTTAAAACCGACAATGGAAAAGTTTTCATGTCCCTGTATTACTCATAAGTCAAAACAAATGCGATACAATGCCTGCAAATATGCACCCAGATGGCCGGCACCTTTTAGTAAATATTACGACAAAATGGCAGCAATACATTGACACTGGAGGCAATCGTGATTTTGCACACAAAAATGTTTCGTAAACAATCTCCGAAAAATGGGGTTTATTATTTTCAAATGTATGCGAACTTTTGGTAAAGAGGGTTATGCCATTTGGTACTGTACTGTACCTCTACCATATTAAACACACAGTTCGACAGCAGTGATTGCAAGTATTTTCACATTAAATACATTTTCATAAAATGTGATAGTTCGTCTCTCACTAATGAGAAAGACCATCATTATTTCTTGAATAGTGCTGATGTGTGTTGGTGAGTTCTTTGATGGCTGACTAGGCCAATTCTGGCTCTAAACTGTCGGTTGCAAGTAGAGCAAGTCAATGTCATAGAGTCTGATGGTGGCACATTTGTTTTGGCTTTGCGCTCTCTTCGCTTTCTTTCAGCTTCACAGATTCTCTTCTTTTCATAAAGAGCTGCTCCTTTGTTGATGAGACCTCGCCACTTTGATCGCTCCTGTGCAGTCTGTTCCCAGGACCCCATTGGTATTTCGAAATCCTTCAGAGAGGCTTTGAGGGTGTCTTTGTAGCGTTTCTTCTGGCCACCTTGAGAGCGCTTTCCCTCCTGTAGTTCTCCATAGAAAACTTTCTTTGGAAGTCGCGCATCAGGCATTCTTATAACATGGCCAGTCCATCTTAGCTGTGCTAGCTTTAAGACTGTATGCATGCTTTGCATCCCTGCTTTCGTCAGGACCTCTGTGTCTGGAATCTTGTCCTGCCACTTGATTTTTAACAACTTTCTCAAACAGCGTAAGTGGAAATGGTTAAGTCTCTTTGCATGGCGTTGGTATACTGTCCAGGTCTCACATGCATACAAGAGGGTTGGCAGTACCACAGCCTTGTAGACTTTCAGCTTGGTGTCAAGCTTGATTCCATTTCGCTCCCAGACATTTGCACGGAGTCGTCCGAATGCCACACTAGCCTTTGCAATTCTGGCAGTGATCTCATCATCAATATGCACTGCTCTGGAGAGAGTGCTTCCCAGGTAGGTGAACTTGTCAACAACTTTCAGTTTTTGCCCATTCACAGTGATGGTTGGTTCATTATATGGCTTTCCGGCCGCTGGTTGGTGTACAACCTCTGTCTTTTTTGTGCTGATAGTGAGATCATAGTTATCACATGACTGTGAGACTTGATCCATGGCTCTTTGCATTTTTGCCTCTGTGCTGGCATTCTTATCCATATCATCTGCATAGAGGAGCTCATCTAGCACATCAGTCTGGACCTTAGTTTTGGCTTGCAACCTTCTGAGGTTGAATATGTTGCCATCAAAACGGTACCTGATTGGAAAACCAGTGTCACTGTCCTGAAAAGCATCAATAAGCATGGCAGAAAACATCATGCTGAACAGTGTTGGTGCCAGAACACAGCCAAGTTTGACCCCATTTGTTACTTCAAATGGTTCAGAGAACTCTCCATCATTTTGCACACGTGCCTGCATGCCATCATGAAACTGCCGCACCATTGCTATGAATCTGGGTGGACAGCCAAACTTGGACATGATTTTCCAGAGTCCATCACGACTAACAGTGTCAAAAGCTTTGGTGAGGTCAACAAACGTCATGTATAGATCTACATTCTGTTCTTGGCATTTCTCCTGAAGCTGTCTTGCTGTGAATATCATGTCTATTGTCCCTCTGTCTTTTCTGAATCCACATTGACTTTCTGGGATAAGTCCCGTCTGATCAAGATGAACATTCAGACGATTCAACAGAATTTTTGCAAGTATCTTCCCAGCAATTGATAGGAGGGAGATGCCTCTGTGATTGTCACAGACTTGAGGATTTCCTTTCCGCTTGTTTAGGTGGATTATGGATGCATCCTTAAATTCTTGTGGGATAGCCTCCTTTCTCCACATACAGTGAAACAACTCTGTCAGTTTCTCTGCCATGGGTAGCCCCCCAGCCTTGTAAACTTCGGCAGGAATTGCATCTGCACCTGGGGCTTTGCCAGATGATAGTTGTTGAACTGCTTTTCTTGTTTCTGTAACGGTAGGAAATTCATCTAACAGAACATTGCACTCTATCTGTGGAAGTCTGTCGATTGCATCCTCATTGATGCTTGATGGTCGATTAAGCACACTATTGAAGTGTTCTGCCCACCTTTCCAAGATAGCTTCTTTATCTGTGAGAAGAGTGTTTCCATCTGCACTGAGCAATGTGGTGGCTCCAGAACTCTTTGGACCATAAATGGTTTTCAGTGCATCATGAAATTTCTTCATGTCCTTTCTATCCGCAAAAGACTGAATTTCTTCTGTTTTCTTCCTCAGCCAGGAATCTTGCATGTCCCTAAGCTTGGTCTGGACTGTCTTACAAATGTTGCTGTAGGCTGCTTTCTTTGATACTGAGCTAGTATCATCTTGATGTGTCTTGTGCAATCGGTGCTTTTCTTCAAGAAGCCTCTGAATTTCGTCATCATTCTCATCAAACCAGTCTTGATGTTTGCGAGATGGATGGCCTAAGGTGCTTGCAGCTGAAGAAAGAACTGTTTTATGGAAAACTGTCCAGTTTTCTTCGGGGTCCTCTGAACTGAGATTCATTGCATCCAGTTGGTTGCAAATGTCTGTTAAGAAATCTTGTCTCATGCTGTCTTTATTCAGCTTTGAGACATCCAGTCTCTTAGGAACTTTCTTGCCTTGAGGTCGCCTCGCAGGATGTATTCTTAGGTTGAGTTTGCCGACAACCAGTCTATGATCTGTCCAGCAGTCTGCACCACACATAGTCTTTGTCACTTTAACATCCTGCCTGTCTGTTCTCCGCACTATGACATAGTCTATGAGATGCCAGTGTTTGGAACGGGGATGCATCCAGGATGTTTTGTTCCTATTAGGTAGACGGAAGACTGTGTTGGTGATTAGAAGGTCATGTTCAGCACACTTCCTGAGAAGCAAGAGACCATTGCTGTTGCACTTTCCAACCCCTTCTGGACCTATAACTCCTTCCCAGGTCTGGTGGTCTGTACCCACTCTGGCATTAAAGTCGCCAAGAAGGATAAGCTTGTCTGTGCGGGGTGTTGCAGAAATAACATTGTCTAGGTTATCATAGAACTTGTCCTTGACCTCATCTGGATTGGTCATTGTGGGTGCATAAGCACTGACAATAGTTGCATGTTTATTGCCTGACAGAGGAAGTCTCAATGTCATTAGACGGTCATTAATGCCTTTTGGCAATCCTGACAGCTTACCAACAAGTTCTGTTTTGATGGCAAAGCCAACTCCTGCTTCACGCCTCTCTTCACTTTTGCGTCCACTCCAGAAGAAGGTGTATCCAGCACCAACTTCTTTGATCTCCCCAACATCTGCGAACCGAGTCTCACTCAATGCAGCTATCTGTATATCATACCTCCCAAGTTCTCTGCTCACAAGGGCCGTTCTACGCTGTGGTCTATCTGACCCAGCATTGTCCATTAAAGTACGCACATTCCATGCGCCAATCCGTAAGGGAATTACTCTAGCTTTTTTCTTTGTATTTCGACCGCTTAAGGGGATTCCCGCTGATCGCGGTTAACCAGCCAGGGGGTTTGAAGCAGGCAATTGTTTAGGGCACCTTTTCTAGCCCCTTCCCCATGCTACGGGGGTGAGCAGTGCGGTCCTAAATAGGTCTGCTCAGTCGCTCAGCCGACTGCCGAATTCTGCTTACTGCTTCTCCTCACAGAAAGCGACCATTAGAACTGAGCCGCCTGTGTGCAGGTCTGCAACTACAGCTCCCAGTGTGTCCTACACCTGCTGCTTCGCCACTCGCCCATCGCCACAGGACTTTGTAGGTATGTGGGTGCAAGTGTGATAAAATTGTTGTGTATGCAAGTGCTTGTGTGTTGAGAAATAAGATGACATGCGCTATGAAATTGGATTATAGTGAGGAAGAGGTGCGCAACGTCAACCTCACTCTCTAGTCCTCGCCCAGCTGCGCCCAGAGGCAAGACACAGGTCAAGACGTCTGGAGTTGGGTTTGGATGCAGTGGATGACCGTAACATCTTTAGTGCCTTGTCACGCTCTGCATGTTCCACAACATGTTGCTGTAAGAATCCGATGAATGTCAAATATCCTTCAATAATTATTCTTTATCTAAGTATAGAAGAAAAATGTAAGGCGGCCTCTTTCCGTGACTTTCTTTCAGCGTAGTGAAACTTTGAGTGGCAGCACTTAGTGAGACTCTGTTCAGATCAAAGAAGTTGGTGCTGGAAACAACCTTCTCTTGGAGCGGGTGCAAAAGTTAAGAGATGCGTTTTGCCATTAAAAAAGAACTTGTTGGTAACCATAGAATGTTGCAAGTCAAAACTATGGTGCAGACTTATGTGCTAGAGGAGCTCCTCTATGCATATGATGTGAATAAGAATAACCCAGCTCTGATGCAAAAATGCAAAGAGCCATTGATCAAGTCTTACAGCCATGTGATAACGATGACATCACAAAAAGACAGAGGTTGTACACCACACCAACCAGCACCCGGAAAACCGTACAATGAACAACTATCATTGTGAATGAGCAAAAACTGAAAGTTGTTGATAAATTCGCCTAATTGGGAAGCACTCTGTCCAGAGCAGTGAATATTGATGATGAGGGCACTGCCAGATTTGCAAAACCTAGTGTGGCATTCAGAAGACGTCGTGCAAATGTTTGGGAGCGAAATTGAATCAAGCTTGACACCAAACTGAAAGTCTACAAGGCTGTGGTACTGCCAAGCCTCATGTATGCATGTGAGACCTGGACAGTATACCAACGACATGCAATTTCCTCTTAAGCTGTATGAGAAACCTGTTAATATCAAGTGGCAAGACAAGATTCCAGACACAGAGGTCCTGAAGAAAGCAGGGAGGCAAAGCTTGCATACAGTCTTAAAGTTAGCACAGCTAAGCTGGACTGGCCATGCTATAAGAATGCTTGATGAGCGACTTCCAAAGAAAGTTAAAGAGATTTCATGGATTCTCTTAACCATGATAATCAAGCTGATGTTATCGAGGCTTTTAATTCCACATCTAGGTACCTCGATGACCTTTTGAACATTGACAACCCTTATTTTGAAGGTATGGTCAATCAAATTTATCCACCTGAACTTCAGTTGAACAAAGCTAATATCTCAGATACCGAAGCCCCCTTTTTAGATCTACATCTTTCTGTTGCAAATGGATTTGTTTCTTCTAAAATTTATGATAAGCGCGATGACTTTGATTTTGATATAGTAAATTTTCCTTTTTTGGATGGTGACGTTCCTCGTCGTGCTTCTTATGGTGTATACATTTCGCAACTTATTAGGTTTGCTAGAGTCTGCAATCATGTTACAGACTTCAACGCTCGAAATAAATGTTTAACGGCAAAACTTCTCCAACAGGGCTATCGGTATCATAAACTTCGAAAAACCTTTTCTAAATTTTATCGTAGACACTATGAATTGATTTCCAAATATAATGTTGGGTTAAAGACACTTTTAAGTGAGGGCCTTTCGGAACCTGAATTTTATGGTGACTTGGTTTACAAATTAAAGAAACTTAAAGGAATAAATGATTTTTCTCTTCAGTTCGGAAAAATCATAACACGTTACAGACGTATAGGTTATAACTTGAATGTTATGCGACAGTCTGCATGCTTAGTTTTTAACCCAATCATGGTTGATAACTATGCTGCCTTCTTTAATTGCACGCCGGTGGGTCGGGCGTCAGACTCTATGATGGCCCCGACTTAAAGCTATTCATTTTAGTTGGTTGGGGCCGGAGCTTCTTGTCTGTTGCTTGGCCCACCGGGGTCCAACTGGTGTTTTTCTTTTGCTCCGGAGTTAGTAGGTTATTCGGCGCCCAGGGATCTCCATCGTCGGGCAGCTTACTCAATCTGTGAGTCCTGGTTTTTGATTCATCAGGATGTTTATCATGATTTATTTGTTTGTTCTTGATGATTCATTGACTAGTTAGAGATTCACCACGAGGACCGAAGAACTAACTAAATGTTGTGAACCACTGCAGAAGCTGAGGGTGAGGTTAGGTACCTGTAAAACCGGTTTAAGCCCGCCAGTAACTTTGTGTTACTGATCGTTCCAAGTCGATACTTCTGTAGTGGTTCTTTTTGTTTTATGTCTTGGTGTTTAAAATTTTTTGTGCTGTTGGCGCCTTATGTATGTTTTCATATTTTTAGTTAAGTTAAGGTAACTGAGTGGCCACCTATTGGGAAAATAGCTGCTCATTCGGCTTACGATATGTTTCATGGTATAAGTACCTGATTGTTAGTTTGGTTTTTCCCACCTCGGTTTTTGGAGTGGGAATCTTTTTCTGATTGCGCCTTTTCCTGATCTTTGCCTACTTGTACCTTTCCATGGAGAATTTCAGGAAGCAAAGCGCTTTCAAGGTGGCCAGAAGAAACGCTACAATGACACCCACAAAGGCTCTCTGAAGGATTTCGACATACCAATAGGGTCTTTGGAACAGACTGTACAGGGACTGCACAGGAGCGATCACAGTGGCGAGGTCTCACCAACAAAGCAGCAACTCTCTTTGAAGAAAAGAGAATCTGTGAAGATGAAAGAAAGCACAGATTTATAACGCAAAGCCAATACCAATGGGCCACTAGCAGATTCCATGAGATTAACATGCTCTAATTGCAACCGACAAATTAGAGCTAGATCTGGCCTAGTCAACCATCAAACATGTCACAGAACTCACCAACACACATGAACCCTTTTCAACAAATAATTCATTCTAATTACTGGGAGAGACGAATTAACTTTCTTTCTCCAGGATTCACCATTTTTGCATTATCTGCTGGTTCCCATCTCACCAAAAATTAATATTGGAAATACAGGTAACCAAAACCACATTGACCTTGAGGTCAGGGTGGTTCTGGTTACCTGTTTTTCCAATATTGATTATTTAGAAGCTGGAAACCAGTCGATAATGCAAAATGGTCAATACTGAGTCGATCAATTTCTGATCAACGACCACATTACCTTACCTCTGATATAGGATACGAGTTGACCAAAACAGGTACGATGTAAAACAAACAGGTGAGATTCGACCAAAAACTAGGTAAGAGATGACAAAAATGGGTACGAGTTGGGTAGCGCACTTGGGTACAAGTTGACTCGGGTAAGAGTTGTCCAGGAACCGGTAATCCATTCCGATTCGGATCGACTCATGACAACCGGAAGTTAAAAATTATTTCGAAAGGTAAACAATAATTGTTACAATTTTTCCCGATATTTCCGAATTCCACTGTTTTCAGGCGATTGCAAATAAGCTGACGGCGTTCTTTCTTTCTCCATTAAGGCTTCATAAGCTTCTTTTAATTTCAGTATCTTACTTTCAACTGATCTGTTCGTTGAGCAGTTTTCTTGTATTGTTTACCCAAAGGATTAAGATTTGATTGAAATTCCTTGGCAGTACACTCTTGATCCACATATTTTTGTTTGCAGTCATAAATAAAATAACTGGTAATTAAGGTAACTTACTTAGAAGATAAAAGATGTGCCATGGGCTAGTGGTAGTGTAGGGTCCCATTTGGAGAGTGCAGGCCACAAGCGTGGGGTATGAAAGGCCCTGCCGAGACGAGCTGTAAGAAAGACCCTGCCGAGCCAGGTTTTTGACTTGTAATCGCCAATTAAACTTAAAATACTAAAAATGAATGGTTTCATGTGTTGAAACATAAAATCACTCAGGTGTTAAAGATATTGTTCCATCATGATTGATTTGAAAACAAAATTTGATGGCATTTTTCAATTTGACTGATTACAAAAGCTGAGATTTTCTATCAAATCCAATAAATTTGGTAAATTAACATAACTGAGTTTATGTTAACTGTTTGCAATCGTACAAAATCATTTCAAATGCTATTATACAAAATACCATTCTGTATATTATTTTCCATGAAGATATCAAGTGTTTAGCAATAATTAGTCAAAAACCTTGCTCGATCAACATACTGAACTCGGCTCGGCATGGTGTTTAATACCGCACCGGCCACAAGGGGTGCCATGGGCTCATGGTAGTGTAGGATCCTGGTTGGAGAGGGCAGGCCCCAGGTTGTACGGGATTTTGCATGAAAAATTGAAACACAAGCTACATATTATTTTTTTGTATTGTGTACTGAGTTCATCAATTTCTGATGATTACCTTGGGAGCTGTGGAACTGTGACTTGCCCATCCGAACCCCCTGGTGAAATAATGTCATTTGGCGTGTCACCAGTAAACTATTCAGATTCAGAACGAAAGGCGCCCAACCCCGGCTAAGGATCTAATTTGCCTAAAAATCATGACCTTTCCCCAATTTTATGAACAACTGTGTGCTCTGTCCCAATTTCATTGGTGCCAAAACTTTTCCAAAATTGTGAATAAAGCCTTGAATAAAGCCTTGATTCAGCTTCTAAATCTGGCAACGAATCTTTTATTAAAATTAAACGATACCATATTCGTTCTATTTCAGTAGCGCACATGCTCCAATAACGCACACTGCCAGAGTAGCATATTGTTATTCTATACAATTTTCACACATTACTGCATTCGCTGCATTAAAACTTGTCCTTAAATGATCCAATCCATAGACGACGATTGGAACACTTCAATGAAGACATCATTGATATTTTCGGTATGGTATCAGGGATAATTCTGGAAGGGGCCCTGTGCTAAAAGGCCCTTAATTTTTCAAGAAGGCCCCTTCTATAGAAAGGTATGGGTCGTTTTCACAATGTAACTGTATCATCAGTGAGGGAGTTGTTGTTTTGGCCCAATAATGTTAAAGAAATTTGTAAAAAAGGCCCATCGTGTTTGCAGGCCAGAATTATCCCTGTGGTACTTGCAGCATTATAAATTAATGTGTTGTTTTAGTTCATAATGTGCAGTAATTATTAAATAAGAACGAAATTTTGTTACATTACCTTTTAGTTACTTTGGAAAGTAAAGGTCACTGTGTGCATATCAGAATAAATACAGTAATTAGAAGTGATTCATAACGTTGTGTACATGTTTGTACAAAACTTATCTATCTTTCAGCTGATTGGCTAAAATGGGAGCCAAGCCTCAGGTCATTGTTGGCCTAATCGTGGCCGGCGTTATATGTCTGGCTATTATTATACTGGTCGCCATATCCTTAAAGAAATTGTCCTCTGACCAGAGTAAGAAATTTGGTTGGATGTTGTCTTTCTATATTGAAAGCAAGATGAGAGTGGGTATTTGCTAATACATTAATATAAATAAGTATACATTTTTTTATAAAAAATACATTTTCGTATGTCATCACAAAAACATGTCCATGTAATGTACACCCCCTTGAATCCCACTTTCATATAGCAAAACTTTGGTAGGCACGAGTATACCTAGTTTTATTATTTTTGCTCCAAAACATAGATTGTGGGTACTCGTTAGAACCGCCTCAGCGAGGCGGTTCTAATGTGTACCCACAATCTATTTTTTGAGCAAAAATAAGAAAAATATCAAAATTTTTCTATTTTACAACTTTAAAAAATTTCTGTATATTGCATGGGCAGGTTTTCGTAATGTTGACACTCAAGAACATGTTTATGGGAACATGTGGCCTTGAGGTAGGGCGTCAGACTCCAAACTGAGTGTTACTGGGTTCAAACCTTACTAGGGCTCCAGGTTTTTTTGTCTTTCAGCAGGACACATTGCATTACGAAAACTTGCCCATACAATATATAAAGATTTTCTTCAGCTTTCAAAATTGAAAATTTTGTTGGAAAATTTTGAAATTTTTACCATAATTGCTCAAAACATTGATTATGGGGACACATAAGAACCGCCTCGCAGAGGCGGTTCTAATGTGTACCCACAATCTATTTTTTGAACAAAATTAAGAAACATATCAAAATTAATCTACAGAAATTTTCAATTTTTTTTTTGAAAAGAATCTCTGTATATTGCATGGGCAAGTTTTCATCATTGTGTCAACAACTACTCACTTTCATTGAGTTTTATTCTGTAATTGTTCACTTCAGCCTCTTTAACACATTTTATTACAGTGTGGTTTTGGATATAACACTCCTCAGCCTCTTTAACACATTTCATTACAGTGTGGTTTTGGATATAACATTGACCATTATTTTTGGTGCACCCAAAATGGACATTTTAGACTTACTTTGCTTTACATTCTCACATTTTACAGTGTACTCTTTAACACTCTGATTGGGTAGCTAACATGGAAATTGCCTTGGACCTCAACGATAGTTTTAACTCGTATAACTAAGCCTGGCATCATATCTGTGGAACATATGTGCAAACAGTATAACCCCAGATAGGACGCTGCATTTAGCTACGCTGTTTGCTTAGAGTGTTTTTAGAAAGAAATAAAAAAAAATTAAGAATCATTCCAAATTCTCATAAAAATTAAAGTGGACTCATCCAAATGGTAATGATGGGCAAGTGTAATAAATGGGTTAAAGAGGTCATGGTGTAGTTTCTATCTGCTGTCTGTGGTTGATTTATTCTCACTGTTGTGTGTGATATTTTCAGTTTGTAGAGATAGAACATGGGGAAGCCACAGATTATTGTCGGTCTGATAGTGGCCGGGGTAGTCATTCTCGTGGTTATCATATTGGTAGCCGTGTCCCTGAAGAAATTGGCCTCTGATGAGAGTAAGTCCTCGCACTTTATGATGAAATTTATAGTTTTAGCTTTCACTAGATGATAAAAAACTAGGGATGTCAACGAATGCCAAATTTGGTATTCGAATATTCGCATAGGATATTGGAATATTCGAATGATATACACATCTTTGCCCAATAGACCCATTACGATTTCTTACTTGGTGGTACATGTATTGAAAATATGATGTATATGCATGGTATCGTGTCTGGGCTATACCAATGGCACCATGTAAGAAAATCAACAAATTTTGCACAGAAAACTAGACAATCTGCAAGTGTTTAATAATGACAAATCTCTGGGGTTCTGTCTGAGAAAGCAAGGACACACCATTATTGTCAAGCCAAGATTAAGTTCTGCATGCATGTCGTTGATATCCGCCACCAAGAATGCTTAGAGTCTATTGTAATCGTGTGGCCTACATGTACTTTGTGAAAGGTCTCTTGTAACTGTGTTGTTCCTAAAGGATTGAGTTGTCAATCTATCCAGCCATCTTTAGTTTTCACATGACACAGCTCAAATTGTAGGACTTTCTGAAAAATTCACACCTTAAAAACATTTATTGAAAGCAAGCAATGCTTTCTTCTCAACTTGAATCAACAAAGTGTCACTTGAATCAACAAAGTGTCACTTGAATCAACAAAGTGTCAAACTGTTAATTGAGCAATCTCGGTTTGCAAGTGTGTTAAAATGTTGACCATCCGACAAGCAGGATTACTGGTCATATTATTTTTCGACCTTTGGTCTTAAATTTGAGTCCTCCTTTAAACTGATACATGACAATATTGCAGGTTAGAAAATTATGCGAATATTCGAATCCAGAAATCGCATTCGAATATACGTATGATATGCGAATATTCGAACATTCAAATATTCGTTGACATCCCTATAAAAAACATTAGACCTGCAGTGCCATGATAATTGCTGGAGACTTAAGATTAAGGTTCATGAAGAATCAAACTACAATGTATAATTTATGTGAGGAAATTTATATGATCTGTTGCTAATCTATAATATCACCTGGCATTCTGGGGGCTGACAGTTTTCTGCATAGTATTTCATGCATTAAGCACTAGTAACCAAAAGGCCCGGGGAAGGGCGTGGGATAGCCGTGGAAGTGAGAGGGGCTTTGACGAAAGTTTTGCCACGACAGTGCTGGGGAAATACCCAGGGTTTGCTTTATGTATGCAAAAAGGGCCGTGAATGAAAAGATTGCAGGCTGCTGGGGAAAACAGCAGTGGTTTTACCAACGAGCAGTCCCCACAGGGTGCAGCGGGGATTTGCTGGACCAAAAGTTAAAGTCCCTGCTATTCCCCGGGCCTGTGGCCCATGGTTACAAATGACTAGTGCATTAGTATTACTGGTAAGTTTTTATTGTATATTTTGATACTGTCACATAGTAACTGTAGTGTAGTGTAGACTTTACTTAACATTTTGTTTTAATTTCATTATTTAGTATTACAAGATTTTTATGTAATTTTATTCATTGATGCATATCATGAACTGTACAACATTTCTTTAACGGAATAAGATCAAAAACCTATAAATCTTCTTTTATATAAAGGCTCAGAGCAGTTTATGACATTTTTTACGCAAATTTACAAAAATAATGAGACAATTGTAAAGTTTTGCAAATGTTGATGGCTTAACCTATAGATACAGTGGTGTTATGGCTAAAAACCCACTTTTGCACAGTTCGCGTTGATCACTTGTGATTTTTCGCGGCGAAAGCACCGCGAAATTTCACCGGCCAAGGGAAAATTTAAACGTTTATTCGGTTAATTTTTTCGCCGCGAAAATCCGATTTTCGCGGTGAAATTTCGTCGTGTTCCGCGGCGAAATTAGTTTTTTAACGTTTACAACAGGTAAGTTAAAAGTTCCTATTTCGCCGCGAAACACGGCGAAATACCTGTAAATGTTAACATAAAATTATTTATTTTTTAATTTAATGACCACACTATGATTCATCTGTTCCATGTTTAGGTCGTTATTTACGTGCACATAATAATATGTACGATTATGCATGTATAGAAATGAAAAACATGCATAACGCGACTTTTCCATTGGTATTACGTATGTGGTACGATAGCGAAATAACGGATAGATGAAAATATTTATAATGTAATGTGCCAGCTCGTTGAATCTAACTTTGTTGTTTGTTTGTTTGAATAGATGCTTTACGTTCCAATCAACAGCAATGGTCATATCGGGACGCTGCCTCCATTTTATGGGACGTCATGATATCTAACAAATGTTTGAAATATAACGATCCCTCTAAGCCAATACTGCTTATACGAGGTATGGCAGAAAAGTTCGTAGACACTTCAGCTATCAGAAAAAGTAACGCGTTGTTGAAGAAGCGTTTTGCATAATTTCAAGCAGCAATATCTTATGACTACATTTCAGAAATTTTGTGCAATTTGAAGTAATAACACGCTTGGTATGGCCACTTTTCTGCTTGAGGGTAGGCCGTGCGGGGCAGGTGTCAAAACGTGATTATTAAAAATGTGATGATTTCCACATTCTGTTTTTGCTTGTGAAACGGCACGGAAGTGTGCTGTAACGTTAAAATATTTTGAAAGAATGTTCAATCAACGACGTTTTCTGAATGTTTGGGCCTTCGCGGCAGTACAGTTTGATATCTGTGAATAAAATTTCAGATGCAGTCCGAAAAAATTGTTTGAAAAAATGGCGTAATTTTGACGTCAGAGAACAACCGATAACCATAAATTTGTGTGCTTTTGTTATGGAAATGGCCAACAAACACGATGTAAATGATATAAACAACAACATAAAAGCTTTCAGCTTGTCTGGTACTAGTTTACAAGTGGCAGAGATGGTTTTTGGATGCTCGATAGATCATCTAAGATGATAAAGGGCGGCGGAAGGGCACTCGTCTTACATTCTCAGCGAATGAAAATGGTTTCGTATGTTCAATCGGTCATCAGAGAACCTGGGGACAGTTGGCACAGATCTGCATTTGACAGCTGGATACACATAATAAAATTGTACCGATATCAAAGGACCCTATGTGGAATAACTCTGAAACATCGGTTAAACTTGTTACAAATATATAAAGCACTGACAGCAATAAACTTAAAGTAACGTCACTGAGACGTTGACCCTTGCCCCGCTCCCGGTTAGGGAGGTGCACATAAAAGGCTGTAGAAGATGTCATGTTGGCCAGATTTTCATAAAATTTGGTCTGTTTGCTCATGAAATATTTTTGCAAACCCAGATATATTCATTTTGACTGAATTATTTTTCCTGTTGAAAATACTAATGGTGTCTAGGAACTTTCCTGCCATACCTCGTATGTATGGATGGTTTTACTTGAAACCCTTTTTCTTTAGGCAGGCACAGACCTGAGCGGTAAACCAGTAATCAGATGATCAGTCAATAGCGTATAAGTTTGCCTGGAGGCACAAGCAGCCTATATAATTTTTTAGGTCCCAATGGGCAGGGGCCATCAAGTTTTGTGCCTTGTTTTGTAGCACAAACATTGTCTAAAGGGTAATGCTAAATAAACAGTTAGATTCCTTGCTTTCTTTTTTGTAAATGTTCCTCAATTGCTTCCCTTTATAGCGATTAAGGTGTGAACTACGATAACTTAATTTGAGCTCAGCCATGTAAAAACGACAAAACAAAAAGAGGCATATTGACATTAGGGCTTGCTGGTTACCACTCTGATCACCCTCTATGAATGCCAGCACAACATTGCAATCATATTGATTGATAAATGCCTTATACTTGCCTTGTAAAAGTACAACTAGTGAAGATCAGTTTAACAGTCAACAGTCCCATGGTGACAACTATTTCAGGGTAATACATGTATACCTGTTTTGCTCAAGTACGAAACCCAACGAATACAGGAATCGAACACATGACATTTTGATTCCGGTCAGTTCCTTTAATCCACCACTAGGCTTCTGCGCTCAACTTTGTTCTTATTAATCTAATGCGGCATGCGCTCATATTGCCACGGTAAGTACACAGCCCTTACTGTATATATGTGTTCAAAATCAACTGAAAACTTTATATACTGACGTCAGTACTTTGTTTTAAACACAGTGTCCTCCCTTTTCTAGTGTATTTGCCTTGTATACAAAGAGGTTTTGTCATTCGATATGCATGTACGTGTTCCAAGCCATCCGTAAATGTGGATTTTGGAATGAACACAACACGCTGTTTAACTCAAAACGGTTGCAAAAATCGACAATTTCGACACAATTTTGTTTATGTACGTAGTTGTATTGCTCGTATTCGACCGAATATCGTATCGATCAGGTGAAGGTCGTATGCGACCAAATGTTTCGACTAATTCAAAATTGATTTCAACGAAACGGCGTCCACTTGACGTAATCGAAAATCATTGATGCTTTAAGCAGTGTCATAAACCACAGGCGATTAAATGTCTAAAACAGAGTTGAAGCCGATTGCTTCATCTTGTTGAATCCAAAGACTTGTATAAATAATAGGGTTGGGATCGCGGTGGCATAATTCTACTGAATCCAATCGAGAGGTCCTGAGTTCGATCCGCACTGGCGACACCGTGTTGTGTCCTTGAGCAAGGCACATTGACTACCCAATGTACTTCTTAATACCCAGTAAACGGTAGCCCCGTCCAGATATGACTAAAACATTGGTGACTGGGACGTTCAGCCTCAATACAAACAAACAAATATATGGAAATTATACCATGAAAATTGCTTACGCCGCTATGAGCTTTTTTCTGTTAATTAAGCTAGATAATAGGATCTAATATCATCAGGTAAGTCTGATTAATCTGAAAAAGAAGCATGAAAATAAACACAAAGCCGATAATCAGGGCCTCAGAAACTTCAAGGTAGTTAAGACACGAATAAATTACGATAATTATACAAAATTGAAAAGAAGGCAAAATATTTTTACGACTTGAAAATTAATAGATGCATACAAATTAAAGAAATTTAAACAATTTAACTGTTGTGACTGTCGGGACTAAAAGGATAATTATACAAAATTGTGACGCAAACAAAATATTGATACAACTTGAAGTGAAATAAAAACATCCAATCTAAAATTATATTTAAACAACAATTTTTTCGCCGCGAAACACCGCGAAACGCCGGTCAATTAAGTTTTATGCGTAATGACAGGTATACATTTTTCGCAGTGTTCCGCCGCGAAATTTCGCCGCGAAATCTAGAATTTCGCGGCAGAATTTCGCGGCGAAATTCCGCGCTGGCTTTTATTTTACACACAATTTCGCCGCGTAATTTTACAATTAGCCGTTTACAAATTAGCCGTTCAAACGGCTAATTTGGGTTTTTAGCCATAACACCACTGTACAGCGCTTTTGTTTTCACTACACGGATAGTACAATTTCTCTACTTTCTAATTCCAAAATTTCCAGGGCCTCTAACCATCCCACTAACTGTACAGCCATCTAACTGTACAGCTGGTTTGTGTCGGACTTGGTCTGACCCCAAATTGTTGGTTTTCTCACGCAAGGCTCAGTTGTATTTTCTGAAGTGCAGTTGAAGTTATCACACTGGTGCCATATGAGCCGCAACGCGAGAAAACCAGTCTTCGGGGTTTCCAACCAGGTAGGACACAAACCAAGTTGTACAAGCACAGAAGCAGGCTGGAAGCTTGAAATTTTGGATATAAGTAGAAGAGGGGTCTACTAACCTTGTAGCGAAAACAAAGGTGCTGATCAGCTGTGCAGTTTCTGCACAGCTGATCTGCCTCTTTGTTTTCGCATAGGCAAAATCCTGTTTTCTTACAGCTCATATGTTCCGGTTTTGCATTTGAATGTCCTGCACTATGTTAGTTACTGGAACTAGGATGGTTAAGCCTTAAAAATTCAGAGGTTAAAATAACTGACCTTCCAGATATGTATACAATGAAGCGAAGCGCTATGACCTAGTGGTAGAAAGTCAGTCTCCAGCATAAGAGGACTGTGGTTAAATACCTTTCCTATAATTGTGATCATTGAAATTTCAATGAAAATAGCACTGAAATTTCATTGATGTTTCACTGAAATTTCATTGGAATATAATTATCACTGATACTTGAAACTTGAAATTTCATTGAAAACTTATTCACAGCATCAGGAAAACATGTCCGTGTAATGTTAACCCCCTTAAACCCCACTAAACTGGGGTATGCAGGGGTATACCTATTTTTCTTATTTTTGCTCCAAAACATAGATTGTGGGTACTCATTAGAACCGCCACACCGAGGCAGTTCTAACATGTGCCCACAATCTATATTTTGAGCAAAAAAAGGAAAAATATCAATTTTTTTCTACTGAAAATTTTCATTTTTTACAACTTTAAAAATCTCTGTATATTGCATGGGCATGTTTTCGTAATGGAAATTTTTGTGATATTTCAATGAAAATAAGGGTTTCATTGCAATTTACTGAAATATTGAAATTTCAATGATATTTCACCCATATTTTCTGTATTGATGTTATAAGCACTCAGAAAGCATTGGCTCCATCTGCACATTACTGAAAAATTGCTGGCTGCAATGTTTAAAGGCTTAACAATAAAAACAGTAATAAAAAATAAAACTACATGTACCTTTCACACACACAAAAAAAAATTCAGTTAGTATTGGCTACGTTTCTATGAAAAAAAGCATGCAATCTCTTCCTAATGCATCTAATTTTTAGTGCAAATTCGAAATAAAGCTATGAAATTACATCTTCTATGAGAGTTTTTTTTGTATATTACAATCAATATTGGTTTATAATTTAAGCAATTGACATAACATGTACTACTTTACCAACAATTTATGTTTTGAGCAAAAATAAGAAAAATATTGAAAACTTCTATTGTTTTAATTTTTACAATCTAGGAAAAATTTGTTTATTCAATGGGCATGTCCTAGTAATGATGTATTTTACAGTTGATATTGGCTTATAATTTAAGAAATTGACATATTTTTGTGTATTTTTCCAGTCGGTATAGCCTATGACACAATCAACAAGGACCTATCTTCTGAAACCAAGACAGAGGGATTACACAACGGGCCACCTGGTTTTGAGTTCATTATCTTTCCAAGCGTGTTCAAAACTCTCAAATTTAGTTTAGAGGTAAGACATACTCTGTTTAATGTTCATGAAACACATAGTTGGTGTAAAATTCTCAAAACTTGGAGTGATTGAGAACTTTATTTAGACTATGAAATAATTATCAACATTTGTTAATACTACTGTGTCTTAATAAAGATGATGTCATACATGTAATCAACTTGGATGCAACCTACATTGCAAGGCAAAACCAAAGTTCCTATCCTTCAACGAATAAAAAGCCTTCTGTATTTAAATTAATTATCAATATTAATTTTGTTTACATTACAGTGTCTAAATAAAGATGGTGTTATAATCAACCTGGATGTGACCTACCAATATAAGGCCAAACCTAAGTTCCTTCGAGACATTATTTTGGATTTCAAGGACTTTGACGGCTATCAGTCAGTCTTGACCCAAGTGGGTAAGTAATACTGGCTGAACATTAGGAAATTACGCCCATGTAATAAACAGATATTTTTTGAGCTTTAAAAATTGAAAATTTTCAGTTGAAAAATTTTGATATTTTTCTTATTTTTGGTCAAAACATAGATTGTGGGTACAAGTTAGAAACGTCTCGCCGAGGCGGTTTTAATGAGTACCCACAATTTATGTTTCAGAGCAAAAATAAGAAAAGTAGGTATAAGCCTGCATACCCCAGTTTTACTAAATAAAAGTGGGGTTTAAGGGCATATTTATTGCACAGACATTTTTTCGTGATGTTAAGAAACAGCAATCATTGTTTTTCATTTAGGTGAGAGTGCCCTCCATGAAGCATGTAGTTACTTTGACACTGCCCAGTTCCAGTCAGAGAGAGGAAAATTCCAGGAAAAAGTTCGGGAAAAGGTCATTGAGAAGTATGAGAATCTCCACGCCAACATCACAGATCTACAGGTAATGCATTTGAGCCTGTGTGTAAGAAAACCAACAATTTGGGTTCTGACCAGGTCTGACACAAACCGGGCTGTACAGTCACAGAAGACGGTTAGAGGCTGGAGATTTTGGATATAGAAAGTAGAGGAATTGTACTATCTACGAGGGATTATCAAAAATTACGTGGACTTTTCCCATAACTTGACAACGGTTCTGGCAAACATATTCAAATTTCAGCTGACGATAAACTAGCTTAACTCCACTAGATTCTGAAAGTTTGGTTAATCTAAAATGTTTAATTACCATTTAGTGGTGTTTTTTCTTACCCCACCCTCCCCAGCACGGAGCACGTCAGAAATGACGTTACGTTTGGCACAGCAGTATCGCATTTCTTTTGCGTTTTCTTAAAAATGGTTTTGCAGATGACTGCCAAACATGCAATGTGTCTTAATGAATCCATAACAAAATAATTTATGCTTGCTCAAAAACATTGGTGGACCGGTTGTGCACCTACGTTGTTTTGCTTTAGCATACATGTTTGCTTTTTTCATAATGTTTAAGCGATTTCTGAATTTCATGCAACACAAATCAACCGGCAATATTGTACAATTCCCATTTGAAACTAATCCTAATTTCTTATTTGCCGGTAAAACTTCAAGGTCCTTCAATAAAGCATTACAAATGAAACATTGCGTGCACTTATGAACAAATAAGACCCAAATAAATATCAAAATTCATATCCGTCATTGAAAATGTTCTAACGTCTAAATCATAATGCTAAAAGTCAGCATCCTTATGCCCAGTCCAAATTTATTCTCAAATCAAGGCAATACAATAAACATTTTATACAGATTGGTAATTTAAACCATGCTCCAATAGTTAAACAATCTTTAATCATACTTTAAGAAGTAAAACTGTAAAAATCAGTAGCCCTAAAAAGCAAATTTTGTGGTTTAAAATCAGTGTTTTTGCGTTGACGTCACTGACGTCATCGGAGTGCTCCATGGTGGCGAAGGTAGGTGTTTTCATTTCACAATATTTTTGTAACGGATAAAGGGATTGTGATGAAATTTTGCACACTACTGCATATTACATGGGTCCATGTGGACTGAAAGTTTGAGTGGAATCGAGTCATATAGTCGGAAGTTATGAGAAAAGTCCACGTAATTTTTGATAATCCCACGTATGTAGCAAAAACAAAGGCGCAGATCAGCTTCACAGTAACTGCGAAGCTGATCTGCGCCTTTGTTTTCGCCTATGCAGATAATTGGTTTTTCCATGGGACGGCTCATTTTCAAAAACATGCCTTTGCAATACACAGTATTTTTTCAGCTGTGAAGAATGATAATTTTCAGGCGAAGCATATAAGAATCGTACATGTTTGTCAGGAACGGATTTATAGATCTGTCCTGAGGGTCACTTTGGTGTCACAAGGCTCACCGAGTGATGCCAAACAGTGACCGGAGGGACAGATTTGTCTATCAGTACCTTACATGCTTGATGGATTCTTTTTCTTGCACATCTTTTTGTTGCGACACATGATTTTCTTAATACCATTTATTTTGAAAAAAATTGCAATCCTGTCCGCCATTTTGAAATAGAATGTCTCATATGTTATCTTGATGTGTGTCCCTTCCTTTACAACCAAAAAAGGGAACACATGAATGCAGGGTCAGACAACCAGGGGTAGATAAGAATTTCAACCTATGGCCATATTTTCTCGCCAGGTGTGCAAGAATTATTATTATCACATGCCAAGAAAACTGTTGTTTTTGCATCACTTGTAGAATTTAAGACTGCATGCTCATAGTCTTATTCAGCATTTCTATGAAACTCGAGAATAATGTAGCTCAAACTACGAAGGGTGTTCAAAAAGTTCGCGGAAAAGTGCCAGTATGTCCTTATTTTGCAAATTAGCTGAATTTAACTTGTATAGTTATATAGACTAACATAATTTGTACATATACATCTAATTTTGCTGCTCGGGCATGAATACAATGTTAACAGTGGTTGCTTTTAGAAATTATAAATAACGATTACTGGCTCACTTTTGTTCTTCTTTACAAAAAGTCAGTGTTTAATGATGACGTTGCATTTGATAGTTTGACATGCTATTTTCCCAAAACTTTGTATTTGTAAAGTTCAATTTGTTGGTGGTTTGCACATGATGACATATAAGTGTAAGACATCATTTAGGCATAAAACAGCCATATTATTTAATGAGTATGCACGGGGAACAACAGTGTTCAACTAGAATTGTCAGAGGATCTGACTATAGCCCCGCTTCTGAGCTTTTTGCCAGGGTAAGGAAAACAATGGCGGGCAACAATCCCAAGCTAGATCTTATTAATACAGATGCACATAAAAAGATTGGTCAGATTCTGTCAATTTGTTCTCAAGGTATTGTGCGGAAACAAAATTCTGAGTCAATCAAGGGCCAAAACTCTGTCAAAAGTTAGCAAAAAATGACAGGCAACAATCCCAAGCTAGATCTTGTCAATATAAACTTTATTTATTTTACTTCAATTACACAGAAAGCTCGTTGAACTTATATACGCGTTCTTGAAGGCGCGGATGTTGGCGTTATGTGGTCAAACGTGGTGGAGGAAACCGGAGAACCCGGGGAAAACCACCGAACCTGGACGGGCGACCACTACCCTGCCACATGCCTTGACCCGGATTCGAACCCGGATCGCCGTGGTGACAAGCGAGTGCGTTATCCACTACGCTATCCAGGCCCCTCTTGTCAATATTAATGTGCATACAAATTTTGGTCAGATTCTGTCAAATCGTTCTCAAGATATTGAGTGGAAACAAAATTCTGATGTCAATCAAGGGCCGTGACTCCATCAAAATTTTGCGAAAAAATGACGGGCAACAATCCCAAGCGAGATCTTGTCAATGCTGATGTGCATACAAAATTTGGTCAGATTCTGTCAATTCTTTCTCAAAATATTGAACGGAAACAAAATTCTGACATAAATCAAGGGCCATAACTCTCTCAAAAATTTGCTAAAAGTGACAGGCAACAATCCCAAGCTAGATCTTGTCAATGTTGACGTGCATACAAATTTTGGTCACATTCTGTCAATTTGTTCTCAAGATATTGAGCGGAAACGAAATTCTGATGTCAATCAAGGGCCGTAACTCTGTCAAAATTTTGCAAAAAATGAAGGGCAACAATCCCAAGCTAGATCTTGTCAATGTTGATGTGCATACAAATTTTGGTCAGATTTTGTAAATTCACTCTCAAAATATTGAGCGGAAAGTATATTTTGACATCAATCAAGGGTCGTAACTCCGTCAAAATTATGCAAAAATTAACAGGCAACAATCCCAAGCTAGATCTTGTTAGTGTTGATGTGCATACAAAATTTGGTCACATTCTGTTAATTTGTTCTAAAGATATTGAGCGGAAACGAAATTCTGACGTCAATCAAGGGCCGTAACTCCGTCAAAATTTTGTGAAAAATGAAGGGCAACAATCCCAAGCTAGATCTTGTCAATGTTGATATGCATACAAATTTTGGTCAGATTTTGTAAATTCACTCTCAAAATATTGAGCGAAAACTATATTTTGACATCAATCAAGGGTCGTAACTCCGTCAAAATTATGCAAAAATTAACAGGCAACAATCCCAAGCTAGATCTTGTTAGTGTTGATGTGCATACAAAATTTGGTCAAATTCTATCAATTGGTTCTCAAGATATTGAGCGGAAACGAAATTCTGATGTCAATCAAGGGCCGCAACTCCGTCAATATTTTGCGAAAAAAGATGGGCAACAATCCCAAGCTAGATCTTGTCTATGCTGATGTGCATACAAAATTTGGTCAGATTTTGTCAATTTGTTCTCAAGATATTGAGCGGAAACAAAATTCTGACATAAATCAAGGCCCATAACTCCATCAAAATTTTGCGAAAAATGACGGGCAACAATCCCAAGCTAGATCTTGTCAATGTTGATGTGCATACAAAATTTGGTCAGATTCTGTCAATTCGTTCTCAAGATATTGAGCGGAAACAAAATTCTGACGTCAGTCAAGGGCCATAACTCCATCAAAATTTTGCGAAAAATGACGGGCGACAATCCCTAGCTAGATCATGTCTATGTTGATGTGCATACAAAATTTGGTCAGATTCTGTCCATTCGTTCTCAAGATATTGAGCGGAAGCGAAATTCTGACATCAATATAGGGTCATCCAAGGGCAATAACTCTTCTGCAAATTTGGGGAAAACAACATGCATTGATACATAAGTAGATATTGTCAATATTGATGCTTATGCCAAATTTGGTTAAAGTCTAACAACTGGTTCTCAAGTTATAAGTGGTAACAGAATTATGGACGGAATAACGGAAGGACGGAATAACGGAAGGACAGAACAACGGAAGGACAGGGTGAATCCAGTATAGCCCCACTTTTTCAAAGCGGGGCTATAATAAATTATGTGTTTTGAACAGATTAAAAAAAAAAAAAAAGAAAAAAACACTGCTAAGAGCAGAAAATGCATATGACGACAAGGAAATTATGAAAACCCCAATTTACAAGTAGTATGCATAATTTCTACATGGCCAGAAAAGCATCCATGTCAACTCGTGCAGTGTATTGTCAAATAACGTCATAATGTCTAAAATGATCATCGTGACAGCAAAGAGTGAAATACACAATATATCGAATTGTAATTTTGGCACAATTCACCGCATTATACACACAGAACTGACATTTAGACGCCTGTATGCCAGATGGATTCCAAAAAGGTTTAAGAGCTAGCAAACTGTGACATGGGTGCGTATAGTATGACCTTGTTACATTGTTTGGCCAGTTTTACTGTTGTAACCCTAGAAACGCACATGATGAAATGCTTAATTTTCATCCGATTTTATTTAAATTTTGTGGATATGTTAACTATTTGTTAATTTACAACATGCACAGAGAGCGTAAATTTTCCATGACAATTACAAATTTGGCAGCACTTTTTATCGATGTTTTTGAATGCCTCTCGTACTTAAGTGAATATTATATTTTACAATTTTGTCTGCATATTGCATACTTTTAGTGCAATTTTACTTTTGCATAGACTGAGAAACTGTATGCATGAATAATATGTAGTAGGTCAATAGAGACATTTGTGAAAATGAACTGGTGAACAGTAATAATAATTATGCTCTGAACATAATGCACTAGTCATTTGTAACCACCGACCCCCCGCCTATGGGGAAGGGCATGGACTATGATGTTTCAGTTTTAAGTGCCCTGCAATAAGCTCCATCCTGAGACGATGAAATATTAATGTAGGTCAAACAGGCCTTTCACAATAAAAATCCCCAGGGGTAAGAATCTAAAGGTTGAAATCTCATTATTTCCCCAGCATTGTGGGGACAATCAAAAAGTAATTGCCCTGCACTTTAGTCTGGTTATGCCCCACCCTTCCCCATAGGTGGAGGTGGGGAGGGGTAGTAGTTACATAAAAATGACTGGTGCACAAACAAAATATCAATTTTCATCTAAATGTTACAGTTTTTAGCTCGCCTGTACGAAAGTACAGGAAGAGCTATTGCAGTCACCCCAGCGTCGGCGTCGGCGTCGGCGTTAGCGTCGGCGTTAGCGTCGGCGTCGGCGTTGCTCAAAATGTTAAAGTTTTTGGTTAAAGTTTTTATGAGTCTATATCTCTTGAAGTTGTGGATGGATCAAGTTGATACTTTGCATGCTGGTAGATATTGGTCTGAAGTTTTATGCTGTACCATCATGACCCACCTGGGTGACCTTGAGGTCAAGGTCACGGACTTAGAAATTTTGTGTTAAAGTTTTTGGTTAAAGTTTTTATAAGTTTATATCTCTTGAAGTTTTTGATGGATCAAGTTGATACTTTGTATGTTGGTAGATATTGGTCTGAAGTTTTATGCTGTACCATCATGACCCACCTGGGTGACCCTGAGGTCAAGGTCACGGACTTAGAAAATTTTGTGTTAAAGTTTTTTGGTTAAGGTTTTTATAAGTCTATATCTCTTGAAGTTGTTGATGGATCAAGTTGATACTTGGCATCTTGGTAGATATTGGTCTAAAGTTTTATGCTGTACCATCATGACCCACCTGGGTGACCTTGAGGTCAAGGTTACGGTCTTAGAAATTTTGTGTTAGAGTTTTTGGTTAAAGTTTTTATAAGTCTGTATCTCTTGGATATGTAGATGGATCAAGTTGATGCTTTGCATGTTGGTAGATATTGGTCTGAAGTTTTATGCTATACCATCATGACCCATCTGGGTGACCTTGAGTTCAAGGTCACAGACTTTGAAATTTTATGTTAAAGCTTTTGCTTACAGTGTTTTGAACTGTATATTGCTGGAGCAGATGGATGGATCTAGTCGATACTTTGCTGTTAGATATTATTCTTTTATTATGCTGTAGCATCTTGACTCACCTGTGGTCAAGGTCACAGACTTAGATTTTATGTTATAAGTCTATATCAAATATGTAGATGGATCAAGTTGAACTTAGCATGTTGGTAGATATTGGTCTGAAGTATCACGACCCACCTGAGTGACATTGAGGTCAATGTCTTTGGTCATAGATTTAATAGATTTAGTGGCAAAGCACAAGGCAGGCGAGCTACGCTGTCCTGCGACAGCTCTTATTACAACCAAAAAATGTTGCATCTAAAATGGCATATTTAAGTATTTTAAACATGTATCCACAATTTTACAGGTTAGCAACATAGCCCGACCCAGTGCCTATGAAAGTGCAATAAGAAGTAAGGAAAGGGCCAGAGAGGATATTCAGGTACTTAACATATTCGTACTTATTAGTGCACAGTGCGCTTACTGTTCAAAATAACTTAAAGTTAAGGTAACAATATATCATTCTAATTAGCACAGAATAAGAATGACAATGACACATAAACTTCTAAAATGACCATGTCAAAAATATAAAAAATGATGTCATTTAAGTGTTAAAATCGTTGACAAATATTATAGTGTTTCATCATTTATGGTTAATTGAAATAATGCAATTAATACAGTATTTATGCGTAAAATTGGTATCAAATACCAATACTGTAGTCAAGCAATGCGCACTTATGTACATGGTGTTTTTTTGGAAACGACCAGGGCATGTGCTAATTGGAGCATGTGCACTTATTAACTAGAATGAGTATGTTTATGTTACTTCTTAATTTTCACTTAAAATAGCTGGCGTTTTCCCTGGCTAAGTCAAAATGGATATGGATGTGATTAATTTAGTGGCCCGAATTATTCAATTATCTCATTGCCGTGTTCAGTGTGGATTCCAGCTTTGCACAGGGCACATTGTTAGGGAAGCCAAATACTCACTTGAGTGAAAATATTTTGAAAGGGATTTGAAACTGAATCAGAAAAAACAAAAATAAGTATCGCCACAATCATTAACAAGAACAAGAACTTTAAATGAGCTGCATCATGAGAAAACCAACATTTCACATATTCGAAAACAAAGGTGCAGATCAGCTTTGCAGTACTATCGCTACATAGATAGTACCACTCCTCTACTTCCTAAATCTGAAATTTCAAGCTTCTTGCCTTCCTCAGAGGTTGCACAGGCTGGTTTGTGTCGGACCTGATGGGAAACCCCAAAGACCAGTTTTCTTGTGTCACGGCTCAAATGTCAATACAAAAAGATCGGCAAAGCTATTTTTAGCTCACCTGAGCCAAGGCTCACAAGGTGAGCTTATAGGATGGCCATGCTCCGTCCGTCGTCCGTCCGTCGTCCGTCCACAGTTTCAAAGATCTTCTCCTCTGAAACCGCTTGGCCAATCAAAGCCAAACTTCATGTGGAGCATCCTTAGGAAGGGGGAACAAAAGTTTATATAAATGGTCCAGGTCACATGACCAAGATGGCCGCCATGGCTATAAATAGCAAAAACCTTTAAAAATCTTCTTCTCCAGAACCAGAAGGCCTATTATTTTGAAACTTGGCATGAAGCATCACAGAAAGAAGCTCTACAAAATTTATATAAATCATGACTCTGGGATGACCTTGACCTATTTTACGGCAAGGTCAACTTACGTCGCTAATGCATTTGAATGGGGAAAAATGTTAAAATGTCGTTTGTAGGGAAAACTTGCTATTAATTGGGTAAAACTTACTGGGAATAGGCAAGTAGACAGAAAATTAATGTTTATGGAAAAATGTTGGCCCCTGGGGGTTGTCTGCCCCTTCTCCGGGGCTATATACATGTATATTTCCATAATAATGAAACATCTTCTCCCCTGAAACCGCTTGGCCAATCAAAGCCAAACTTTGTATGGAGCATCCTTGGGAAGGGGGAAAGAAAGTTTATATAAATGGTCAAGGTCACATGACCAAGATGGCCGCCATGGCTATAAATAGAAAAAACCTTTAAAAATCTTCTTCTCCAGAACCAGAAGGCCAATTATTTTGAAACTTGGCGTGAAGCATCAGTGACTGGAGCTCTACAAAGTTTGTATAAATCATGACCCTGGGATGACCTTGACCTATTTTACGGCAAGGTCAAGATAGGTCGCTCATGCATTTGAATGGGGAAAAGTGTTAAAATGTCATTTGTAGGGAAAACTTGTAGGAAATGGGCAAATGGACTTAAGATTGATGATTCTGAAAAAATTCGGACCCCAGGGGTCTGTCTGTCCTCACCCCGGGGCAATTACATGTATATTACAGTGATATTCAAAGATCTTCTTCTCTGAAACTGCTCGGCCAATCAAAGCCAAACTTTATGAGGAGCATTGTTAGGAAGTGGGAATGAAAGTATATATAAATGGTCAAGGTCACATGACCAAGATGGCTGCCATGGCTATAAATACCAAAAATCCTCTTCTTTAGAACCAGAGGGCCTATGATTTTGAAACTTGACATGAAGGATCGGGGAGAGGAGTTCTATAAAGTTTATATAAATCATGACCCTGGGATGACCTTGACCTATTTTACTGCAAGGTCAACATTGGTCAGCTTTGCATTTGAATGGGGAAAATAGTTAAAATGTCATTTGAAGGGCAAAACTTGCAAAAGGCTAATGGACTGAAGTTTTATGTTTTCAAAAAGAAATTGACTCCAGGGGTTGCTCTGACCCATCCCTGGGGTTATATACATGTATGTATATTACCATTCTAGTCAAACAAGTTTATTGGTATATATCTCGGGTTTCAGGTGAGCGTTTACAGGACCATTGGTCCTCTGGTTAGCTCACCTGAGCCGTCAGGCTCACAAGGTGAGTTTATAGTATACCCATGCTCCGTCGTCCGTCCGTCCCTCCATCGTCCGTCCGTCGTCCGTCCGTCGTCCACCATTTTCAAAGATCTTCTTCTCTGAAACAGCTTGGCCAATCAATGCCAAATTTTACATGAAGCATCTATGGGAAGGGGGAACCAATGTGTATATAAATAATCCAGGTCACATGACCAAGATGGCCGCCATGCCCATATATGGTAAAAACCCTTCAAAAATCTTCTTCTCCGGAACCACTGGACCGATTTCAACGAAACTTGGCATGAAGCATCGATGACTCAAGTACTACAATGTGTATATAAATCATGACCTTGCGGTGACCTTGACCTATTTTACGGCAAGGTCAACATAGGTCGCCAATGCATTTGAATGGGGAAAACTTTTAAAATGTCATTTAAAGTGAAAGTCTTGCAGGAAATGGGCAGTAGGACTGAATATTAATGATTCTGAAAAAAATTGGACCCCAGGGGCTCATATGCCCCCACCCGGGGCAATATACATGTATATTACCGTAATATTCAAACATCATCTCCTCTGAAACCGGTTGGCCAATCAAAGCCAAATTTTATGTGAAGCATCAATAGGAAGGGGTAATCAATGTGTATATAAATAATCCAGGTCACATGACCAAGATGGCCGCAATGCCCATATATGGTAAAAACCCTTCAAAAATCTTCTTCTCCAGAACCGGTGGATCGATTTCAAAGAAACTCCGCATGAAGCATCGATGGCTCAAGTACTACAATGTGTATATAAATCATGACCCTGTGATGACCTTGACCTTTTTTACGGCAAGGTCAACATAGGTCACCAATGCATTTGAATAGGGAAAGCTTTTAAAAAGTCATTAGAAGTGAAAATCTTGCAGGAAATGGGTAGTAGGACTAAATATTAATGATTCTGAAAAAAAAAATGGACCTAAGGGCTCATATGTCCACACCCCGGGGCAATATACATGTATATTACCATAATATTCAAACATCTTCTCCTCTAAAACCGCTTGGCCAATTGAAGCCAAATTTTATGTGAAGCATCTATAGGATGGGGGAACCAATGTATATATTAATAATCTAGGTCACATGACCAAGATGGCCGCCATGCCCATATATGGTAAAAACCCTTCAAATATCTTCTTCTCTGAAACCGATAGATTGACTTTAATGAAACTTGGCGTGAAGCATCCATGGCTATAGTACTACAATGTATATATAAATCATGACCCTGTGATGACCTTGACCAAGTTTATGGCAAGGTCAACATGGGTTGCTCATGCATTTGAATGGGAAAAACTGTTAAAATGTAATTTGAAGGGAAAAACCAGCAAGAAATTTGGCAAATGGACAGAATATTGATTATTCTGAAAAAAGAAAACGGCCCAAGGGCTTCATCTGCCCCTGCACTGGGGTTAAATACCATAATATTCAAACATGTTTATTGGTATATGCAGCAGACTCAGGTGAGCGTTTACAGGACCATTGGTCCTCTGGTTATAAATAACTCTTACAGGTTGCAAAGCATGAGAGACCTCGACTACTGACAGAAGCCGAAACATTGAAGAAAGAAGCTAACACCACAGCTCAGGTCATCATAGATAAAGCAGAATCACAGGCCAGGATCTTACAGGCAAAGTAAGGTTTTATACTGCTGTTCATTACAAAAACATGCCCATGCAATGTACAGAGATTTTTAAAATATTTCATCAGAAAATTTTTGATATTTTTCTTGTTTTTTTTTTTTTTTTTTTGCTGTAAACAAAGATTGTGGGTACACGTTAGAACCGCCTCGCCAAGTCCCCACAATCTATGTTTTGGAGCAAAAATAAGAAAAATAGGTATACCCCTGCAAACCCCATTTTCACTATATAAAGGTGGGGTATGAGGGGGTATGTATTACAGGGACATGTTTTTCTGATGATAATAAAAAAATATTTGTTTCACTAGGTCTTGAGGTTATGCTCAGATGAGCATAAAATTTAAGTTTATCATAAATGACAAAATAACCCAAATATATTGAACTTTCAGGTTTTGTCCTGCTTATGAATGTTAAAATGACAATATAAACTTCTTTCACATTTCTACAGAGCAAATGCAGAGGCTGAGGCTATCTTGGAACAGTACCGTCGTGAAGCGGAAGCCTACAAGGAAATACTCAGTTCAAATGGACTCGGCTTCACTGTCGAGGGATTCATATCGTACATGGGAACCCGAGTGATATCCTCCGCCAAGAACCCGGTTTATATAGGCCTTCAGAGCCCTGCGAAATCATCCTACGCAACACCATAGATATTTAAAGATTTGACAAAGCCAACAGAAACCAGAAGACTAGATAATGAGGAAAATATTCAATGATGTTGGCTGACAGTGGGAAATAAGTCCATTTCATACATTCAATCTAATACATAATGGTTGTGCAAGAAAACAGAATAGTTGACCATGAATAAATTTTGCTTTATTTTGGCCATGCTTGGTCTTGCTGATGGTTTTGCTGGTTTTGTCATGAGGCAGTATACTACACTTTTCCATACTGATTAGACTTATAACGTTTTTCATTGCTAAAACATTGACTTTGTTTTATCCGAAATGACTTCAAGCAGATCCCTCATAGACTGATATTTTTTAACACAGCTGAATAAGAACCTGCTAGTCATTATGGGATTATGTCATCAAAAGATAAAATTAGCTCTTTTGATATTTAAAGTGTCCTAATTGTGGTTTTTACATCATGACCAGCTTAATCTCTTGTTGTATAAAAGTTGATAGCAAAGTATGAGAATGCACAATTTGTTGCCTTTGATATTTGTATCAGAATTTTTTTACACAATTTCAGTGAGTCTGTCCTGATATCAATGAAAAATTGACAGGAACATTAAGTCTTAGAATTGAACAAAAAGGAAATGAAGTCTAATGAATAATGAATATTTAGTTTTAACTAGTTAAGCATGGTTAATGGTTTTGGTTAATGACATTTTTATTGCACTATTTTTACAAAACAAAAATATGTTTAAAGAAATATGGTTACAAGAATTGTTTAGTGAGAAAACCTATTTTTGCTATCGTAATGGTTTCAATTTAAACTAGTCAGCTTAGCCACAAAGACTGATGAACCCCTTCTTTTTGTGAAAGTGGCATTTTGATATTTTTGAGCAGGATAAATTTCAAGCTCAGATCAATTTAAGAATTTTGGTACCATGCTATTTAGATAGAGATCAGCAAATGTGTTAATCAATTACATGAATCTGTTGGTCAAAAATAGGTTTTCTCATTATGCCATTTGTGTTAGGAATACTTTGTGTAAGGAATACTTTTAGCTTGATATTTTTTTATGATTGGGATTTTATCAATTGTTTTTGATAGGTATATTCTTATTATTTTACCAGTAGAAACTGTTCTTATCATTTTACAAATAGAACTTCAATGACACTTTCATAGTTTGTTAAAATTTTATTTTGTAGTTTTCGTTTTACCCATGCAATGCTGTTAAAGATTTTCTATCATTCTGCCTATAAGGAAAAAAAAAGAAAATTGAATGTTCATGAAACAAGAAAAAAAAAAGAGTTTATTTTATTTTATGATCCATTACAGACTGCTTAACGAATACCATTTGCTAATTTGTGCAATGTGTTAAATGATTTTGTTGTTTTTCTGTGAAGAATACTCATATTTTGTGTAAGATTCTCATATTATCTAAAAGGCATTCTGTTTACAAAAACTAATGCTTTTAACAATATTTTAACATTAATATTTTGCAAATCTTTCTTGCACAAAAATTGTAGATTTTGATAATCTTGATTCCAAAACTCAGGGATTTGCCAATAATAACACAACAGATAGTCCCATTTACATTAGCTGCTGAACATTTATGCCTTAGGTGTTATTTGTTATAAATGTGCTAAAGTTTGTGATTATTTATCGAGCCAGGTCATGACAAAAGTTGTCTTTAAGGTTTCCAACAACATCTGACACAAGCCTCTCTGAACAGCCATAGAAGACTATAGGCTAGAAATTTTGAATTTTTTGGGTTAATACTGTCCCAAAAGTAAAAACAGAAGCAATGATTAGCTTTTGTTATCACAGAAATATCTCTGTGTGGAACTTTACCCCTTCAAACCTATACTTATATAGTAAAATTGAGGTTTGACTGGGTCAAGAGAAAAAATCAATAATTGATGTAATTATGTAATTTAAAAGTCAAAAATGCTAAATTCTAACAAAAATCAATATGAATAACCATTATTTTATGATAGGCAAGGTAAATATATGTAAAACTAAAATTTAGTTCATAAATAGATATTTAATATGCAATTAAGCAATTAAAAGAAATTTGTGATTGTGACAGTTACAGATTCAAATAAGTCATTTGACTTCTTTCTGGATCCCATTTGTATAATGTTTGTATTCATATCTACTTATGCTGCTTTACTGTTATATGAACTGTACATGTACAAATGAAATAAAAGTTTAAACCAAAAGAAATTCCCAAGTAATCATGGAGAAGTTTCCGTGTGTCAATGTTTTCTTTTTTGAAATATGCAGGTTTTCTCATGATGCGTCTCAGTTCATATGTTGTCAGTTATGAATCCGAGGTTTTTGGTTAGTAATGTTTCATTTAAGGAATAGTCCTATTGACCAATTTCACGTTTAAAAATTATCACAAAACGATACTTCTTTTTAAAAGGTGATCTAAATAAAACATTTGAATAATACAAAGCTCATTGTCACACCGTATTAGCGGCAATCGTGAACAACAGATTTGATAAACTGATAAACAAAAAGAGTTCTGAAAAGGCATTTCAGATGGCCAAATGATGATGTAGAACGTAAATTGAACATTCTCGAATGCCAACCTGTGCTTTTTGGCATCTAAAAGGCCTTTTCTGGCAGTCAGGAACACTGTTTTGCATTAAATCACACATTCCACATTGCCATTAATATGGTGTGATTATGTAGCATCAAAACTGTAAGTTTGGAAAAGTTACGTGAGAATTTTAATTTTCAGTACTGTAAGCACATTAGTTGCATCACGATGGTAATGGTTTTTCTAATACAAAGACATACCTATGCTTAAATTATAGAATAAATGACTGGACATCTCTTGCAGTTTCAAGAATTCGCTATTTATTGGATATGGAAAATTTGCAAAACAAAAGTCACATGAACATTTCTTAATTTACATTACAGTTCATACAGTAGTTATCATTATGACATGGCCAAAATAATGGTTTTAGTAAGTAACCTCACTATAACATGGTCTATGACTATGGGCCCCAATGATGGTGTTATAATGAGGTTTACCTGTAATTATAAGGGTATACTTTGTTTGCTCAACTGACCTATGTCGTAGGTATTCTAAATATATTGTGATATCTTAGTATGGCCATAGCCCCGACACAAGAAAAAGGTCTTCAGGGTTTCTGACCAGGTCTGACACAAACCGGCCTGTACAGCTATCGAAGATGGCTAGAAGCCTGAAATTTTGGATTTAGGAAGAAGCGGTATCGTACTATCCGAGTAGCTAAAATAAATGCGCTGATCAGCTGTGTAATTACTTTACAACTGATCTGTGCCTTTGTTTTCGCATAGGCAAAAATCCGGTTTTCTCATGACACGGCTCATATATGATCTTTTCTTTCTATTGTATTTCCTAAAATTATTTTAGTTCAAAAATATTTATCACCAAATGCATTTAGGTTTCAAATGTCATTTTGTTCCTAAAATGTGACATAAGTTTTAGGCAGGGGCTGGGGCTTTTAGCTGAGGCAAGGGTCTTATTATTATTACCTTTACATGTCATTTCTTTTTATATCACTTCTCTTTAACTTTTCAAAACAAAAAAGCAACCTGTGTCATCACAGGAATATTTGTGTGATATATCCTTTTATTTTATAGTCTACACTATTTTTTTATATTTTCTGTATTTATATATATTCACGTCATATTTTTAAGTAATAAATTGATTTTTATATTCACTGCACAAGATTTATTGTGATAAATAGCGGTTCTGTTACAGGCTTTGGAACATTTTAGAAAATCATATGAAATGAGCACAAGTATAAAAGCCTAGTCATATTGGCGTATGAGCCAAACACGTGTCAAGCATGTTCAGTGAAAAGTATGCTGAAGTCAGCAAAGATTATAGAGTCAAAATAAATTTATACAGGGCTTATGATGACCCTTATCATTTATAGCAAATTTATCCTTCTAGTTATCATCAAGCACACATACACACTTGCTTGACTCAATTTTAGTTTTATTTTTATATAGAAAACACCTTTATATACTACCATATCAAAGATTTTTTTTTCCAGTAAGTAATGACAACATTTTATACGTACATATGTCACCCAAAAATGACACGCAACTCTGCCATGGCATAGTAGAGTTTAATGAGGTTGTATCAACTCAAATTATTTTTATTGGTTATGAGTTATGTTCTTAGCAAATCCATCTCAGATTTTCTATCTGGTTTAAGACTAAAATCTCCAGTTTTATTATGTAGACATTGTACTTTGTAAAGGAAACAAATGTGCTCACCATGCTGATCAGCTGTACTGGCACTGCTGAGCAGACCTGTTTCTTTGTTGTTACAAACTTGAAATTTAAACTTATCACATGACATTTCTAGCTGTATGTGTAATAGCTTGTGTAGACCCGTCTTGTATTTGAATTCCAGATAGGTATTTGATGTGCATCTTTTGTGTATAGATGTACAAGCTGTGTCATAAGAAAACCTGTCTTGTGGTTTTAGACCAGATACCACATCAATAAACGACAGCCTGTGCAGTCACAGAAGAGAAGGCTAGAAGCTTGAAATTAGGGATTGTACTGGCAATCTGAAAACAAAAGCACCGATCAGCTGTGCATACATGTAGAGCTCGCTCTGAAATGTGTCTGTTTTGCATAGCTCAAAAGCAGGTTTTCTCAAGACGTGGCTCATATGATCTTTGTGTACCTCAAGTGTATTAATGTGTATTTTTATTAATTCATTGTAGTATGTAGTATTGTTTTTCTTTGATAATGCCGCTTGACTTCTGGTGACAACTGTTTTGAAATTTTTAGACTGCTATCTTTTCATCATACAGTACAGTTGTCGCAATGCTTTGAGCGATCGCGCAACGCGCAAAAATTTTTAATTCTTTTTAAAAACGTTTTGCGAGTGACTTTTGCGAGTGACTCGCAAGTTTTACGTAATACAGTTTGCGAGTGACGCGCAAAGTTCTTTTGGTTCGTCGCGCATCGCGCATGGATCTTTGCGCGATGCTCGACGTGATTCATCACACTATAACATTCAAGTATATGTTCTTATAGAAAGTGTTTGTAAATTACTACTTTTTCGCCTAGTTTCAACGCCTTTTTATAAATGACGCTCAATTTACCTACAATTACATGTACGTTTGGCTATTAATCAATTGTTTTGTCCTTTATGTTTGGGACTATTTCGGACAGTCCTTTATGTTTGGGGCTATTTCGGACATAAAAAACAACAAACAAAACAATTAACTTGTTCACTGTGAAGTACATGCTAGCCAATTAGCCAGGCTAAGCTACTGTATGACAGTGAGTTGGTGTTAGTCAATCATCAAAATTGTTTAAAGCATAATAAGTCATTTTTATCAAATGAAAAAAAAAATGATTGATGCTCATCTTGCTTATCTTATTTTTACCATCATGTAAAATAAACCACAGCCCACCGCGTAAAATTGCATGCGCGCAAAACGTTTAGACTAGTATTCGCATATGAACTTGCTGGAGTTGTATTTATATTTTCTATAATTTTTGTTTTTCGTGTGACTGAAATTTTTAATCGGGACGTAAAACCACAAATCAAAATAACCCAGCTTAATGTTGTAAAGTTGGTTTTACAGCTACATATAAATGTACAAACACGACAAACTGTACATGTTTGTGTGTTTAAATTCAATGGTGTTAAGAGATTCACCACGAGGACTGAACAACTACACTGTAACTAATTGATGCACATTTTTATCGTCATTACGAAAACATGCCCATGTAATATACTGACATTTCCAAAGTTGTAAAAATTGAAAATTTTCTGTAGATTTTGTTTACTTTTCTTATTTTTGCTCAAAACATAGAATGTGGGTACACGTAAGAACCGCCTCTGTGAGGCGAGGCGGTTCTAACGAATACCCACGATCTATGTTTTGGAGCAAAAATAAGAAAATTAGGTATACCCCTGTATACCCCAGTTTTGCTATTAGAAAAGTGGGGTTCAAGTGAGTAAAAATTACACTGAAAAGTTTTTGTGATGTTTAGTTAAGTTCGGGTTACTGAGGGGCCGCCTATTGGGAAGTAGCTGCTCACTCGGCTTTTGATATGTTCTCTAAGTATAAGTACCTAATTGTCATTTTGTTTTTCCCACCTCGGGTTTTTGGAGTAAGAATTTCTTTCTGATTGCGCCTTTTCCTGATCATTGCCTACTTGTATCTGTTTTATTACTAAGACTGAGAAAAATATTTCTTAGTTTAATAGAAAATTCATCTCCATACGTGTATTTGGGAGAGCTAAGGTATGTGACCGGGCTCACCGCAGACCTTCTGTTTACACTATTTTCTTCTCATTATTTAGATAGAAAATATACAGTGTATCAATTTTCCTTCGGGTCAGACGAATATTCTGTATCTCTAGCCTAGTCGCTTTGTACTACCTTTGTACGAAGCATATCTATATGTATTAAGTATGAATACTTGGAGAGACCAGGCAGTAATCGATGCAATCCAATTTGACATACATGTTGACATCAGGTGGGCATGAAAATTCAACATGAAACTTTTTTTTTACAACACACCTTACGAGCAAGATTGTTTAAATTGTATAAATCGCGCATATCTAATTCACGTCGCGCGTTTGACAAATGGGTTTGCGCGTTTGCGAGATGATCGCGCAAGATTGCGCGAAGTTTGCGAGTGACTCGCCAGTCACTCGCGAGTGACTCGCAAGTAAAGATAATCCCCTACGTGCAACCACGCGCAAATGCGCGTACGCTCAAAGCATCGCGACAACTGTACTGTAGCTTATAAAATTACCTCCCATTAGCAAATTTATGAAGAAATGAGGCAAGTATAATGCATCTTTTGCAAAAACAACTGGCAAAATATCTTTGCTTTTTAAATGCGTAAAGATCTCCCTATTTGAAACCCAATCTCCCTATTTCAAAACACAAATCTCCCTATTTGGGCCCAAGTAGATATATGAGCCGCTTCATGGGAAAATCAACAATATGCATATGCGAAAACAAAGGCGCAGATCAGCTTTGCGGTAACCGCGAAGCTGATCAGCGCTTTTGTTTTTGCTCTACTTCCTAAATATGAAATTTCATGCTTCTAGCTGTCTTCTGTGCTTCTACAGCCCTGTTTGTGTCCCACCTGTTCGAAAACCACACTTTTGGTATTCCCACGAGGCAGCTCATATAATGTATGATGTATGATTTTAGCGGAGGGGTCTCTACTCTGTTGAGACATATTTCAAGTGTTTCATGAAATGCATGGACATGACTTAGTGTCCTGGTCAGACTGTGGTTACTTAAAATGGCTTTTTGAAGCAGTCTGAATTGTTTTCAAAGGTCAGCTGGCACAGTCTAAGACATTATGAAAACTTGCCCATGCAATATACAGTGATTTCTAAAGTTGTAAAAAATGAAAATTTTCAGTAGAAAATTTTCGATATTTTTCTTATTTTTGCTCAAAACAGAGATTGTGGGTACACGTTAGAACCGCCTCGCCGAGGCGGTTCTAACGAGTACCCACAATCTATGTTTTGTAGCAAAAATAAGAAAAATAGGTATACCCCTGCATACCCGTTTTACTATATAAAAGTGGGGTTTAGGGGGGTATTTATTGCACGGACATGTTTTCCTGATGAGATACAACAATACTGTGAAGTTCTATAGGATTTACAAGGTTGATCATTGTTTATTGTATTACTCATCCAAATTATGTAGCTACAACACATCATATTAACACATCTATGTGGAATACACTTGGCCAATTTCTTTTTTAAAGTAAAGATTTCTTGTAAACTCCAGTCATTATGAAAATTTGCCCATGCAATATACAGAGATTTTTTAGAAAAAAAAAAGGTTTGGCCCAAAACATACATTGAGGGTACATGTTAGAACCGCCTCACCAATGTGATTCTACGAGTACCCACAATGTATGGTTTGGATCAAAAATATGAAAATTAGGTATACCCTTGCAGACCAATTTGCGGTATAAAAGAGGAAACCTACTAGTGGTGTTCGGGCTGTTAGGAATCCTCGTTAAAAAAAATAAAGCATTAAATTAAAAGTGGGGTTAAAGTGGGTATACATTTCACAGACATGTTTTCCTGATGTCTGTTGTATCCATGTGATTTTGCTTCTTGTGGACAGTGGCTCTTTTTAGCTCAGATGTGTTAGTATGGTGGATAATTATTGTTTCTACACCTTTTTATATTCCCCTCCTCTAAGTCACATTATACCCACGTTTCTTGTTCATAGTGATATTTAGTATAAAATAAAACACCAAGCAAAAAAATATACTTGATGTGTGATCATTTTTTCGACACCAAAAAAATATCCGAGTTTTGACAACAACAAAAAAATGTAGCCCATTTACAACATTCATACCAAATTTTTTCGCTATGGTACTTTGAAAAAGCTTCAATATGCATATAAAATTTGATCTGTTTTCTATATTGGAAAAGTCTGTTTTGGCCTGGTACTTCCACGTAAGTGTATATCATTACTAGTACCAATGAAACAACAAATTTTGCCCATTTGCTATTCTGTATAAAAAGCAGATTTATAACATTTTAATCCCTAAAAAAGGGATCAAGTTTATTTTGTGCTTGGTATATTATAGAACATCTGACTTGTCTTTATTCTTTGAAACCCAGTTTGGTATTACATGATAGAAACAACTGTTTGATTAAAATAGTTTTTTTCTGAGGATTCTATGTCCCCCCAACCGTTTAGTAATTGAAGTGTAGTTACCTTGTAAAAGATATCACATCGGAAAGACTAATTTCAACTGTTTTTATTGACTTGTGACCTTGAAAATTAGGTCACGATCACCAAATTCTTATAAACTCTGAACCTCCTCACAACAATGCTTCTGTGTGTGCAAGCTTGGTTAAAATCCATCAATTGGTTTACAAGTTATCACCTCAGAAAGCCTAATTTCAACAGTTATGAACTAATGACCTTAGAAATTAGGTCAAGCTCACCAAAATCTTACAACTCTGAGCCTCCTCCCAACAATGCTTCTGTACAAGTTTGGTCAAAATCCATCAATTAGTTTACAAGATATCGCATCAGAAAGACTAATTTCAACAGTTTTTGACTTGTGACCTTGGAAATTAGGTCAAGATCACCAAAATCTTATCAACTCAGAGCCTCCTCCCAACAATGCATCTGTGCAAGTTTGGTCAAAATCCATCAATTAGTTTACAAGATATCGTATCTGAAAAACTAATTTCAACAGTTTGTATGGACTCGTGACCTTGAAAATTAGGTCAAGGTCATCAAAATCTAACCAACTCTGAGCCTCCTCCCAACAATGCTTCTGTGCAAGATTGGTCAAAATCCATAAATTAGTACAAGATATTGCGTTAGAAATACTAATTTCAACAGTTTTTATGGACTCACAACCTTGAAAATTAGGTCAAGGTCACCAGAATCTTATCAACTCTGAGCCTCCTCCCAACAATGCTTCTGTGCAAGTTTGGTCGAAATCCATCAATTGGTTTACAAAATATTGCATTGGAAAGACTAATTTCAATATTTTTATGGACCCGTGACCTTGAAAATTAGGTCAAGGTCACCAAAATCTAATCAACTCTGAGACTCCTCCTAACAATGCTTCTATGCAAGTTTGGTAAAAATCCATCGATTGGTTTACAAGATATCGCATCGGAAAGACTAATTTCAATAGTTTTTATGGACTCGTGACCTTGGAAATCAGGTCAAGGTCACCAAAATCTAATCAACTTTGAGCCTCCTCCCAGCAATGCTCTTGTGCATGTTTGGTCAAAGTCCATTCATTTGTTCAGAAGATATCGCGTCGGAAAACTAATTTGATCAGTTTTCATGGGCTGGTGACCTTGAAAATGAGGTCAAGGTCACCAAAATCTAATCAACTCTTTTCCCCCTCCCACCCATGTATCTATGCAAGTTTGGTCAAAATCAATCCACTGGTTCAAAAGATATTGCGTCGGAAAGAAGCTACGCGGACGCCGACGCGGACGCAGACGGAATCCGCACCAAAAACAATATGTCCCCCACCTTTGATTGGGGGACATAATTGTCATTACGAATTGGCAGGATTGTCATGCCCATGCAGTACACAGATATTTTTCAGCTGTAAAAAAATGAAAATTTTCTTTTGAAAAAATCTGTTAGTTCACATAGATTGTGGGTACAAGTTAGAACCGCCTCAGCGAGGGGTTCTAATGAGTACCCACAATCTACGTTTCAAAACAAAAATACGGAAAATAGGTAAACCCCTACATACTCAAGTTTTGCTGTATAAAAGTGGGGTTCAAGGGGGTATACATTTCATGGACACGTTTTCCTGATGATATGTTATAGAACCAACAGCTTGATTTTGTGATTTTGAATGTTACAGTACTGTTCAATAAATACAGGCCAACAATACCATAGAGAAGTGGTTAAACCACTTGTCTTGTAAATCAGGGGTTACCCAGGAAGCGAAGGCTCCGTCTTGAGATGTATGAAGAATTGTTCACTTATCCACTGAGGAAGCGGTGGCTCCGTCCTGACGTGATTGAAGAATTGTTGACCGACACGTTAGACCTTAACATAAACGAACAAACTCTTTGCTGTTGGTTAGATCTCTGACCAGACTTTAGGATGAGACATTAATTCGTGGTCTCGTCTCTTTATCACAGTAGCTGTTGACAAACAATCTGGTAGAAACCAACAATTTAACATACAAATAATTGAATCAGCTCAATCTTGACCAATACACAGAAAGATTATTTTTTAGCTCGCCTGCACGAATTGCACAGAGCTATTGTTGTCACCTCGGTCGTACCCGTTTACGTTTACGTCCGCGTCACACTTTCGGTTAAAGTTTTTAAATTTGTTATATCTTGATAGTCACTGACCAGAAATCATTCATATTTGGAACATTACTGCATATGAGGGTCCTCTGTGATTTAGTGTGAAGGGACCCGTGGGGTCATGCCTGGGGGCGGGGCTAGAGGTCAATATCTAGAACACCTTTGTACAATGATCAGATGCTGTGTTAGTTTCTCATCAACTGTAAAGCCTAGAACTGTCAAACCTTACATATGACTTCTCCTCGATGTCCCGACTCGGCACCCACATTGACCTACTGACCTTGACCTATTTTCATGCACCAGTGACTTTGTCATTTTTGAAGCCAACCCTTAATATCTCATCAACTATAAAGCCTACAACCATCAAACCTTGCATATGGCTTCTCCTTGATGTCCCGACTTTGCATCCACATTGATCTTGTGACCTTGACCTATATTTCGTGCTCTAGTGACTTTTTCATTAAAGTTTTTAGAAGTCTATATCTCTTGAACATGTTGATGGATCAAGTTGATACTTTGCATGTTGGTAGATATTGGTCTGAAGTTTAATGAAGTACCAGTTTACGTCTGAAGTATGAAGTATCAACTGTAAAGCCTAGAACTGTCAAACCTTGCATATGGCTTCTCCTCGATGTCCCGACTCGGCACCCACATTGACCTACAGACCTTGACCTATATTTCATGCTCCAGTGACTTTGTCATTTTTTAAGCCAACCCTTAATATCTCATCAACTATACAGCCTACAACTATCAAACCTTGCATATGACTTCTCCTCGATGTCCAGACTCGGCACCCACATTCACCTAGTGACCTTGACCTATATTTTGTGCTCTAGTGACTTTGTCATTTTTGAAGCCAACCCTTAATATCTTATCAACTATAAAGCCTACAACCATCAAACCTTGCATATGGCTTCTCCTCGATGTCCCGACTGTGCACCTACATTGACCTACTGACCTTGACCTATATTTCATGCTCCAGTGACTTTGTCATTTTTTAAGCCAACCCTTAATATCTCATCAACTATAAAGCCTACAACCATCAAACCTTGCATATGGCTTCTCCTCGATGTCCCGACTTTGCATCCACATTGATCTTGTGACCTTGACCTATATTTCGTGCTCTAGTGACTTTTTCATTAAAGTTTTTAGAAGTCTATATCTCTTGAACATGTTGATGGATCAAGTTGATACTTTGCATGTTGGTAGATATTGGTCTGAAGTTTAATGAAGTACCATCATGACCCACCCTTGGTGACCTTGAGGTCAAGGTCACACACTTAGAATTTTTTTGTTAAAGTTTTCGGTTAAAGTTTTTAGAAGTCTATATTTCTTGAACATGTACATTGATCAAGTTCATACTTTGCATGTTGGTAGATTTTGGTCTGAAGTTTTAAACTGTACCATTATGACCCACCCTGGGTGAACTTGAGGTCAAAGTCATGGCCTTAGAAATTTTTGGTTAAAGTTTTGGGTTAAAGATTTTTGAAGTCTATGTATCTCTACGTTGATGGATCAAGTTGAAACTTTGCATGTTTGTGGATATTGGTCTGAAATTTTATGCTGTACCATCACAACCCACCTGAGCGACCTTGAGGTCAAGGTCATTGGTCATAGATTTTGATAAGTTTAGTGGCAAAGCACAAGTCAGGCGAGCTACGCTGTCCTGCGACAGCTCTTATTTCAGTTTGTGGCAAAGGAAATGTGCACTTAGAACTGGTTAACTGCCTCTGGGAAGTAGACTTGCCTTGGAAGTATTACGAAAACACACCCATGTAATATACAGATTTTTGGTTTAAGTTGTAAAAATTGAAAATTTTCAGTAAAAGAACATTTTTCTTAATTTTGTTCAAAACATAGATTGTGGGTACACGTTAGAACCCCCTTGGCAAGGTGGTTCTAACGAGTACACACAATCTATGTTTTGAAGCAAAAATAAGAAAAAATAGGTATACCACGGGGTATATACATCACACAGACATGTTATCCTGATGGAATATTGATACGATAACTGATTGTTCCTACATAATTTGAGCCGCCACATGGGAAAACCAACAATCTGCATAGGCGAAAACAAAGGCGCAGATCAGCTTCGCAGTAACTGCGAAGCTGATCAGCGCCTTTGTTTTCGCTACTCGTATAGTACAATTCCTCTTCTACTTAAATCCGAAAATTCAAGCTTCTAGCTCTTTTCTGTGCTTGTACAGGTCGGTTTGTGTTGGACCTGTTTGGAAACCACATTGTTGGTTTTCCCACGAGGCGGCTCATATTAGCTGTTGAACTTGGTTGTAAAGCACTAAAACAACCTGGTCGAGGTGTCATAATGCCGTACATTTGTGTCTATGAGAAGTTTCATGTCTCTTAAAAGGTACGTTCATCGACTTTATTTTCACACAGCTTATCAATTCAACAGCAAGATTCTAGTTATGAGGGAGTGCAGTAGCCATGTGGTTAGAGCACAGAACTGGTCCTAAGGTTATAAAAACTTTTCATCACGAAAACATGCCCATGCAATAAAACAGAGATTTTTTTAGCTTTCAAAATTGATTTTTTTCAGCTGAAAAATTTTGATATTTTTCTTACTTTTGCTCAAAACATAGATTGTGGGTACATGTTAGAACCACCTCGCCCAGGCGGTTCTAACGAGTACCCACAATCTATGTTTTGGAGCAAAAATAAGAAAAATAGGTTTACCCCTGCAAACCACAGTTTTACTATATAAAAGTGGGGTTCAAGGGGGTATACATTGCACAGACATGTTTTCCTGATGTTTTTTATCATCGCATCGCTGTGTCTGGTGTGGGTTCGAGCCCCACACTGCCCATGTGAGACAAGCCAGGCTCTCCTTGCTGGTGTGCCAGGTGGGTGTTCTCCGGGGTTCTCCTGTTTTCGCCCACCAACTGATTGGCCTGTCTCATGAGCTCAAATAATCTTGAAAAGGACATGAAAATGAGTTAAAAACAACCTTTTTCATACTCAACTCAGCTGAGCATGAAATTCAAACGGCTTTTAAATAATGAAATAGCCAATGTACATTGAAATTTTAGGTTTAAATCACCAAAGCCTTTTATTTATCCTGCTAATATTAAACTGTCATCAATGCATTTCATAACTATGTGAGCATGATTAAAGTCATTTAGCTTTCATCGTCTTCATTTTTACCAATGATCAATTTAATGTCTGTTGATTCCTAGGCTTTCTAAAACATTTGTTGTTTTCGCTTTTGATATCTTTTTCTACTACGTGCTTGCCTGATAGCTGTAGGTATATTATGAGCCTGTGCGTGACAAAACCAACAATTTGGGTTTCCGACCAGGTCCGACACAAACCGGCCTGTACTGTCACAGAAGCAGGCTAGAAACGTGAAATTTCGGATTTAAGAAGAAGAGAGATTGTACTATCCATGTAGCGAAAACAAAGGCGCTGATCAGCTTCGCGGTCACCGCGAAGCTGATCTGCGTCTTTGTTTTCGCCTATGCAAATTGTTGGTTTTCTCATGCACAGACTCTTATGTAAATTCATGTGGTATCTTAGACTACTTCGAGTGTAGAACATTTTACTACATAAATTACAACTATAATTTAACTCCTTTCTGTGACTTTCTATGTGAGCTTTCAAGTGTTTTGTGTTGACAAGTTTCCCACAAATTTCACAACAGACCCTCGTTTCCTTGCGCTTTCTGTGAAAATGCACACTTAACTCATGCGCTCTTAAATTACTCATACAACTGAAGATTTTACCACATTTTGAGCACAGCCAGCCTGATTCAACAGGTCTACCATTCTCGCATCTACTAGACCCGCTGTCCTTGTGAGTATGCATGTGATGACGTAAGCCTCTACTATACCGATATGTGGCACCACAGATTTTGCAGCTATATGGCCTCTGGTTAGTGTGTGTGATTTTGTGGTCTTCATAATAAGATTTCCTGCTAAAGGCTTTGTCACATATAGAACAGATAAACCGTTTACTTTGACAACATTCATGTTTGTATTTGTGCCTCTTTAGATGAAATTCGGTAGGAAATACCTTTTTGCAAAGAGTACATGGGAAAAGTTGAGGATTGGGCATTGTTTCATTTGGATGACTCAAAACCATGTGATGGTTTAGTGAGTCTAAGTCTGTATGGTCAATATTACATTTCTTGCATTTGTAATCTATTGATGTATCCACGTTTAAGTGGGTGAGCATATGTTGTTTTAAATTATTGATTCTTGGAAATTTCTTTTGACATTTAGGACACGTCCTGTTGTATGTTCGCATGTGGGCCATTAATAATTGTCTGGTATCAAATTCCTGACTGCATATTACACATTTTCTATCCGGAAGTGTTTCTCTATTGCTGTGTTTCACCTGTCGATAATATAAACTACTGTCCTTCACCTGTGGATAAGTCTTCCCTGGCTGCATGTTGTGCTTCATTCGTATGTGCTGCTTTAAATTTTGAAGCCTTGATATGATTTTGTCACAAAGTTCACACTTGTGATACATGTGACCTTGTATTTACTAACAAAAGAAGATTATGACCATCTTTGTGACACCAATATCTTCTTTTGTTAGTAAATACAAGGTCACATGTATCACATCTGTATTCCTTGACTTTATGTTCCTGAACTTTTTGTTTCTGAACTTTATGTCCCTGAACCGTAGGTTCCCGGACTTTATGTATCTTGTGCACCTTTTTATGACTCTTAAGTGCACTAAAAGTATAGAATTTGGCTTTACACATGTAGCAACTGTATACTTTATTCAGCAAATTCAATTTCCTATTGTTACTTTGAAATTTACTGTTATTTCCGACATCACTGTTGTAAGGTAGTACTGCTGCATATTTATGTTCTTCACGCAGTCTATATAAAGAAGAGATAGCATATTTATGTTCTTCACGCAGTCTATCTAAAGAAGAGATAGTATATTTATGTTCTTCACGCAGTCTATATAAAGAAGAGATAAGGTGTTTAGGTAGTTCATTAGAAGGGTGTAGACATTCATCTTTAATATCTGGAGCTACCTCCATGGAAAGGTTAGAGTGTTTGCGTAATCCATTAGAAGGGTGTATGTGTTCTTCATTTTCTGGAGCAAGCTTCGTAGAAAGGTTAGGGTGTTCCAGTATTTTATCAGACGGCACTCTGCATTCTTTTTTAACCTCTGTTGTAAGCTCTATAGAAACTATAGAAAGTCCAGGCCGATCATCATAAGGTAGTATGCATTCTTCTTTAATATCTGGAGCAAGCTCTGCAGAAGTGATAGAATGTCCGGGTGCTTCATCAGAAGGCTGTATGCATTCTTCTTTATTCCCTGCATCTGACGCAAATGCGACCTCGATAGGCAAGAAAGGTGGTTTAGGTGCTTCGTCAGAAGGTAGTATGCATTCTTCTTTAATAGCTGATAGAATCTCTGTATGCTCACCAGTGGAATGCATGGCCAAGGAAACTGCAAGGTAGACAAACATAGTATTATAAACATAACACTATCATAACATGTGAATAATATTTATAATCTAATTTAGCTTATCACTAGGCTAGTTAAAAATCCTTTATCAATCAGGGCACGTAGTTGAAGAGGTGATTGCAGAAACAACTGACTAGTGATTTAATAAGTGTAACCTCCTCCCGTTGCCAAATTTTATTTTGTATTGTAAAACTGCAGCAGCTAGTCCACTTCAAAAGGTGTCCTATTATTATTTCTCCTCACATTACGAAACAAGTCCATGTAATTCATTGATTTTTCCAAAGTTGTAAAATTCGAAAATTTTCAGGGGAAAATTTTTGACATTTTTCGTATTTGCTCAAAACACAGATTGTGGGTACAATCTATTGTGGGTAACCCACAATCCATGTTTTGAAGCAAATATAAGAAAAATAGGTACATACCCCTGCATACCCAAGTTTTGCAATATAAAAGAAGGGAATAAGAGTGTAAACATTACAAGGACATGTTATCCTGATGGATATGCTCTTCTATTGACTATAACGTCAGCCTTTGACTCCAGAAGACCTAAAATACAGTCCAACCTGTCTTAAGCAAGCCCTGTATTAAGCAAGCACCTGTCATAAGCAAGCACTTTCATTTCCCCCCAATCTATTGATTTTACATGCAAATGAACCTCTATTAAGCAAGCAAGTCTTGTGTGGCCTGAGGCCACTAGTTTCTGTCCCAATTTTGGCTTTAAGCAGCCACTCATTTCATCAATTACATAAAAAAGAAATATTTTGACATGGATATTTAAAGTCTGTCAGGTGTCAAAATTGTCTTCACACCTTCCAGATGACATAATTCGTTGTTTATTGTCTCAAAAGATTATCAAAAGATAATCCTAGACAACTTGCCTGGGCATTTTGGAGAACTTGGTGACAATTAACACTGACAGTGGCAGTGCTATTATCTATTTTGAGCTAACATGGTTTGGTTAGGACACCCACCCCTGTTAGAACATAACCTCTATTTAGCAAGCACCTGTCTTAAGCAAGCGATTTTAGTGTTTCCCTTGGCCGCTTGCTTAAGACAGGTTGGACTGTACCAATTCATGAGCACAAAATTGAGCAACTTTACGGCCAACTATGTCTTTCCAGAAATTTTCTGTACATAATGGTATGGACAGTTTTACCTGAAAGTTCATGGATTTCAATTTAACAAGCAATAAAAGTATGGTGTGCGGAGTCATAAAAGTTAAGTGCAAGTACTCTATTCTAGTCAGCCTTCAAAGCAAAAATATCATACCCAATCTTTTGTTCCAATGAGATATGCTCTGGTATAAAAATTTCATTTTGACAGCTGACTAGTAAGACTGAGTCGGAGTCCCGAGGTTTAATAACTTTTTTCATGCTGAGCTCAGCTGAGACTAAAAATAAACCTGCTCATAAATGCTAAAATGCCAACAATTGTTATTGGTGGGATAAATTACAGCCTTTGGTAATCTAAACCTGAAATTTCAATTTATTTGGGCTCTTTTGTCATTTATGAGCACTTTGAATTTTATGCTCAGTTGAGTTGAGCATGTCAACTTTTCATCTTGGAGAATTTATTGAACAATCATGGCTTTAAAGCAATGCAATTAAGAACCCTCTTCATAAAGTCTAGAAAAAGAAAGAAATGCTTTCCAAATAAATTTAAAGTAGTATTTCATTAGCTGATCTAGGATATTTGGCGGAGGGGTTCTAATCTATTTATGGTGGGGTAGTTTTCATACTTTTATCAATATTTTCTCAAATTTCCCAATGAAAAAGACATAATTTGGTTGCTGAGGGGGGTTCAAGCGAATCCCATGAACCTTCTATAAATCAGCCACTGGTATTTATAAGGTAATATAATGCACTTTAAATTAAGACTAGCACAAGATTTACTTCGGGTGTCCTTTGGGAATTCATAGCCGATAACCACTAGCTGATCTATCACTGATCGCCTTGCACTTACGTTGCCAACCACAAACACTAAATTTGTAGGCATCTAGGAGATTTCAAATTCACTATGGATTCCCCATTCAGCCATCAACTCCATGTCAAAAAACAAATGTGTTTTCCCTACCTACCATATAAGTTTACAAGATCATGAAACTGGGACACAGAAATTTATCTTTAGTTGAATTCAATCAAAGGAAGCAATCGTGTGTCTTCTTTCAAGTTTGAAATGATATCACTACCTTAGCTTTACAGACACGTCGTCAGATGCACTGTAAAACAAAGTAGGTTAAATATGTGAGTGATCGTTGAAGATGGCGGACACACATTTTTAGGGGGGATTTGGATTTGCATAATAAAATATGGACTCAGAGGAAAATTCTTCTGCCAGTTTTATTCCAGAACACCTCCAAAAGATTCTCAACGTCATCGTGAGCGGCGAAACACGGCACAAATGGAAGCTGGTCAGGAATGCAGCCAGCTTTACTTTGATAATTAACTTTCCCGCCAAAACAGACAAAGCCAAAGGACAGGGTCAAGGGAATCAGCCGCCATTGAAGAAACGAGCTTCTGGAGTGTTGGCTTGTCAACATAGGGAAAAGAAACACCAGAGGACCAATGGTCCTGTAAACGCTCACCTGAGATCAGCTGCATATACCAATAAACATGTTTGAATATTATGGTATTTAACTCCAGTGCAGGGGCAGATAAGCCCTTAGGCCATTTTCTTTTTTCAGAATCTTCAATATTCTGTCCATTTGCCAATTTCCTGTTGGCTTTTTCCTTCAAATGACATTTTAACAGTTTTCCCAATTCAGATGCACAGGCAACCCATGTTGACCTTGCCATAAACTTGGTCAAGGTCATCACAGGGTCATGATTTATATATACATTGGAGTACTTTAGCCATCGATGCCTCACGCCAAGTTTCCTTGAAATCAGTCTATTGGTTTCAGAGAAGATGATTTTTGAAGGGTTTTTACCATATATGGGCATGGCGGCCATCTTGGACATGTGACCTAGATTATTTATATACACATTGATTCCCCCATTCTATAGATGCTTCACTTAAAATTTGGCTTTGTTTGGCCAAGCGGTTTCAGAGGAGAAGACGTTTGAATATTATGGAAATATACATGTATATTGCCCCGGGGTGGGGGCACATGAGCCCCTGGGGTCCAATTTTTTTCAGAATCATTAATATCCAGTCCTACTGCCCATTTCCTGCAAGACTTTCACTTTAAATGACATTTTAAAAGTTTTCCCCATTCAAATGCATTGGTGACCTATGTTGACCTTCCCGTAAAATAGGTCAAGGTCATCACAGGGTCATGATTTATATACACATTGTAGTGCTTGAGCCATCCATGCTTCGTGCCAAGTTTCGTTGAAATCGGTCAACCGGTTCTGGAGAAGAAGATTTTTGAACGGTTTTTACCATATATGGGCATGGCGGCCATCTTGGTCATGTGACCTGGATTTTTTATATACATATTTGTTACCCCTTCCTATTGATGCTTCACATAAAATTTCGCTTTGATTGGCCAAGCGGTTTCAGAGGAGAAGATGTTTGAATATTATGGAGATATACATGTATATTGCCCCGGGGTGGGGGCGGATGAGCCCCTGGTGCCCAATTTTTTTCAGAATCATTAATATTCAGTCCTACTGCTCATTTTCTGCAAGATTTTTCCATTAAATGACAATTTAACAATTTTTCCCATTCAAATGCATTCGCGACCTATGTTGACCTTGCCGTAAAATAGGTCAAGGTCATCATAGGGTCATGATTTATATACACATTGTAGTGCTTGAGCCATTAATGCTTCATGCCAAGTTTGGTTGAAATTGGTCCAGTGGTTCCGGAGAAGAAGATTTTTGAAGGGTTTTTACCATATATGGGCATGGCGGCCATCTTGGTCATGTGACCTGGATTATTTATATACACATTGGTTCCCCCTTCCCATAGATGTTTCATGTAAAATTTGGCTTTGATTGGCCAAGCGGTTTCAGAGGCGAAGATCTTTGAAAATGGTGGACGACGGACGACAGACGGACGGACGGACGGACGACGGAGCATGGGTATACTATAAGCTCACCTTGTGAGCCTGACGGCTCAGGTGAGCTAAAAAAGCTTCTTCCGATGTTCGACTAGCTGACCACCCAAAGCCAAAGAAGAAGAAAACCCCATCTCGTGTGGCCAGGGATCGGAGACGGCGCAGGGAGTTCTGGAAACGTATGAAAGTTGCCAGACAGCTTAGAGCTGAGAACCTTGCTGCCCACTACGCCAGGCTACAAGAAACAAGGATGGTTGCCAGTCCACAATCTACTGCGGTCAGTCACTCAGAGAATTCCAAGTGCCGTGTGGATCGTAACTCCCCGGAATCGAGGAGGATTGCCAGTCCGCAGTCACCAGTGGTCAGACATTCAGAGGAATCTGGGTGCTTGGATCGTACACCCTTAGTTTCAGAGTCTCACAGTCGTTTAACCATTGAAAGAAAATCCAACATTCAATCAGATCTATTAAAGAACTGGCTGCCGAGGAGGCAGAAACAGACAAATCAGTGAACCCTGATAGTGATGATTCTCAGTTCAAAGAGTGTTTGTTCAATCGGATACCAGCTAGACAGTGAACAAGACATTGAATCGCCAAATAGCTGTGCAAACTGTTTAGCAGAAGGAAACTTCCAAAAGTGTTCTGCATGCAGGTATGTGAGATACTGTTCGAAGAAGTACCAAGCAGAAGATTGGCCATCTCACAAACAGCTGTGTAAAGCTATCAGAACACTGCCCCGTGTCGAAGACTGCCTGTAGATAAACTTTTAATTCACAGACTTTTATTCACCGGAGCACTTTGTTTTAGTAGACTTCACAGACTTTTATTCACTGGAACACAGTTATTTTATTCACATTTTAGATAGACATCACCAAGATAGTGACGTTGTATAGTGCAAAACTTTTATAAAAAAAAATCCCCCCTTTTTACCGGTTTTACCGGGTGCGCCGATAAGTCAACGGCGGAACTCTACGAAGCAACAACAACAACAATTCTGTGATATTCTTGTGGCTGCCGGTGAGAAAAATGCACCTTGAACTAGAAGTGGAAAGAAGAAACGATATTGGTCAGAAGAATTGAAAAATGCTTCAGTTTCTAGTAAGAAGTTGTTCTCTCAGTGGAAGAAAGCGGGAAGACCTGGTCCGCAGCATCCTCTTTCCATGCAATGCAGGGTTGCTAAGAAGCAGCTAAGAACCATTCAGAGACAGCAACAAGCTACATACAGAACCACAACCTATCAGGCTATAATGGAAGCTGACTCCTCGGATAAGAAGCGGTTCTTCTCCCTAGTCATAGACAAAGAAAAGAAGGACGACAAGCCTTAAGCCAACTCTACCACGCCGTACATACGGCTCGTCAAATTCCAACTGGTACGCCAAATTCCAGATGTTTATGTCGGCGCGTGCGTTTTGGCGGGTAAGTTATTTTGCTGTATTTTACACAGAATACCTAAACTTTTCATGGTATAATCTTGTTGAGGCTTATATTTTTTCAGTCTCCATCTGAAGGATAATTGATAATCAACTTTTACAGTGTATTTATCGTTTTATTCTGTAGCTAGGCGACAAAAACAATACGCCAAAGTACAGACGGGCGAATGTCATATGATAAGCGAAATTACAGACGGCCGATACGAAAAATTCCAGACGGTTTATGATACGGGTCTACTAAAACACTTCTTTGTCAGTATATGGTTTAATTTGCATCGCTACTAACCATAAATTGCATAAAGAAAACATTACTTGGAAAGGAAATAGAGTGAAACGACTGTCTTTAAACGATTTTATATGCCGTTTTTTTACTCAAGATGGACAGGCTGATTGTACTTTTGACTACGTGGAAATTTGGAAAAAAATGAAAGCAGATAGTGTGAACATTTGATAATATTCCACATAACTTAACTGATACATGTATGGCTACTGCAAAGCAATTTTAAATATTCAAATAGAACACTACGCGACTCAGTACACGTACATGTATAAGCGCCATGAGACGGGGAATTATTTACGAATAGCGCATTGTTTCTAGCTTTAATTATATCCATGCCCCTAATTTTGATTATAAATTCTGTATGGCATGGGCCGGAACTCAACTTTGCGGTCTGTGCCTGGGCATACCAGGGTTCAAACTGATTGTTGGTTTCCTTATGCGCCAATGTCCAGGGGCGTTGTTAGGCATCAGGTGTCTTCACGCATTCGCTCGGTTGAGTCTTCGCCCTAGAAACACCATGGCATAACCTGTGCTTTATTTGTTTGCCGATGTGCTTCTTTGATGGAATTTAATTTTTATACCAACTGAACAAATACATGTGTTTTTGTTTGTTTGAATTAATGCTTTACGTCCCAGTCAACAGATAAGGTCATGTCGGGACGTTGCCTCCATTTTATGGGACTTTTACGCAAAATGAGGATGTCATGACATCCTACAAGTGCTTGAAATATAACCATTCAACTAAGCCAAAAAGGTAGGGCTGCGTATTGCCACCTAGGAGGCGATACAATACAGTTCGCGATACAGGTACAGCAATACGGTTTGCAATACGGTGAACTTTTGTAATTACCCATAAATTAGCACTTACAAAAAATAATCCTTATATGCATCAGTTCACATGATTATCGCCAGCTGAAACGGCTGCATTATGCAGCTAAGTTTCACCTTTGACCCCGCCTTTGACATTGTTTATTGAGGCGTGTAATATGTCAGTACACAAATATGCACACCAAATTTCCCGCACTTTTTGTCCAGTGCCTACTTATGAATATTAATGAGCTGTGCGCACACAATTGCGCATAAAAAACAATTGGCGTCCAAGGTTTTCGGGACCTATTTGGTCGGATTTTCATTATTTTCGGTGTGTATTCCGTACAGTATAGCACTCGCTATATCGGAAAAAAATAATAAATCAGCCAATAAAGCATGCTTCTTTGGCGTGCTAATCCCAAGGTCGCGTCAGCTTGTCTGGTTTCCAGCTCCTCGTGATTTTACAGTGCACCGTTTAGCTGAGTAGGAATACATACAGTTGGATTTTCCGACATATATTTATTATTAGAATGGCTTCCTAGAAACATTGCGTAAATAATAGGACAATTATAGTCGCAATTCTGCTCAAAACATGTCAGTTTTCTTAAAAAAAAGTAGAGTTTTCTTCATGAAATCTTTTCTAAGGAGGTTCGCGAACCTTGTGTAAAAGCAGGTGGCGATACGATACGCTGGTTCGTCGGCCGTCGTACCGCAAATACTGGAGTGTTCGATATATCGCTGCAGCCCTACAAAAAGGCTTATACGTATGGATGGTATGACTTGAACCACGTTTTGGGCAAGCTCAGACCAGAGGGGTTAACCAGTAATCAGATGGTCGGTCAGTAGTGTATAAGCTTTGCCTGGGTGTACAAGCAGCCCATCTATTTCTTTAGCCCCCAATGGGTGATTGCCCACATCGCAACCCGACCACCTTCAAAAACATGTTTAAAAACACATTGAAAAGTGAGGAGAGACATGGGCTTAATCCACCAGTAATTTATCACTTCTTTTTCTAGATTTGAGCAGAAATGGCGGATCGTGTGATTGAGGAGCCCCTCGAAGGATCATTTCATTTAGCTGCAGCAGGACCATCGACTGCTAGACCTTCGACCGTAGCAGGAGCTTCTGCAGAAGAACACAGGTTCGAATGCAGTGCTTGTGGAAACAGCTACCAATCAAGAGACAGCCTAGTTAAACATTTTAAGAAGCACACAAAGGAGTTTGTGTGTCTCAGCTGTACACAAGCTTTCAACAATGAGGATGAGTTAAAACAGCACAAAGCAATAAAGCATTCATTGCCGTTCTTGTGCACATATTGTGGCAAAACGCTAAACGGAAAGCAATCGTTTAAAAAGCACCTATTACTACACGAGGGCAAACCGCATGTATGTCCGTACCAAACGTGTGGAAAATCGTTCCTGACGCCAAAGCTGTTAACAGATCACATAAATGTGCACACAGGACTCAAACCTTACAGCTGCGACAACTGCGAGATGAAGTTCTCCAGACAGCCTTCACTATCTAAACATAAGATGGCTTGCGGGAGAGAACTCAAGTGCCCAGAATGTCAACGCGTCAATTTCGAATCAATGTTGATTCAATCAACTTTGAAACAATGTTGTAGAATCAATGTTGATTTAGTAAATCGTATTGATTCAACAATGTTTAAAGGTTGACCGAATCAACATTATATTAAGATTATTTCAACAATGTGTGTCCTAATGTTGATTCTACGGTTTCAACATTTTGTGCAAATGTTGACATTTTGTGCAAATGTTGATATAGTGAATCAACGTCGTGTGTCTTAAAGGTGGCCATTTTTATGGTGTCCGAAA